>BMAW01019586.1:0-27955 GCA_019974015.1 Nephila pilipes | reverse complement strand
TATATATATATATATATATATATATATATATATATATATATATATATGAAGATATGAATACAAGCATTCAACCATGCATGCATTGTGTCCTACAGGTGCCGTATGGGAGAAGGAGTTCCTTTCGTGTTGTACTTCATCAGTGAAATCATCAAAAGTCCGTGCTGGTTATATGAAAAGCTGCATTTGCCTTCTAGCAATGTGCCATGTTTCGACGGAAGTTATCTTAGAGTTAAATGTTTAATATCTCAGGCTAATGCTACATTTCAACAGTCTTCAGTGCAATTTAGGTGATTGCTACGGTATGAGGACGAGTGTTATCCTATGGGAAAATACCTCCTCTAATTGTGATTAAGAATTACAGTACAACAGGCTAAATAACAAGGCATATGCTCAAATTTGCTGTTAAGTTGCTTGTGAAAATGAGAACAGTGCTCCTAGTGTCGTAACAAATTGCACTATGTTTCGTAACCTTTAGAGTAGGTACATTTAGTCAGGGCCGCATAAGAAGTCGTACTAAGAATTTACCTAGACTAATCAACATTTGACTATCACCGGTTACAAGGCAGAAATGGCTGCCATCTTTGAAGACAAAATATCTCTACTCCGCTGTCCCATAAAATCTAGCATGGAACCATTGGAATCGAAAAATGTCACTGATTTGGATTTATTGATTCTACCTCTTAATCGAACAATTAAATTGATTTTAATTAATGTTTGTGGCTGTCTGACTCGGGATGATCCTCCTGGTAATCGATTTGTTATAGTCCACGGTGTCAATCTGGGGTCAAGAAGTACTCCAATTTCTGATATGGATGCAATACTATTCACCACAGTCATGCTGCGAATACGGTGATCTTCCTTTCAGTAATATGGTTTTGAGACAAAAGGTAAAATTAAATGATATTATGAGAAAGAAAGACCCATTACATAGTTAATTTTTTGAAAATTGGTCGAATAAAATGGTATCAGAGAGTGAAATTATAACAAAAGAAACAATAAAACAAAAGTATATTTTCAAAAATCAATAATGTTAAGCAAAGATGATATCAGACAAGGAAATTCCTGATTTAAGGTTCAATTACAAGGAATATTCAAAGGACTTTTCCTCAAACCAACGCAATCAGCAGTTTTCTTAACACATCGTAGTAAATAGAAAGTTTGACCAAATAAAACTCTTTTTCATAATGTCTAGTCATAGGTGAAAGACGAAATCGTGCTGAAATTGTATTATTATTCTTCGTCAGAAGATATGTTATTTTATGTATATAGACTTCATTCTGATTCCAGAAACGTTTCTACGTTTCTCTCAATCGATTCAATTCTTACATTTCATAAAATGTATTTTATTTGAACTAGCAATTTTTCCCTTTCTTCTAACGTGTATGGTACTCTAAATGTTACAGAATTTATTCCTCATTTTTCAAATAGTTTTCTTTTTGTTTATTTCAATAGAGTAGGCATAAACAAACGCAAATATACCTAAATATTTGAAGCCTTATGGAATTTTTTGAATTTTTCGTGATTTTTTTTAGTTTTCCTTGAGAACTCATTTTTGTAAGATTATTGAAAACACATAAATCAGATATGCTTCCTTACCATCCAATAAACGTAAGAAACTCATATGCGTAGAAGAAACGGGATAAATAGGGTTTAAAGGAAGGTATTTGTTTGGAATATATTTTAGAAAATTTGACTTCAAGCATATTATCGTATTCTGTTTGTTGTTACATATTTATTCTAATAAACATTATTATTTTTCAGCATATTCATGCAAACATTTATTTTATCAAGGAATAAAGGTAGTACTTAAATCATGATTTCAAAACTGCACATACAGCAAACACAAATTACAGTTATCCTTTACTTCAGATTTAAATTTCCCCCCCGTAAACCATGCTATATATATATATATATATATATATATATATATATACATAAAGAAGTTTCTCTAAGGGAGAAAATTGTAAATTCTAGAGAAAGTAATTCTAAATATAATCAAAAATCATGAATATCAAAAAAGATTTATGAATTTTAAGATTTGAAACACAAAAATTTGAGGAAGAAATAGAAACTTGTAACACACAATATAATTAAAACTGTAACAGGCTTGAGATTAATAAGCTCGATCATTCAAGATTTACTAGTCAAACTCTCCCTATCTGCAAAATACATTATTAAAAATAATTTTAAAAACAAAAATATAAATAAAAAGAATCCAAAAGCCAAATCCCAAACATTAAAAATAAATTGAATGGTTAAAAACACACAACTCATGCCAAATTAAATATTTATAAATCAAAAGATAACTTTATTGATTCCCATTTAAAATAACGCATAGCATGTTATAGAGCTTTCTGTAAGACATATTTTTATTATTACCAGGGAAGATCAATATTTAAATAACAGTAATTCAACATATGGTTTTAAGCTTAGTATTAACAAAAGAGGGGCTGCCTTATTGATTAAATCCATCTTCCTACTATAAGCAATATATTACTGTATAACAATCTGTGAATCTTTATAATAACAAATGAAACTATCTTATTCCTCTAAATATTAATTATTTATAAGGAAAATGTTCGCATAAATATCATGTTAATAATATAAAAACACTAAGAAACATGGATGGTGTAGGCTTCCACATACACATTAAAAATGGTATACATAAGAAATTTATGATACATTATTTATTAGTTTTTAAGGCACTTAAAAAATTTTCAAATTATAAAAGCAAATTGATAGTGAAAAAAGGAAAAGTTAAAATATCACTAAAAACTTTTATAACATCAAAATCTTTTCATAAATGGTAGAAGCAATACTTACAAAATTTTATAACTACATTTAGTCATCTTAGTAAAAACATTCTATTATCCTTTATTTTCTTTTAATATTTCAGAAGCAACACATTAAATTTCAATCGTAAGCATTAAAAAATAGATTTTTATTAAACTGTACCTTATTTTAGTTACTTGTAGAGAAGCACTCCAAATTAACAGCAAATAAACAATATAAAAATTTATATGAATCAGTAACTGTAACTAGAATTATTTCAGCAAAAAATCTGATTATTTAAAAATTTCTCATTATAGGAATTACATTGTTAATGACTGCTCTGATTTTGATATTGTAATGTTCTAAGAACTTTTTCAATTTCGTCTATGTATTTTGTATACATTTAATGTTATAATTAATAAATATGTTTTAGATTGAGTATTAATACATATATATATATAGAACTGAATATACTTTATCAATTGAACAAAATGAATCACGTATTGTTTAGACAATAACCATTTCAATATGAATTAACATAATTTCAACAAGATGGCATTTGTAACTGTTATTACATTAACATAATTGGCGGAATATTCCAAAATTATTTTACCAAATAAATTGTGTTAATTAATGTCTCTGACTAGACATCATTTTAAAATCAATTTAATTATGAATATAGTGCTTTAGTAACCCTTTAATATAATTTCGATTCCATTTCTAAATGTGACTTCCATAATGAGGCGAAGTGATAATTTTAAGTTATATGCATATATATAAGGCTTTAATTGTAAGTATATTCATAAAATTCATTTGTAAAAAAATATTTATTTTTTTACTCATATGAAAAATTCAAATTATTAATGAACCCAATATCGAATGCAATTTTATTTTATGTTGCCATTTAAATTTATGACCATTAATTATCTTTTTAGATTTTGAATTTAAAAAAATATAACATTTAATAACTTTCTAGAAATCATATTATAACTGAAAATAAAGCATTTCAGGAAATAAAATCAATAAAGGTGTATTATTCTTCATTATTAACAGTTAAAAGCTTTTGTTATCATAATTAAAATTTAAATTGAAAATAGTTTGGGATTTTATATCATTTTAGTGGAGAATATTATTTTGTCTAAAGTATTTTAATCTGTTAATAAATGAAATCATAGAAATATTTTTCTTTTGCTTCTAAACTGAAATTACTTTTAAACAGCCGTTATTTAAGTGATTTTATATGGGCATTCTTTAAAAATTTATTCTTGAAATACATGAAATAGTAAATTAGTCATTTATATGTTATTCAAAAAGTAAATGTTCTTAATAATACAACGTCACACTGTCAAAACGCTTGTTAGTATTTTCCTTTAATACCCTTATAAATGCTTTTACTATTTTTTACCATTTAGTGCTTGTATTTACCTTCAAATTATTTCAAAAAACATTTGCTCATATATTATTGATTCATGTTTAAGAGAAAAATTACTGTTAATGAATAAAGTAATGACACAGATTTCCAAATTTGATATGATACCCCAGCTAATTATATACCATTACTTTACTGATTTTGGAATAAGAATGTAGAAGGTACCGGTTCTCAGCATTTCGATTTTCTTCTAGGATTTTATCAAAATGTTTTTGTTTAACTCATTCACCTTTGCAATTAGCACATTACAGTAATAAAATAGTTATTTTTTCTGAGTTATTTCTAATTTTCCATCCATTTTGCTAATGAACTATTGAATGTTTTTGACATATGTAAACAAATTAAATTACGAGACTATGTTTTGTTATACATAAGCAAACAGGTGTGTTTCTAACAGGATCAGAGCTTTACATTTAATCTGAAATTTTTGATGATGGCATGTAAGTTAATTGTAATTCTTAAAAAGCAGAAATAAGCTTATTGAATTGAAAGCTTATTTTAAATATAATCATTTGCTTATTCAATTGCTCATCAAAAGCTTATTCAATTGGCTATCAAATCGGAATTGATCAAGTATTGCTATGCGTTTCTACTTCTGGAAACAAAAAGATCTTTGTTCTTCGGAGGATTAACAAAATGTTGATATCTACTTATTTTTTCGATTGATAATTATCATCTCAAATGAAGAAATATTGTTGAAATAAATACTCTAGAATTTATTTGAATAACTTAAGGCATTTATCGAATTTAAACATTCGTTTGCATGTAAAGTATTTAAAATTTTTTTATTCAGATCAAAGAAAAAACAGAACATATAGAAATTTTAGATGCGAATGTGAAATTCGATAGTTGTATGCAAAATAGTTTAAGAAATGTGACTAAATTGTGAGAAACAATGGATGAATTTTTTTTATAAAAATAGAATTGAAGGAGATGATCAGGAATAAGCAAATAAATTGGCTTATCCTAAGACTAACACGTATTTTGAAAATCAAGTAAACAAATGTAGTTCTGCCTCCAGATAATGGAATTTATTCAGAAGAGAGCGTCATTACCTACACACTTATGGATTTTTAATGATAACCTAAATTAAATATTACTATTGTTTTTAATTAAATAATTGTTGAAAGTAATGAGTTTTTAAAAATTATATGATTTGTATCCTCAACTAATATCAAAAAGAATTAAAATAAGTTTTGCTTCACAAAACTCTTTTTTATTTTAGCTAAAGTGTTTTTATTTCAGAGAGAGAATTAGATATTTCCCCCTTTCTAATTGAAAAGAAACGACTAGTTCAAATTACGAAGTTAATTGTTAAAAAACCGTTTATTTAGAAATATTTAAGTTATCTCTTTAAATATAGTGTTTTGTTTTCTAATTTAATGCTTTTGCAATTCTTATAAGATCATACTAATCCAGAAGCAAAATCTGAACTCCTAAACCAGGTCTCTGGAAAAGTTTCTGGAAAATGTTTTATAATAGAAGGACATTGTGCATTAGGACCTTCAGAAATATCTTTTGAATGTTTCAGTAGCACATTATTCGATCAACTGACTTTGTTTTCCTTAAAATTTCTGCATTTTGTTTCCTGGATACATTCAGTCAAGGTATTTGAAAAACCAATCTTATTTCCAAAATATAATGAAAGAGAGAACAGCATTGCAGCTATAAATTTTATATATATGTTTAGTTTAAATTTCACAACACCATTTCATTTTAACATTTAGTTTTACTTCTAAATAATATTAATATTCATTTGTAAAACACAGGATTCGGAAGACATTAATGACTTTCACACATTGTATATATTTTTATAATAATAAAATAGAGAAAAAATGTTTTGCTTGATGCACTTATTAAATGGTATTGTGTGTTTTGTGATGTATTATTTTTTTACAAATAAATAATTTATTGGTTATGCAGTTTTGAATAAATATGGGAATGACATTAGAAATAATGTTAGTTATAATGTTAGTAAAGTAAAGCAAGACCCTAATGACTTAAAATTAATTATCAAACTGAATATATGAAAATAAAATAATAACCAAGTAAATAATAAAATTCGGCTTATGTAATAACACATCAATCAATAACTCCCGAGACTAACCCAGAGATGGCGCTCGTAGTAAACCAGTAACCAGGTCTTTCCAGAGTACTAACCTTTGCTTGAAACGTGTCAAAATTTTAAGTCGATCGGACCAGAAACAGCTGAGTTATCGAGGTTGGAGTAAAGTCGTTTTGTAGTTTGTTTAAAATATGGAAAAAACCGAGTTTCGTGTTCTGATAAAACATTGTTTTTTAATGGGTAAAAACACCGTGCAAGCGAAACAATGGATTGAAAAATGTTACCCGGACTCTTGTCCATCAAAAGCAACGATTTGTCGGTGGTTTGCCGAGTTTAAACGTGGTCGTACCGACACAAATGACGCGGAACGCTCGGGTAGACCTGTGGAAGCCGTTACACCGGAAAATGTGAGTGAAGTGACAAAAATTATAATGAAAAATCGTAAAGTGAAGCTCCGTGAGATTGCTGAGATGACACAGATATCATATGGAAGTGTATTTACTGAAAAAGGTTTTTTGAAGTGAAGTGAAAAAGTTTTTTTCCAAGTGGGTGCCGCGATTGCTTTCGATGGAACAAAAACAGCAACGAGTCGATGATTCAGAAAGCTGTTTATCGCTATTTACTCGCAACAAAAAAGATTTCTTGCGAAAAAAAAAAAAAAAGATTTGGAAAAGCGTTGGAACGATTGTATCACCCTAAAAGGTGATTAACAAAAGGTGTTATGTTGATGAATAAAAAAAAAAATTGCAAAAAAAATGTTGCTTTCAACGTTAGACTCGGGAGTTATTGATCGATGTGTTATATAAATGTCTAATGCACAATTGTTCTACATACTCATTAGATATTTATGACAAATCATATATAATTGTTACTAGTGTAGACACATTTATTTTCCAACCAAGGAATACACAATGTCTTTTTGAGAGCAGAACTTTCAGAAATTCTTTTAAATACACTCACCTGAATTCTGAATATTTTATATATTGATCTAGAAAACCTTTCTTTAAATCTTTGAAATGGCATATGCATTTCGATTCATGAAACTCTCTATATGCATTTAGAAATAAATTATTCAGAACTGAAAAATATATATTGTAGCTTCCCTTTTCTTAACTGTAGCCGCTATACGACTTAGTAATATATTACTTTGAATTTAATTAGTGACTATTTTAGTCCTTCAGAAGATAAAGTAAAACCTACTTAGTTTCTGACTGCACTTAAAATATTTGCCCCCTTCAATTAACAGAAATCTAATTTAGCACAAATAATTCATGAGCAAATTTAGGTAGAAAAGCTGAATGCATTCTGCAGACATTCAGTTGTCTTCTGCGGAGCGTTTACCGGAATCGTGTAACTGCCAGACCAAAATTCAACGAAGATTAATGTCTCTTAATGAGGACGGATACTCAGGGCCGCCTTAACTAATGAAACGTTCGCTTATCTCTTGAAGTCTGTAATTACTGAAATGAACTTTCAGATATGATGACATGATGATGTA
The DNA here is from genome assembly GCA_019974015.1 of Nephila pilipes. Taxonomy (NCBI): domain Eukaryota; kingdom Metazoa; phylum Arthropoda; class Arachnida; order Araneae; family Nephilidae; genus Nephila; species Nephila pilipes. The sequence goes on along the minus strand of BMAW01019586.1, from coordinate 20,191 downwards.
AACACTTGACGGAGTTCACCAAGTATCGAAATATGTCGTAAAATTCTCATATATTGCGGGTGAGATAAAAATGCTGCAACCGGAGTGCAATCTATGTTTAGGACTGCCTCGCTTATTAGATAAAAATGATCTAGGATATTAATTTAAAGTGTTATTTTAATCCTTTTGCGATTAGGTAAAAGTTAGCGAGTGCCCACTGGAAAATTAGATCTTTCCTGGTTGTTGATATTTAAAAATTTGTAACCGGTATCTGCCATTCCAATTATCTTTAATATGCTCTAAGGGAAGGGGGATTAAAATCTAGGCGTAAAAATTACTCTTGATTGCTGTTAATATTTGGTTGGTTCTTTGTATGAAATATTTGGCACTGAATTCTCATCAGATACTTTGTGCCGTATACGAAGTAAGGATACCGCAATTTTATCAGATAAAACAGTTCGAAGGCACGGAATATCATGTAGAACAAAAGCATGTTTTGATAAAATTATCTGTAGGAAGTAAGACCAATATTTTGCAGAAAATGAAACAAATTTATTAGGGAATGTTTTACATCCATTTCAATTAAACTTTTGTAATGATTTAAAATGTTTAAGATGAGCAGAGTTAGATGCAGAACAATTAATCTGAAAGTCAGTGGATAAATACAATGACTATCATTCTTGCAGACATGTTAAAATGATACCTAAAATCTTAACTACATTATAAATAACTCCTCCGAGAATTGGTTGGTTTTGTATGATTGCGATTATTATGAATTTTTCGTGATTCCACTTATCTTGCTAGTGATTATGTATAGCTGATTTAATTCATTTAAAATATTAAAGTATTGAAAGGTGGAAGAGATTATATGTGATAGAATAACTGTAGACTGTTTCATTACCCTTGATATTCACGTAGGTGGGTATTGAACCAAACAACATTTGGATATTTTCAACTTCAGATTATGATTTTTTCTAAGATTTCAGTTTCTGCCATTAGTTCAAACAATTGTCTCTTATTCAAAATTAGACATAACTTGAATTACACTAACCAGTTTTTTTCACTTTTATTTCTTCTCCTGAATTTAGGTTAGCACAGGAGAGAAGAGTTTATATCCTCCTGGAAATAATATATCATATGAAAACATTTGTCTAAAATTTTAAGTACTTAACAAATCAATACGAAAGTTTCTGAAAATAACTGTTTGTACTTTTTAATGGTTTTTATAATTATATTGTTCAAATCCACATTCGAGATATGTTGTAATATTTTCTTTAATTTTATTCGTCAAAATGGACACATGAATTCACAAGCAAATGATACACAAACAAAATATTTTCGATAAGAATGAAATAATTTGAAATTTAGTATTTATCATAATAAGGATGCTTGTTTTAAAGCAATATGACTATTCTATGCACTAAACAAATATATGTTCTTGATTGTGGTCATATCAAAAACTGTCCAAAAGCAATATTATAATTTAAAAGTTCTTTCACCTTTGGGTAAGTATTTGAGGTAGTAAGACAATTTTTAATATCCGCATTTCTTCTGAATGATCCTTAAGCAACGTGAGTGATTATAATTTTCTACACTTACAAATTAATTCAAGAAAAAATCCATATCCTTAATAAATTGTTCACCAATTTATACTGCTGTTTGTAGAAAATGCAACACCATGAAAGAATCATCAGAATCAAATGAAATTTAATGCAGAAACGACTTGTACTGATACAAATAAATGATGAAATTTTCAAAACAAAAGAAACAAATTAAGCGTCCGAAATCAGTATTTGGTGCAGCCACCATGCGCTGCAATAAGTGCTGCTATACGACGTGGCATGGAGTCAAACAGATGTTGAATATCTGCTTGAGGAAGAGAATTCCATATCGCTTGTATGCGCAACCAAAGTTCGTCTTTGGAAACTGCAGGACGCGGATCACGAGCGAGACGCCGACCAACCATATCCCACACGTGCTCAATAGGCGACATATCCGGTGAATAAGCAGGCCAAGGAAGAAGTTGCATGCGTTGTGCTGAACAGAAGTCTCGAACAGTCCGCGCAACATGTGGGCGTGCATTATCCTGCTGAAAGATAGCTCCAGGGATGCCTTGAAGGAAAGGAACGACTTCGGGCTGTAGCACTTCACGGACGTACCTGTTGCTATTGAGATTACCCTCAATTCGTATCAAATTGGATCGTCCATGATACGAAATCGCACCCCAGACCATAACTCCGGGTGTTCGGCCACTATGTCGTTCAATAATACACTCAGGAAGGCAGCGTTGACCGGCATAACGTCTAACACGAACACGGCCATCATGGGTCCACATATTGAAGCGTGATTCATCTGAAAAGACAACTTGGTGCCAATCAGCTCGCCTGTCTCTGTGCTCAAGAGCCCACTGCCGACGCAGCCGTCGATGATTCGCCGTGAGGGGAATCCTGTATAAAGGCACCCTTGCACGCAATCCACGGCGCAGCAGACGATGACGAATTGACGAAGCCGACAATTGTACACCTGTAGCAGTAGACCAACGTGCTGCCAGCTGCCTGGAGGAAGCTGTGCGATCATTCACCGCCATGCGGAGCAGGTGTCGATCATCGCGCTCTGACGTCACCTTCTGTCGTCCAGTGCCTGTTTTTCGAGTTGTTCGGTGCTCGTCGGTCCACTGCTTCCAAACTCGCATCACTGTGGAACTGTTCCGCTGCATACGAGCTGCTATTGCGCGATAGGAAAATCCTCCTTCTCGAAGGCCGATTATCCTCCCTCGTTCAAACTCCGTAAGTTGCTTGAATTTCTTATTCTTCCGTCGTGGAGGCATACTCAGGTCTCACTAAACGTTTGCCACTTACAAATAATCATAGACTTTTTTCAACGTCCCGCTACAGCACTTTATTTATACGCTTTCAGCATCAATTCAGAGGGCGCTGCGCGCGCCGCGCACGCGCGATGGCTCTGAAACTTTATTAATTTGCATAATATCCTATAATTGACATTTGCTGCGAATTTCATTTGATTCTGATGATTCCTTCATGGTGTTGCATTTTCTACAAACAGCAGTTTATTAACATTTTATTTCTTATCTTATGTTTTTCAATTTTGTAATTTCAAAGCATGAACAGTAAAGGATTCAAAAATGCTCCTTGAGAAATTTTTTCTTCCTTTTCTCTTGAAAAATTCTTTAAAAATACTTTTCTTTGCTTCATTCAATTGTAACAGGATCCTTCAATCAGTTTAGCATCTGGACAGTGGGTAATGATCCATGCAGTACTCTAAAACTACATTAATCAAATCAGTTGCATCAATCATTTTTTCCATCCAAATTGAGGTTCTATTTTCTTGTAGTGTTGGTAATTAAACATTTTGGACACTTTCCAATTTTTTTCTTATTTTCTTTTTTGTAATTTTTTCTGAATATTTGGAGTAATTTTCAGTTTTATTCAAAACAAATAAAAAAAGCGAACAATGCCCCCCCCCCCTAAAAAAAAATTCTGATATTTCATTTTTGACATTTAACTTTTCTTATTATAAACGCAATAATTTTAAAGCTAGAGTGGCATTGCAATTTCTGTGAATACTACTTACTTATTTACAAGCTGCTTCTTTAACATCTGACAGAAATTTTGTATGCTTTAATTCTATAGATTTTTAAATACCTATTTTTCTTCATTTTAATCTCCATTATAGCTTAAGATAACTTTTGTTCATTAAATTAAGAGGGGTGATTGAAAAGTAAGATTTCAATGCCTATAAAGTTTTTTTTTTTTTCATTTTTACTACAATCTGAATTTCTTATTGTAGCTTAAGGTTAGATTCCTTCTCTGTATAACATGTTATTCATTTTCAAAAAAAAATCTCTATTTTTTCCACGCACTTTTACAAATTAAGAATGGTTGGGCAAGCCATCGAGGAAGATTTCCAGAAGTTTATGTCGGTAGCCTCAACATTGCGCACTTCTTCTCAAAGAAGAAATCAAATCTTTTTGGGACGAACCTTTCGTTCATGTTACGAAACGATAGCTACAATTAAATCCTGATGTTGACGACAACAACCACTGAATTTCTTTTCCGTTTGGTCTCCCGAATAATCATACATCGCTAAAAGTGTGTTTAGAGGTGTAGAAAATGTATAAAAATGTAGAATGTATTTTCTTACGAATACATTTCGTAGCTTAAGGTACATTAAGGACTGCGAAAGTTGGGTAACAAATAGTCTATTATGCCCATGCATGTCTTAATTTTCTCAAACATTTAATTTAGGAAATTAAAAAAAAATCTTTTAAATCTTTAATATGTACACATACTACTAAATAATATGTTTCAAAAGAGTATTCTTTAAATACTGAAGGAAATAATTTATTGAAATATATTTACGATGTGCTTATTAATTTTGAAATATCAGGTTTCGTATAAGTTCTAAGAAACTAAGGTTTATCAAATTGTTACAGAGTTGTGATAAAAATTAAACAGTTGATATAAAAAATTTATTTTGATATTACGTAAAAAGTATTTGGAATTTTGGTAAAAAGTATTTGGAAGGCCGAATGTTGAAAGATCACAAAAATATGTTTCTGATGTATAGGAATTTACAAAAAAAAACATACGATGCCTAGAAACGTTAGTTAGTCTTGATGAAGTTGAACTCAATGGATTAAAAGCCAGGAAGAAGACATGCATCTCTCTAAAGAATAGAAATATCCATGAATTCTTGAATACCAACGCTTAAAAGAAGAGAATTAATTCTACATTTAGATGCCTGACGAATCTAAATTTTAGATTGATGTTTACATGCATTAAAAAAAGGCGGCATTAGAGAATCACTGTGTGTTAAAAATATTTGAAAATATCTTTTCAAAAGCAGTGAATGTTTTGATAATATTTTAAGTAATTAGTACATCTGGTATAATACATTTGAAGCGGAAGGTAAGCGAAGAACACCTTCAGGAATGTGTATATTCTATTACTAAGCTCGTATAAAGAAGCAGTCTAATCTAAAGGTTTCTTAGTGGCGGATAATTTGGGAGAAACGATCATTTGTGAATAACAATAATCAGTTCGGCGGTAACAGTGGTTCATTTATGATTTTCGTAGATTTTTGAAGGTACAAAAGTAGGAGGGGGGCTTAAATTTCAAGTAGCTAAAGGCTACTAAACTAAACTTCCTACAACTATGAAATATCGTATGGACATTAGTATAGATAGATCTCTTAAAATGACCACCGTATTCTAAATTCACAATCCTAATGAAGAATTTTGGAGTTTTCTTAAACTGAAAGTCGTGAATAATACAGTTACTTCACTGGAGACTTTAAAAAACGTCTTTCGAAAAGAGCGAAACAAAGTCACTGAAGACGGCTGTGAGCATCATGCCAAAATTTATTGATGACGTAGTTAAGGTTATGAGATTCTCAACCAAATATTTACTTTTGCAATTATTTAGTTATACATTATTAATTATTTATTTATTTACATTTTTGTATTAATCAATCCTTAAAAGGAGAGAGAGAGATAATGAAATAAACAATCAAATGTATTTAAAAAGAAAATATATTTATGATATTTATATTCAATTACATAATAATATATTATGGTAAGAAGAATGGTAATTATCAGTATTAATCTGTTCCTATACTATGGGAATTTTAAGAAATCGAAGGAGCCATTTTATTCCAAAATATATGTAATAAAAAGGAATCAGAATTGATCAATAAACTAATATGAATGCAGTTTTGTTGAACTAGTGTTTGAATAGTTTTTTTCATACCATATAGAACATATTGCAAGTTTGAATAGTTTTTTTCATACCATATAGAACATATGCACGGTCAATTTATAATGTTATTAACTCGAAGTATATGTAAAATTCTCAATCTCACTAATTTTACAAGAAATCGAAGGCTTAAAAATAAGCATTAAAATAGGGTATCGCACAGCTTAAATTATATTTCTTTTTAAGAATATTCACTACATGAAATAGTTACATAGAATATTGTGCTTATAGAATAATTTTCATTACATTAGAGCAGGGGTCACCAAACTTTTTTGATCATCGCCCCCTATATAATTTTTCGAAATCTCCATAGACCCCCCACAAAGGTAATTTTCAGGTAATTAAAATAAAACTATATATTAGTCTAAATATTTAATAAATCAGAAACAGTAAGTAAAGTAGCTACAGATTTTTTACTTTTTAATGAGATGAGTGTGCCTGGTGTTTCTTGGCAAGGTTCGCTATATTGGGTTCGAAATTAGTCAATTTTAACCGTAAATCCCCTCGAAGCTCCACATTTAATTTATTTCTGTTTTTAGTTAAAATTGAATTAACGTGACTGAAACCGGCTTCAACCATATACGAACTTGGAAACGCCAGTATAAATGGCTGAGCCATTTCGTAAAGTTTCACATATTTTTGCTTTATATTTATATTAGTCCAAAATTTATGTATTGTCAAATTTTTAATAAGCGTTTTTTCTTCAAGATCGGACAATAGTTCAGCAAGCTCATCTTGTATGTTGATGTCGACGTTATCAATTTGCGCCGAAAATGGCGCAATAATCCAATCACGGATGTCGATGTTTTCCAAATCAACAAAGAGCAGTTTAAAATCGTCGCTTAATTTTTGAAGATGATTTGTATATATATCCAAGTCTTCTTCTTTTATTTTTAATTGTTGCAGATTTGAAAAATACTTATAATCCTTACGTAGCAATGAAGATCTAAATAAATTTAATTTTACTTGGAAGCCTAACAGTGTTGTCCGAGCTTGGATAATTGTTACATCTTTCCTTTGCAGTTTTGTTTGAACGTCATTAAATTTTCCAAATAAGTCTGCTAAATAAAAAATATGGTTCTTATTGTTTTGGAGTTCATTGCTTAGAACAGGATTTATTTCGTTCAGAAATTCTGTCGTGAAGTCAAATAAATTGACGAGCCGTTGCAAGCATACACCTCTAGACAACCATCTAACCTCGGTGTGCAGAAGTAATTGGTTAAATAACTCATTGTTTTCCTCACAAAGTTTGGCAAATAATCTTGATTTAAGAGGTTGAGCTTTAATTTGATTAATAGATTTAATACAAAACTGTAAAGCTTCATGTAACTCTGAACTCAGATATTTTGCTACTAAGTTGTGTCTATGCAACACACAATGAATAGTACGAATACCGGGCACTTTTTCTTTGAGGCATGTAGCAAAACCTCGGTAACGCCCTATCATAGAAGGTGTGCCATCTGTGGCTACTGCTGTTATATTTTCAAGCGGAATGTCATATTTATTTAAATATTCTTGTAAACATCTAAAAATTGTCACTCCCTTTCCATCGGTTTCAAGATATTTAGCAAATAAAAATTGATCAATGACTTCTCCTTTAATTTTACTGAAATATCTAACATACGCCATTGTGGGCCGTGGTAGCCTAGTAGTCAAGGTCGTGGACTAGCGGCCGACGGTTTTCGTTCAGTCGCGGGTTCGATCCTTGGCCGCCAAAGACCCACCGTGTAGCCGGGGCTGATGCACGTTAAATCTGTTCGGGGCCCAAAGTCCTCCCGAAGGCGTGGTGTGGATGTTAGGAGAGGGGGTGCCAGCTCAGGTGTCGTCCTCGTCACTTGACCGTGGTTCAAATTTACGAGGTCCGTCGCCAATAGCCCTCGTGTTGCTTCTAGTGCGACGTTAATATAAACTAAACTAAACTAACATACGCCATAAGAATAGCAGAAACGCCAAAAACAGATTCATCAAGTTGTATAGAGAACTTGCAATTTTTTAGCTCCGAAACTACTGTGTTTTCTATTTCTTCGGCCATTTCGTCAATACGCCGTTTTACAGAATTTGCACTTAATGGCAGACTTTAAAACATTAGTAGAGTCTTTTTTCATCACATTCTCAATGACGTCTTTAATTGCAGGTACTACAATTTCTTCTGCGATTGTGTGGGGTTTTCCCCTCTTTGCTATATTAAGCGAAATCTTGTACGAAGCAATTAATCCTCCTTCATTTTCAATTTCAGTAGACTGTTTCATAAAACTTTTTAGAGTTGTTCGACATGAGAATTTTTCTTTGAGTTTTTTGAAAAAAATTCTAATTCTTCATTTTTTTTTTTTATCTGAATGAAGCCTTTCAAGATGATCTTTCATTTTTGACGGTTTCATGTATTCATTTCCAAAAGTTTTTTTGCATATAAGACACATAGGAATAGTTTCATTTGTCGGTGAACAAATAAATCCAAATTTTAAGTAATCCAATGAATAATACCGACATTTCTTTTTAGATACTGAAGCTGTCATTTTTAAATTAGGGTTCTGTAAATAAGTTAAAATTAAGTTGGTATATTATACTAATCCACATTATTAAAGCTTACCTTTTCACAAGTAACAATAATTAAAATTGATATCAAAACTAAACGAATAGTTTTATAGAAACAATAACTAATTATCCAATGGTAGATATAATAGTAATAATAATGACACTACAAGCATTTAATACTGTTCACAGTTCACAAAAATAGCAGAAAATGCATATATTTGCGTTTGTAGCATCCAGTGTAGAATTGGACAAGCGCGCATATGCACCTGACTCATATGCAAGGCTCGTATGTTTTGCGATGGAGACAAAGGGCGAACCAACGACACGATGCGTAACTGCCGTATAAAAAAGAAAAAAACTAAAACCACAAACATAAGAAGAAAGAAAATGGAGTACTGAAGATTCCCTTGCCAACGGCAGTGTCGTCGCTCGCCAAAGGCTCCTAATTGGTTGATGGGTTCGCCAGCAAGAGACACGGATAAGTCTCAATCGCTCTTCTGGCTACATACTATGAGTCGTGCAAATTACAAACTGGTCACAAGGTCAAGTTGTGACGTCACGGTATACATACGAAAACACGTAAGGAAAAAAGGGGCAGATTGTTTTCTGATTTATTATTTTATTTTCTATAAAGAATATAATATTGAGTCAATTATAAAAATATTTTAAATTTTTACGTACGCAGTTAGATATGTGTGATTTGCGTATTAAGAACTGTTTTTCCTTCGAGTCCCAATAGACCCCCATTCGACCCCTTGGGTCAGATAGACCCCTACTGTTGTTAAATAGACCCCTAGGGGTCTATATAGACCACTTTGGCGACCCCTGCATTAGAGTATCCCCATTTTTTGTAGCTCGTTGATTTGTTTGGTTTTTATTAACATTTCACTAGAAGTAACATGAAGGCGGTAGATCTTGTAATTTTAAATCTGTGTTCAATGATAAGGAAATTATCTGAGCTGGAACTTCAAATTCTTAACTTCCACACCAAGCCATTGGAAAGACTTTAAGCCTCGAGGGATTTAGCACGCATCAGCCTCGGCTTCACAACGGGTCTTTTGCGGGCATTTCGTCTCGAACCGAAAGCTCGACGAAAACCATCGGCTACGAGTTCACGACTTGGACCGCTAGGCTAACGAGTACACTCGTATTTTGTTATTATCTTCAAAGAAGAAATATATTTCTTATGATTTTTCTTAACAGAACTTATTAGTTACTTTTTAACTGGTCAAATGCTATCAATACTTTTCAATACTTAAATAATACACTGTGCTCTGAAATTATAAATTCGTTTGCGAATTTGTGCATTTCTGAAGCGGAAGACATAATATGTAAATTTTAAGAGTGTGTGTTTGAAATGGAATGGAAAACGCTTTTTGTATTAATAGCATCTTTAAGAATTGTTTTAAATTTTATTAAGTTTCACTCAATTTTTCTGAATTTGAAAAAGTTGTCAGCTGAGAAATAATTAAACCAGCTTTGACAATTAGCTCATTACGTATCACATCAGAATCATTATAATATGCGTTAGTATTTCTTGACTGCTTTACCTGAAAAGCAAAGGTGTAGATTCTGATTGTGTCTCCAGTGATTTATTTCTAGATACCTCAGTATAAAGATACGTCAGAGGTGAAATGAGAAAAATTTTGGTTTATAAGAATACCGATAAATCTGAAAGACAAGTAGCTAGGTTAATGAAGAGTTCTAAAACTGCGATTCACCCTGCCATGATTAGAAAAGATGATTAAAACAAAATAAAACATTCTCGAAGAATAGGAATTTGATGACACGGGACGATCGACAATTATTCGACTAACAACTAAAATGATCTCTTTTTTTTCATAAATGTTCAAAACGTTCCCCCCCCCCCAGAAAAAAAGCGTTGTCACAGTTTGGAAGCGCCTTAAATCAAATACAAATAGACAATTTATGAAAATGAAGGAAACATCGATGTCTTTCAAACATCATCTAGGAGCTGAAATTGTCACGTCATGAACCAATGAAAGGAAACATATTATACTTCTTGATGAAAAGAAATTTAATCTGGATAGTTCTGATGGCTACAATCACTGTTGGCCTGACCTGAGGAAGAGGACAAATAAAAGAAGAATTAGTGATTGCTTGGGAAGCCTTTAGTCATCATAAATTGTGTGATGTGCAACGAATTTCGGGACATACGAACACTGTATCGTAACAAGCTATGGTATATGATCATCTCAAAATGTTTGGCCTCTTATTGGGTGGTTGCTAACTGGATATTTCAGCAGAAAAATGATTATTGAAAATATCTAAATCACCCAGGAATGATTTAAAAAAGAAATAGTTAATGATCTGGAAGTAGCAATAGTAAAAGAATGTTGTGATAATTCTAAAACTGTATTTATCCACTTGATAATATCAAAGAAAAACGGAAAGAAAAGAAAAATAGTGTACTAACTTATTAATTCCCATACAATTTTTCAATCAAGTAATCTTATGTTTTGTAAACAGTGATTTTTTCCCATTAATATCTATTACGTTGATTAACTGAATCATTTGTTACATTATTCAGAATTTTTGGAATCTAATTATAATAAATGTGTTGCAGTATCATTTGCTTGAAGTGCATTTGGAACTTAATTATAATAAATGCGCAGTACTGTCATATTTAATTTATTAAAATTGTATTTGGAACTTTCATTTACTTCATAATTTTGAAAATTAAAATGATTTTGTAATTTCTTTATAAACTATACGATTCATAGCTATAATATACAATTTATTACACAGCTGAAAACTAAATATTTGCACAAAATGTAGGAACTTTTAATCTGAGATTTCTATAAACATGTATTTAATAAGCTTTATTTTAAATTCTAGTGGATAAGACTGATATAACTTTGTCAGATGCCGACAAATTCTCATAAAACAGATGGTATCAAGAGACTTACTCGAAATTCTCTTTCAAAACATCAAAGAGATTTCATACAATAGGTTCTCAATTTTGAAATACGATAAAGAAGCAATAGAGATATGCAATGAAGCTATAATTTCGCGTTTATGTATAATGATAAAATATAACAAACTTCCTGTTTAAAAAAAGAAAATTATTTACTAAAAGTATTTCCATTGCCAAAATAATTTTTGTCCTATTTTTTATTTCTTACTAAATCATTCAGAATTTTATGAAGGTGTATTCATTCATTATAAGCATATTTCGAAGAAATAACGAGAATATTCATATTCAATGTATCAAGAGAATCCGATATATTGAATATAAATGAATAGTACATGACTTTAAATTCAAATAAAAATTTTGAGATGAGGTAGAATAAATTCATGTTTAAATTTTAAATTCAAATAATTTGTTTTGAAGAGAAACTAGTAATACCGGTAAAATATACACATAAAATTTCAACAATAATTTAAATTCTACATTATAATATTTAGCAATACATTACCTTGTAGTTTTTTACTCTACCATTGCATAAAATGTTCTATTCAGTCAAGAATAATTTCTATGCTTTTATCGTTTGCTGAGAAATTTTTTCTGATAATAGAGAAGAGAAGTTTTCATGAATTTCAAGACATTTTTTATTTTAAATATGCACAGAATATGCAAAAAGGGGTAGATTAAATTAAGAATCATATTATAAAAAATGTTTATATCAATTAAATTTATATCAGCTCAATTACTTCCCGAAGTTATCTTTTGATTTAGTAAACAGCTTTCTAATAAATGCAATGTTCTGATTTTAATGCAGATGATTAGTTGTTTTGAAAAGAGTTTTATCAAAGGCATACAAATTTTAATGAATAATGAATACATGTATTTTCTTGAGCTAGAACACATTATAATTTGATCTATTATTTAATGAACATATAAATAAATATTATTCCCTATAGCGAAAAAGAAAATAAGAAATAAATATATAAAAAAATAGAAATGAGGAATTTTAGAAATACAATTATTATAAATATATATTCTATAAGCCAAAATTGCAGTTGTATCGTCTCTGGAAATTCTAACATATTTTTTTTAATGAAATAATAATAATATTTCACAAAAATATTGTGTAGTATATTCAGAGAAAGGTCATTTATTAGAAAATTGAAATAAAGAGCTTGTCACAAAAATGAATGGATTCTTTTAAACTTAGTACTCACACATTCAACTAAAAATATCAAAACATTATTATTTCATGGATTTACAATAATTTTGGCTATAACTTATTTTATAAAAAATCATTTAAGCGCAAAATTTATTTCACTTACTATAACTGATAGTTCAGAAATATGCTTAAAATTATATACATAATAAGCCTGAAAAGCAAAACATGAAAATTATTTAATAAAAAGTCACATTTCTAACAAAATTGTTTATTTTCACTTTTTCAGATTAGAAAAAAACCCAATAACATTTGAGCGTATTTTTAAAATATATATCTTCTTTCAACTGCTGTTAACCGCATAAGAGGTTGTCTTGATTTATATCTGAAACTAAATGTATCTGCTCTGAATAATAAATCATTCTATTCAAAATATATAACTGTTTATTACACACAAACATATGAAAAAGAAAAATTGTTAAAATATACAAATCAAATGTAATGCTGCAATTTTTCAGTTTCAATTATTGTTGGCAAAGAATTTCATTACATCTGCAAAGTTGGCATTACGCCCAAATTCATAATATTATAACCAACTAAAAATTTAGCTGATGTTCATTGCATATGAAAAGAAACACAGGCAGTCCTAAAAGGATATATCTGTAAGAGTAGAAAGACCGTCAGAATTTGCAGAAAACCAAATCTTTCCGCAAAGGATCCATTAACACCAATTTTATGGGAAGCATGGCAAAAGTTCAGCTATTGATCCGTCTGTAGCTTTGGAACGTAGGATGTTTCAACTTCAGTTCTTATCACATTTGATGAGGCTTTTACGACGCCTCGCCACTCTTCCTTTTGCTTTTGTGTGAAATGAAAGAAAAAGGTTAGCCAGAAATTTTGCTTTTAGGTACAATTGAAAGGATTTAAGAATCAATCGGTTTTTTTTCATTCTTAAATGCATTTATTCATCTTTGAAATTAATGAAAAAATGAATATAGATTAATACTGCATTGGCCTGTATGCAATTCATTAGTTAATAGAATATAATTTTGAGTAAAATAAAAAAAAATTAAATTATTACGAATCCCACAAAAAAACCTTTTTGAATAGTTAAAATCTTGATATTTCTGTAATTAATCATACAAATACCTCGATTTTTAGCCATGATATATTTACTTTAGAATACTTCTATAACACTTCTCTCTTTCTCTACGTGTAGATCAGTTTGTGGTTCCTTATTCGTATACATTAACTACGTAATGAAATCTTTATGCTATAAATATATTCTCCATCCTACTTAAGAAGATATGAAAAAACATCAAAAAATATGAAACCATTTTCATTTTTTTCTCTAAATATATTTCTAAAGTATAATCAGATATATGTATTAAATGAATGTTGCTGAATCGAATGAAATAATTAATCTTTAATATTTGATTGAAAAACTTCCTAAGTCAAAAAAATAGAAAAAAAGGTACTAAATAATTAATAAAAGCAATCACACATAAGATACTTGAATGTTGCTTCCTACTAATGGAAAATATTAGTAAATTTCGTTTCAAATTATATTGTTTGTTAGTATATATATAGTGGTTTTCCCATACTTCTTATGAAAAAGAAGAGTATATCAAATTTTTAATTGACATCGTAAAATATTTTTTTCACATAACTTTCACAACTTTCAAAACACTTAAACGGACTGAATCATCTGTTTCAATCGAAATTTTATTATGGCAAAAGGCAGTTTGATATTATATTATCCTAAAGTAAAGTTCATTGTTACAAATATCTAAACAATATTTTATACATTTTAATTTCGATAACCACTAATGATCCTCGAGATTACCACACGTGATATGGCTGTACAAATTATAGGAAGACCACCAATATATCCGATAAATATCATAAGGTAAGCATATTACAGGCTGCTGGCGTACATCGAGGTATTTAAATTATGTTACATAAGGACATTAGATAAACTGAAGAAAATCACTAGTTCACATGTCTCCAATACCCGTTTTCTTTAAATGCTAGCAGACAGACTACGTTTGTAATATTACATTCTTTCGCCATCAATGGTATTATCTGTTTATAATAAGAGGAAAAAGAATTTTAGTGAAACATACTTCATCTAATTGACATTTATCTTTAAAGTCATTATTAGAATTAATAGTCTTAATTTTATTCGCAATATTCAAAGAAAGTGTGAGGGATTCGGATTGCAATTTCATGGATGATGATGTAAGGTTCGAGTCGGGACTCCAATAGGTCACATCATGTGGAATTCTAAAAACATCGCATTGCATTTAAATTAATTTCAAGCATTGCATTTAAATTAATTTCAAAAACTTGGAAAAATTTAAAATAAGGGTTAGAGAAATTAAGGTTCTAAGTTTATATTCTTTTCATCATTTAACTATGATTTAAAATTACAAGAATTTCGTCTCCAAACGCTGTCGTACAGCTCAATTAATAATCATACAAATTGGATGAACTATTCTTTAAACGAGATAGCTTAAATAAATTTAGGTTATGAATATGATAAAAATATTTCTAATTGTTATTAAATTAGCACAGATCTGTATTTTTATGCTTCATGAAATAAACTGAATCAAAACGAGAAAACAAGCAATAATAATCAACTTGTATTTGCCTTAGATATACATATTAAATATACCTTAGTAAACACTTGTTTTGCATTTGCAACGAATTTGAATATGGTGCAAATGTAAAAAAGTGTTTATTTCAATCACATTACAGTGAAAAATTAATTTTTTTCATCTAGTGATAACATAAAATAGTAATATTTAATTAAATATTCTGTGTTGATGTCATCAAATAATACCGATTTTTATGTTTCCCAAAAATTGTGAAAAATTTTGAAAAATATTTTATATTAAAGAAAATTTTATGGAAACCGCTACTAACAAATCTCCCTGAAATATACATATTTCTGTAATACAAGTAAAACTATTTTAATAATAAAAAAGATACAAAAATTTAAGGAAACAAAATATTGCTAGGAATATACACAGATACAAATGGCGTTTTATAACCCTAGAATTGTAGGAATAATTGTTTAGTAAAATAATAATAATATATCCTAGATTTATTGCGCCAGTTAACTCATTTAATCTCTGTTTAAAAATAACACTTTCAGGTATTCAATTAATGTTTCTTTTATAATAATTTATATCACATATTCAATATATATATTCAACTTATATCACAAAGTCAATATATATATTCAATTTACATTACAAATTGAACAATTATAGGTAATATTTTAACTATCTCAATACTAAAAGTCAATTAAGTTAGTAGAAAAATTGTCCATAATTATGAATTAATTTGTTGGAAATTTTTTTTAAAGTTTCTTTTACGAATAAACCTTTGGGTTTTCTAAATAGTCAAATAAATATTTGAAACTTCATTTTCAAGTATTGCAACGTTATTATAACTATTGGTATTTGAATTGAGAACACTTTTATATATATAACGTAATTAGAAGTTTAGAAGAGAATTTTTTTAATATATTTAACACTAAAAAAATTGCACCACAATCCCATTAATGTATAAAAACAACACAGTTCACGAATTTTATATTTTAAATCTATATTTCAAAATAAGTCTACTAAGTTTATGAAGAAACCAGTCGCTTACCTTAATTCTATTGATACTAATTATTGTATGTTTGTCAATTATTAAGTCTTTTTTCTATTAGTAAATAAATTTTCCAATTTTGTCAATGCACCGGCCTCAAAATGTTACTATAAAACTAAATTTTGATCCTCACTATTTCAATGACGAATATGACGATAAGAAGTAGAATAGATAACTTCATCATAAAACTTTATAAAAACTATAACAATAACTATTTGTTTAAAGAATTGGACACTTATATAGCAAATTAGAGGAAACTGCATGTATCCTATTTGTATAATTTGTGGTGAATCTGCTTATGTTTGCTGACCTTCAATTGTCGGTACTAGGATGGAATTGGCCACATTTGGATGTCGTATGCCGTTGTCAGGATAACGGGTAATGAGATGGATGGGAATGGAGTTCTTACAAGCTGATTAAGTCAAAATTCGTGTATTGTCAAAAGATTCTGTAATCAGTTTAAATAAAAAAAATTATTATCAATGAGCCCTGTTTTATACCAGCCATAAGTTACAACCCCTGCTAACGACCACTTTTAATTATTTATGCCCAAAGAAGAAGGAAGACCTCAACTCACTTCATATTAGTGTCTAGAGGCGCTAGGAGGACGATAACATTTGCTACTATGAAGTGCAGAATTCAGTACAGTCGACTATATGCAAGAGTACCCATCATACATGTCTCCCTTAATCAATGGCACAAAAGTATTCATTTACATAATATTATATAGTACACTAATTGGATCAGGCAGCAATACGGTTTTGCATTCTGTGTAGACATTTGGATAACAATTTGCATTTTATTGCAAAATTCATTTCATGTATAGATTCATTAAGAAAACTTTTACTATTCAGGAGACTGTGAAGAAATTAATTTAATACTGAGCTGTTTTATAAAAGTGTAAAATAATAACAAATATTATTTGACTCTTATATATATATTTTTTTAAATTGAGAATAATAACCTAACAGTTTCCCGTAAGCAAGAAATGGAAAAAAAAATAGTAATAAAATTGTTAAATCGTTTAGAAAATACATTTTACAGTAAGAGATTTATCTTTATCTTCAAAAAAATTATTGAACATATATTTACGAAATAAATATACAAAATTATATTAATCTTTCTCTCCAATAATTTGTTGTTGTAAAAGCAATTAATCAAATTTTGTAATGTTCTTGAAAGATTAACAGTACTTTTTAAGATTAGGATGTTTCTCACGAATATATATTTGCAGAAGATACTGCAGTACATTTAAAAAAAAAGATTAAAATGGGCATCGTTTTTTTTTTAATTCCAAAATCTTTGAAATTGAGATGGAGAAAATTTTGTGGAAGAATGATACATGGAGCAAAATTTTTCATATTTACTATTAAAGTTTTTAAATTGCTAAAAAAATTTAATACTCTTAATCCCCTTATTTCTTTTAAATATATTACAAAACAGTGTTTCATAAATTCCTGAAATTAATATTTAGTAATTGAATAAAAATTCTTAGAAAAAACTTTGAACTACTTTAATTTCAGAATATCCAAAATAAGAAAATCTGTAAATGCATTTCACTATTGTATCTTATACTTTCAGTTTTTATGTATTTCAAATGTAAATTATCATCTCTTAAAATTTTCTCTTAGTATGAATTATTTATATTAATAAAGCATCATGCAAAATATTATATTCTATTTGAATTAAAATATATAACAATAACCATGTATTATGCATGATAGATGCGGCAGGTATAAATTTATTTTAAAGCACTCAATAATAATACCATGTCGTGTATGCTTAGATGAAATATGAAATGGTTAAAAATGCATTTTTCATACATTCTTGATTACTTTTTTTTGCTACCCTATCAAAACAATTTATTTATCAAAAGTATTCAATACGACACAACCTGCGCATTCCTTTATATAAAAAGAAAGTATTTTACAAAGCAAATAATAATACCAAATTCATTATCTTACTTTTAAATAATTTGCATTACTAGTTGTTGATTATTATTATCATGACAAAATCTAAACATTACTTTCATTACATTAGTTTAAAAATATATTGAATTAAAATGACTTTTAAAGTTAATTTGTATACCTCCGTTCAAATATGCAATTTAATTTAATCCTTGTATAATGCAGAAAATGAATTTTTATACATTATAAATATGAAATTACATAAAAATATCCATATGTATAATTTATTAATTCGGAATAAAATTTATATGGGGATTTATTTCCTTCCAAGAACGTTTCAAAATAAAATAATAAAAAAAACAACTGAGGCATTTCATTTCAAATTAACACAAAAACGCAGAATCAAAAAGTCTTGCTGGATCCATTTTAAGTATTTAGTATACTTATTATTGATTTAATAAGCAATTAATGTAACAAATATTTGGATTTGATTTTTCGTTTTCTACAGTCGTCATTATTTTCATACCCACTTTTGTCTTTTAAAAGCATATCAATATTTTTCTATTATTAAGAGAATATTTCTTCAATAAGGATGAAGGCTAATTTTTGATTGTTATACCACATTGAATAATAAGATGAGAAAACATTCACAGAAAACACTTTTAGTCATTTAATTCGATTAAAAATATATGCAATACATTTTTTGATATTAATTCACTCATAAACTTTGCGTTTTAATATTTATGATCTAAAATTACAATATGCATTTTTTACTGAGGAATACATTTGATGTACGATTAAAACAAATATTAATATTTTCGTATTTGGTATCGGTGACAGAATTGCCAATGAAAATTATTTTGTGCTTATACTAACAAGTACCTAACTCATAAATATACAAGTACAATTGTATATATAAGAGAATGTTTTTAAATTTAATATGTGTTAAGTTATACGTCCTATAAAACAAATCGATAATATTAGGAAATCCATTAATAATAGAAAATACCAACATTTTTTAATATTAGCAAATGCATTAAAATTTTGATAAGTGTTAAATTATACCTTCTATAAAATTATTCTATCGTAGAATATTGGATAAAAATTTGTCTCTTTCACTAAGATGAATTAGGAATTCAATTTACATTATATTTAATACACTTAACAAATTTAATTATACAATTATGTATGAGCAATACAAGTTTTTATTATGCTTATAATATAGGTGGAGAATTTATACAATGTGATATTCTTAGGAAAACTGCTTCCTAAATGAGTTTTGCTCAAAGGTCAAAGTAGTTATTAAAATATCTTTATAAAATATTAACTAAACTATTACTAATTGCACAAGAAATAATTTCTAACATTTTCTTATTTAAATTTATTCTGGATTCTACTACAATATTCAATAGAATATATGTTAAAGTCAAAATAAAATGCATTGAAAGAAAAAATAATTCTAACTATAGAAATAAAGTACTTAATCAAAAGTAAATAACCTACTCTTCTTTTAGACATTTAGAATCTCAGACATTTTAAACTGATTAAAATGAAAACATTTTTTTTTCAAACTATGCAAATTGAGTAGAACATTTTGAATTTGAATAGACGTTGAATCTGCTTTCTTAAAAACTTATATTTTATGCAGTTACTACAATATATTACCTACAAATGTTTTGAATAAGCTTTCTTAAACTCAAGTCAATTTTAAAATTAAAGAAAATTTCAATTAAACTGAATTTGTATTGATTTGCAGAAAACTTTTCTTTTGAAGAATCAGAGAGACCTGGGAAGAAATTAAGTAAGTGCAAACTGAGTTGTCTAATTCAACAAGGATTTAACATAAAAATCACACCCAACCAATTGAGTTTTTTCTCAAGAATCTAAGAATCCATCTACATTCAGAGCTAATCAAGCATGTGCCATTTCTAAGAGCATCGGTATGTGCTGCTTCACGTATATACAATTCAAAGCAGAGAACCGTTTAGCGTAATGAAGCTTACTTTTGAAAAGAATTCTTTGAAAGGGACACATCAGTCTATTATGTTAAAAGTTTTACCAAATAAACCAATGGAATTATTCGTGAAAATAACTGAGGTGAAGTTGTCTAGGATTCTCTCTTAAATTCTTGAGTAAATCAAGTTAAGAGTTTCGTATTCTTCTATTGTAAATAAAAGACAGAGGAACTCACTTCATTAAAAGGAAATTTGAAAAACCTTTTTAACATACAAAAATTTATCTTACGCAC
>BMAW01019585.1:0-31951 GCA_019974015.1 Nephila pilipes | reverse complement strand
TAGTTTTACTGGAAAAAAGAAAGTACTCCCTGTACTTAGTTTTACTGAGGAAAAAAAGCTCTCCCTGTACTCCAACATCGTCTCCTTCAAGAAAGGTTTTGAAGGATTGTATACAGTACTGTGATCGACTTTTCTTTTGGAATTGCATCTTGGAATTGTGTCTTGTCATCAAAAGAAAAGAAGAAGAAGAAAAAAAAAAAGATAAGTGTTTTCATCTTACAGGAAAAATTTATTTTCTGTGATTTTAATTTGTAAAGAAAATTTTGTTGTGATGCAGAATAGTTTTGTTTTGATTTTGTATTAAGCTATTAATTTATCAACAGTATATATATATATATATATTGTGTTATTACTGAATTTTAATGAAAAGACTGTGTGTGTAGAGATCATAAATATCTTAGCTATTGTTAAGGAAAATCTAAAGAAGTTTCGTTTTGAGATATTAGATAATATTGGAGAGTTATATTTTTGTATGAAAATCGTAGTAGTATTCTAAGAATTTACTGCATTTCTTATTTTATGTGTGTTAGTTAAGAACTGAAATTGTGTTGTTAAAAGGAATCATTTTCGTTTTGGTTTTCAAATGCAAATTTAATTTTGATATTTTAATTGAATGTGTAAGTTCTTTCTTAATTTAATTACAAACATTACAGAAAGTAGACGTAAGGTAATAAGAATTGTGCCCAATTTCGTTTTAAACGTTTAATTTAAAAGAAAGTCATTTAGTTCTGTTTTTGAAATATAAGAATTCTATGAATGCTTTATTGTATTTATGTGAATATTTTATGTACTTTTTGAAATAGGAAATTAAGTTACATTTCGAAAGATTTTCAGTTTGATATTGTAAATTCATAGATAGGCCAACATTTTAGGTTTATTTGAGTCAATTAGCTTTCTGGTGTTATTTTTTCCCCTTTCCTTAAGAAAATGGCTTATTTAGCAAAAGGTAAAAAGGAGAATTTAATCAGATTGGCTGAAGAATTAAACTTAAAAATTACTCGGGATATGAAAATGATAACTTTAAAAGAAATTATTCTTAATAGTGACGGATACGAAGTGGAATTTGTTAAATCGATGTTTGAGGAATTTGTTAAAGAGAGAAAACGGAAAGAAGAATGGGAAATTCAAGAGAAAGAATTGGAATTTCAGGAACGGAAACGTATGGAAGAATTGGAATTTCAGGAACGGAAACGGAAAGAAGAATTCGAATTTCAGGAGCGAAAACAAAAGGAAAAATTTGAGGAAAAAAGGCGGAGAGAAAGTTTTGAGCTGGAAAAATTCCAAAGTTAAAATTTCAAATAAGATCAGCTCAAGAACCTCAAATGGAAAGTGCAAGAATGCACAGCAAGTAATTAAGCAAGCTCCTTCATAAATATAATATGAAGGAAGATATTAGCCTGTATTTAGTACTATTTGAGAGTCAAGCTAGTAGAATATCTCTACAAAGGGAACTTTGGGTCACACATCTGTTGGGGCTACTACCGAAAGAAATCCCGCAAATAATTGCACGTGAGTCTGAGTAAAAAGCCAATGATTATGATCCCTCGAAGAAATTATTTTTAAAGAGATTTAAGTTAACTCCCGAAAAATTCCGAGAACAGTTTAATACTCACCAGAAAATTGCTGAACGTAACTGGCAAGATTTTTATCATGAACTGCAGACCTATTTCGAGGTATGGACATTTGGACTAACAGTTGAAACCTTCAATCAACTCCGGGATTTAATCATTGCAGATCAGATGAAAAAACGTGCACCGTTTGAGTTTAAAGAATACTATTTGGATGAATAGTCCATAATTAATTCACCTAGCAAATTGGCTGAAAAATTGGAAGAATTCGAAGATGTGAGAAAAACATTTCGAGCTAAGCCAGTTAATTCATTTTCGAGAGACAAATATGAAGTTAAAGGACCAAGCAAGTTTGGAAGATTTGACGAAAATCCTCGAAAAGTTGAAAATACCAAATAAGAGTCAAACAAGCTTGGAAGATTTGACGAAAATCCTCGAAAAGTTGAAAATACCAAATAAGAGTCAAACAAGCCCGAAAGAAAACTTTTTGGACCTAGGCACAGTAAGAAATTCGAAAAAAGAAGACAACTGAAATGCTTTTACTGTAACGTTCTTGATCATTTACGTCCAAACTGTCCAAAATTGATGAAAGCTTCAGAGTCTGTAAATTCTGTTTCTGAATGTGATGCGAGAACAAATTTTTTTGCAGCCATATACTTCTCATGGAAAAATAAATGGTATCAGTACCGAAATCCTTCGCGACACTGGAGCCACTATAGATATTGTTTGCCGTAGGTTTATGACACCTGAGGATATGACTGATGAACATGTATGGGTGCAACAACCTTTGAATGCTCGTTCAACTTGCTTACCACTAGCAGAAGTTCTTATTGAATGTGAGTGGGGCAGAACATTCACAAAAGCCGCTGTTACTCCAGATGAACTGTATCGTGGTCATTATCTTCTAGGGAATAGGACTGCTGCTCTCTTCAAAAATGAAGGAAACATTTCATTGCACCAAGTGAATGCGGTTCAAACAAAAATACAGAAATTGAAGGAAAAAGAGACTTCTGAACAGTTGGTAGAAGAACCCCAAAGCATTGTCATTAACAGTGAAGATGCGAATCCTGAAGAAGATGAATTCCTTCCTACTGAGGATGAATACCTGGCTGAATTAACCAAACTTAATGGGGATCAGCTTGTGCAAGCTGAAAAGGAAGATGCTGAATTAATTCCATTGATAAAAGATGTTGAAGAGGTGGAAAACTCCAAAAAAACTGAGCAGATTATTTTCATCACAGATCCTATACTTGATGAAACTAATATTGATACATTTGGTTCTCCTTGTCTTACCATAAATACAGATTCTAATCTTCAAGTAGTATAGCATATGGACTGTGAGATTTTAGATAAAAGAGCTGTGCCTGAAAATGTTTTAGTTTCTGCTTCAGTGGCTTTGTTCAAAATTATGCCACTTCAAAGTGTTGATCAAAATGTTAGTTTAAGAACAGAATATATTAGAACTCCATTTTATGATTCTATGAACATCCAAGGGGATATTAATTGTTCTTTTGGATACTTTACTTGTGAGGAAGCATCAGATGGCTTAGATGATAATTTTACTCAAACTTCAGTATCAGAAGATGGTGTTATGTTATATGATATTCGACCAGAATCAAGTAAGGAAGATGTGTCACTTGATCCATTATAGAACTCGAAAGGTTATAAAATTGATCGTGATTAAGAAGGTTGAAAAACTACGTCATGTATCTTTTCAACAGAATCAGATATTCTACAAGATGAATATCACTTAAAAAATGGAAATGAGAAAGATACAGACAGACATGCCGATGTTGTGTTTGATAAAGAAAATATGTCTTTCTTAGTTCAGAAAATGCAGTCAAGCATTTCTATAATTAATCCATTAAGTTATGAAGAAGATCTTAATTGTGAAGAAAATGATGTAACTGACTTCTTAAAAGATGAAGAACATCAGATTGATGCGCACTGTTTGATAGACAAAAAAGAAAAACATGAATTTACTGCAAATAATGAAGATGAAAAAAAATGAAATCTGTTTCGATACAGAGAGAAAATTGTTAGGTTATTTGAATAAAATAAATGATCGAAATAGATTGACCGACAGCGAAAAGTCATTAAATATTCCTTTTAATTCAGAGTGATATAGTATGAGAGTGATACAGTTTTAAATAATGGGGAGGGTTCAATTATAATTAATAAAAATTGTAATAAATCAATAACTCAGTATTTTAAACATTTAAAGGAAGGTTGTAATCCTTTTCCAATGCTGGAATTATTTCAGGACGAAATAATGACCAGCCAGGATGGCTTCAGGAACAAACATTATTTAATGCTCGACACGTTCCACAACACAGGACAGGATACAAATACATAAATATAACACACAGATTCACGAACATGACTACATCGTTCTTCTTACCAAGTCTTTCGCCTTCGATTGCGCTTGCGCTCGCTAGTCGTCCTGCTCGCCAAAAAGAACATGTGGCGCCATCTGGCTACCGTTTAATAGTTACATGGAAGGTAGTGGTAAATTACAGTGTTACATCCTCCCCCTACACTTCCGAAAGCCGTCTCAGCGAGGTGGTGTAATGTCAGGCATGGCATTCTCTCCAGCAGTTCCTCGAGGAGGCAATGGTTGCTTTCGAGGTCTTCCTCTTCTCCTGAGAGGCACTACAGGAGATTGGGTCTCTGTGTTAGTGTTACTTAAAAAGGAGTTAAAGCCGATGCATGGTAAACACCTAAAGGTTCATCAGGTTTGTCACAACTGGCTACCACAAAGGTAGTAGGAGATCTCTGGGATAGCACAATGTAGGGCCCATCTTTCCTAGGCATCAATTTTGCACTTCTATCTTGGCTTGCTTTACTCAGTGGGTGAAGCTTTACCCAGACTAGATCATTAGTTTTATAGACAGGACTTGGCTTACGAGATTTGTCTGCAAATGTTTTTTCGACGATCTTGATTCTTCTCAATATTTTCTTTAATTTGTGACATATATCCTGCAAAACGCTTTAAATAGGGTGTGAATTCCGGTACAAAATTATCATTATGGATGATAGACGGAAGATCAGTACTTACGTGATCCAAAGTTCGTAATTCTCTGGCGAAGGTTAGGTACGCTGCCGTATGATCTGTGGACTCACATTTTGCAGTATTCATTGCAAACCTAATAGCTGGTAACTTTTCATTATGTTTCTGGATTCTAGATAATTTCTGTTCTTTATTCTTCGGTTCAGAATCAAACTTTTCCTGTTCAGACTGAAGTTGTCTTTCATCAACAATTTTCACTGCTTTTTCTTCAATACTGGTATCCTGTAACCCTATAGCTTCGGATAATTTTTCATTCTCCTTCGGAATTTCGGTAAACTTCTCGTCCCTTTCTTTCAATTCAGATTCAAACTTTTCCTGCTGAGGCTGAAATCGTTTTTCATAGTACTCTTGTTTTCTTCTATTGTTTTCAATTATTAATTTTTCTAATCTTAATTTTTCTCGTTCAAATTCCTTTTCTAACTTTTTTTCTCTTTCAATCCTCTCCTTTTCTAACTTTATTTCTCTTTCTTTAATTATATTATCTAACATGTCTTTGACAAACTGCTCATTATCCATAAAGAATGTGCATGTAGGGATTTTGTCATGTAAGTCGATGATTTTATCATCAGAAGTAACAGAAACTTTTAATTCTATTGCTAAGTTGTAAAGATCAATCTTCTTGCCTCTCGAGAGAAATGCCATTTTATCTGATACAATTATCTAAATGCAAGTTTTTTTTTGTAAGCTTAAAATTATAAATTAAGTTAGTTTTCCCAATTAACTAATTAAGAATTAAATACTCGTTAAACATTTACCATCCTTGTAGCAGAAATATAACTAATAGAAAATTTTACATGGAAGTGCACATAAACAAAATTATTCCACATATATAGATTTTGAGAAAACCTAAATAAAATTTTCATGAAATTCAAGAGTACAATAAAGTATAAAATAAAGCATGGAAAACAGTTACATGTTGAAACAGTTAAAATTATATATCATGTGATACTAAGAATATAGAATTGCTTATTATACAAAAACATTTACAAAGCTAAATGCAAAAAATTATGAGTTGTTATGATAAAAGAAATATAATATTCTGAAAACACTTAATTTCTACACATCATATAATCAGAATATAAATAATAAGTTGCCAGAATGCTTAACAATCATTCATTTATAAGCAACAGTGTCAAAAACAGTGACATTCTTATCATTCTAACCAAATTATATTATAGTACTTTTTAATATTTAAAATATGCTTATTTAAATTTTATTACAATTGATAGACCAATATAGTTTAAATAACTTTAGTGAAAACACAAAATAAAATTTTAAGAAACTGGTGCAGAAAAAATCAATTAACCAACAATATATATACTCAAGGAACGAGATCTTTAAAATCACACAAAAATAGAATTTTCTGAAAACTATAAATATATCAAGTATGGAAAGAGTAAAATAACTAGATTTGAAACATTATATAAATCAAAGTATGATTATTGCAAACAAGGATTTTCACTCACGCACAGAAATATCGGATGTTATTTCTTCCACACAAATCGAGTACTTCACACAAAAGACGATGAATTCGAATTCTTACTTTAAAATATCTTGGGTGATATTTCTTCTATTTTACGTTAAATATCAGATGATATTTTTTTTTCCAAATATAAATCACGCAATCTTCCACTTTAAATATCGGATGATATTTCTTCTATTCCATTTTAAATATCGGATGATATTTCTTCAAATATAAATCAAGCAATTTTCACTTTAAATATCGGATGATATTTCTTCAAATAAAACAGAAGTGCACTTCACATAGCACTTTCAAAATAAGTGTCGGGGCGACACACACAGAAACTTCTACACACGTAGTGAGCCGATCAAGGGAAATAATTCGATATAAAAACCAACGTTTTTAAAAACAACGTTTTTATATGGTGGCAAAGTTTATTAGAGAAAATTATTGAAATATTAGTTAAAACTGTTAGTTATTTTTAACTTTAAAATTTACTTAAAAAGAGACATTTGTGAGAGTATTAAAAAATTCATAATACTCATAAAATCAAAACATGCATTTGAAAGTTTGTAAGTCATTCTATTAAAAAAATAATGGGAACCAAAATTCAGAAAAAATTATTGTGATAAGACACGGCGCCAAATATTGGAAACTTTCTTTCTTGAGAATGATTACTGACTAAAAGTCAGCAACCCTTACTATCTCGGAGATAGTAAAGGGGAGATAGTATCTCCCCTTTGTGAGTACAAAAGGTTTACGATACCGCATGCTGCGTGGGGAGTGCCCGTTGCTCCCAGAGGGGGAAAGAAATTTTTTCCTCAATTCTAAAAGCGCCGAGGGGAAAGAATATTTTGACTTATTAAAATTATTGAAATATTAGTTAAAACTTGTCGCGAACGTCTAAATATTACATTGTTAGGCGAGTACGAACGATTCCCAAAATTTCAAAGCTCTAGCATGATGGGAAGTTGGTTAAATTAACGATCGAAAATTTGATGACACACACACTCACACACACACACCAAGTGAAATTCAGAAAAACGTTGTAAAAAATGTCCGACGAGTCAGGCCGCACGTTCGGGCGCCAATGTAATCCTTCCAATGTTGAAATTATTTCAGGAAGAAATAATGAATAGCCAGGATGGCTTAAACAAAAGTGCACTTCACATAGCACTTTCAAAATAAGTGTCGGGGCGACACACACAGGAACTTCTACACTCGTAGTGAGCCGATGAAAAGGAAAAAAAATGTCCGACGAGTCTGTCCCTGTTCGGGCGCCAATGTAATCCTTTTCCAATGTTGGAATTATTTCAGGACGAAATAATGAACCAGCCAGGATGGCTTCAGGAACAAACATTATTTAATGCTCGTCACGTTCCACAACACAGGACAGGATACAAATACATAAATATAACACACAGATTCACGAACATGACTACATCGTTCTTCTTACCAAGTCTTTCGCCTTCGATTGCGCTTGCGCTCGCTAGTCGTCCTGCTCGCCAAAAAGAACATGTGGCGCCATCTGGCTACCGTTTAATAGTTACATGGAAGATAGTGGTAAATTACAGTGTTACAAGGTCTTGAAACCCCATTTAATATATATTATTACCTAATTTTTGTGTTTATAATACCAACATGTTCGTAAAAGCTTTATTTCTAAATTTACCATTTTAATAGGAAAGTTATATATAGAAATGATGTATTTAATGTAATAATTTGTGGAAATAATTTTTTGTATATGTAAACACAGTGTATTATTTGTATGTTTGTTTTATTTTATCTCATTAGTATGCATATATTGTAATTCCTTAAGTGTGTAAACCTTTCTGAAATGCTTTTTACTAACGTAAAAAGATCTTAACGGGGAGGAGTTGTGACGTCATGGCTCGTATATATATATATATATATATATATATATATTGATACTTAATTCTTGGAATGTATATATTCTGTACTTGTTTGACGTCACTTCCCCTACAACAGCGGAAATTGTTACGCTGCCCGCCCAGACAGTTTCGCAGACGAGACGTTGTCCTTAGCGAGAGTAGAGGTTTGTAAGATGAATGTTGGTGTATTTGTATGAGTGTGACATGAAGTTGTTAATAAATGATTTTGGATTTAAAATGGATGCCTCGAAATATATTTATTACTACTACACATTATGTTCTATTGCAACAGCCACTGCCATAATGTTTTGGTAATTGCATGTGTTACTTAAAATTGAGTTCATTTTTGACCTGAATGAATCAAATAGTATGACTTATTAGGTATATAAGTAAATACGTAAAACTTGCAACACAATATTTTATAAATAATTTGCCAAAATAAGGTATACATTTATTACATTTACCATATAATTAAATTTGTCATAAATCATACATAGCAAAAAATTAATAATTTTACCTACATATTTGTCTACCTAAGCAAATCTTTGTGGTATGCGTAACATCAGATTTCTCTATGAGAAAGTTGTTTACATCTTGTACATCAATTTTATTTCGATCAGTATATTTAATATCATAATTCTCACATTATTCAATTATTTACATTTGGTAGGAAATAATCTAATTAAGTGTAATTAAGCTCTTCTGAATTATAGTACCTTTTATTTATAAGCACTTTATATTTATCAGGCTGATTGTTTAAAAAATAAAGCATTATTGGATTAAACTATTTTCTCTTTTAATCAGGATACATAATTAAGCTGTAACAGTTATATAATGATTTATGATTTAAACCGGTGCAATTTTGTACCTTGAATTAAATTTTTTTAATATGTTTTGCAAGCAAAATTAATTTAATCATAAGTTGATCATAATGTTTCAAAATGGAATGAACAGTATTTAAGAAAAACATATGTGAATATGTAAATTCTATATACAATTTCAAATTTAATAATAACTAGCATTATTATTATTTTTTTCTTTTTCTCAAAGTAATATTATGCCTCCACATTCGACATATTTTCTTCATTGCATGAAGCACTTGAATCACGGTTCTATAAAAAAAAAAAAAGATTAATCGTTGATATACATGTAGAATCAATTTTAAATTTTGAGAAAACAGAACGAGAAAATCCTAAGGAAATCCGTGAAATGTTTGATTGCATTAAGAAAAACTTACGGGCTTTGAAAATACTTAAATACGAACAAATGATTTATTTGATGTCTTTTTATTGAATATTATTCTTAAAAAATTCGATAAGGAATCCCAAAAGAATTTTGAATTGAGTCTAAAAGCCAAAGATGTTCCGACATTTAGCGAGTTTATGACATTTTTAGAACAACGCGAAACGATCCTTTTATCCGTAGATAGAAATTGTGCTGGTGAAACAAAAACAATAATAAGAAAATCCAATTTTTCTTTCAAAACTAAAACTCTTTTGACGAATTAAACTATTGAAAATAAGAAATGCATAATTTGTAATGAAAAAATTCCTCATCCAATAAACAGATGTAAAAAATTCCTCATAAATAAACAGATGTAAAAAATTCCTCATCCTATAAACAGACGTAAAAAGTTCCTAGAATGAACCCCAATAAAAGACCAGATCTTGTGCGATTGCATAAACTATGTGAACTGTGCTTACGAAAGAATCACAGGAAATCTCAGTGCGCCTCGACCTATGTTTACAGCTGTGGAGCAAAACATTCAAAAATATTTGCTGTAAACAAGCGAATATACTTTTTTGGGGTACATAACCCTCACGGGCTTCAATCCCCTGTGAAATGGCTATTAGTTGGAGGTGAGATTGAACTATGGTTTTACACTTGTCCAGAAGTTAAGATTAAAATATAAAAATTAAGTAGGTTACGGAGCAATAGCTATTGAAAATTACTTTTAAGTTAAAATATTTAAAGTAAAAAATTTAAATATATACAAGGTTGCCGCTAGTTAATAAAACTAGTGATGTTTAGTTTAATCAATAATAAATAATAGAATAAAGCTATTAAGTTGAAAAGTTTAAATATTGCAGCAGTAGTCTATTGAGTTCCTGCTTGTTTGCTCAGTCTGGTCGCAGTGAGAGCGCGTGCTGTGATTGGTCGAGGGTGAGGTGTGCTATTTCACTATATCTAGGGGTGTGTGTAGGGGTGTTTTAGTATGAGGAGTATGGTTGTGAGTGGAATTTTTTGATGAAAGTTAAAAATAAGTTAGAGAATCAAAATTTCTCGTGGTCTATGGAGTTGTGGGTTGTTTCTAATTGGAGTATATTTTTCGATTTCTTGGATGGTTTTATTTGTTGAGGAATCTATTTTTTGGGAAAAATTTACTGAGAGTTTTTTAATAAAGTTTTTGAGTGGCAGGAGATTTATTGAGTATCTGATGTCAGTGTTTCGCATATACCAGTTGGCATTTACGATCATTCTTATTGTTGCATTTTGTGATTTTTCGATTAGGTTAAGGGTTGTATTTGCACAATGCGACCAGACTGGACAAGCATAGGTCAAAATAGGTCTTAATATCAGGGTGTTGCTGTAAACAAGGGGCCGAGGCACGAACGCCACCCACCCAAGGGGGTGAAAGAGTAACGTCTTCCTCCGAAGGAGATTCCGAAACAACAGCAAAGAAAAAGAACTCGCATTGAAGAGTGAAAAAGTCATCAATTCTTCTACCCTCTGTAATGCTATCGTTAGTAAAGCAGTAAGACCGAACAGAAAGACCGTTTTAATTTCAACTGGGCATATACTTTTCAAAATAGGGAAGGAAGATTCATTAAATGCTCAGCGATTTTTGATTCCGCTTCAAATAAAAACATTTTATCCAGAAAAATGTGTGATTTCTTGGTATTAGATCAGAAAAAATACAGACTTTCGTTTCTGGACTCAATTCAACAAAACAAAATTTAAAGGGAAAAATGAGTACTTTTATCTCTAACGAAAGTGGTGGTTTTAAGGAACACATTGAATTTTTTGTGACAGAAAAAGTTACTGCGTTGACACCTAGTGTTAACTTAGATATTTCAGAAATAAAAATTCCCGAATTTTTAAATTTATCGGATCCCTATTTTTTTGAAGCTAAAGAGATTATTGAATTATTAAACGCCGATATTTTCTTAAGAATAATGAAAGATAATGTTTACAAAGTAAATGAGGAATTAATATTCAGAGAAACTGAATTTGGATGAGTTGCTGGTGGACGGCTCCATGAAAACAACAATAATAATAACTTATCGTGTTATCTCCTTAGGGTTGATAATTCTGTTGAGGACACTTTAAAACTTTTTTTTTGAACTTGAATCTCTTGGTATAAAAGATGACCCTTACTACCGTGAAGATGATCAAGCTATGAATATTTTTAAAGAAACTACAATTTAATGATGAACGATACATAGTAGAACTGCCATTCCGTAAAAACTGGGAAGAATTTTCTGATAACTTTTCTGTAGCAAAACAGCGTTTCCAAAATTTATGGCGAAGGTTACAGAGAGATAAAATACTTTACTCTCAAGAAACGATTCAAGATTATTTGAATCAAGGGATTGTAGAGAAAGTAGAAAATACTGAGGCAAATATACACAAACCGGTATATTATTTACACCATCAAACAATAAAAAAGGAGGGTCGTAGTGAATAATTCTTCGCTGGAGCTCCTAGTCCGAATTGGGCCTTTATCTTCATATCTGAAGTTAAGCCTGATTATATACAATGCCCATGTTTAAGAGGATGCTTACTAAATTTAGAATTAAATGAATAATAAATAAATGAATAAAGAAATAATATTAGAAATCTATTGAGTAATTAAAGTTACATGAGTTAAAATTTAAAATACTAGCAAAGTTAACTTTAGAATCGTGAGGTAAAGAACGAGCGATGACTATAGGGGTACGTGAGGACAGGGTGAAGGCGCTTGTCCAGTCAGGGAGCAGCTACTCAGGTCTTGACTTGGAACATTTTTAGAACTGTGAAAGTCTCCGCTCGCCTCGTTAACAGGCAGAGGGAGCTTTCCTATTGGCTGTTGGGAATTTACGTTAAGGGCTATGGGTTTTTTTACTCTAAACTTCTGCTGGTTCTGTAAGTTCTTTTATAATTTTTAATTGCTTGAATGGAGGGGTTAGGGTGGTTGATTAAATTATTGTTAAAGGTTTCTGTTATAAAATTAGTGTAATTTTGAATTTTGGGGATGTTTAAAGAATCTCTGATATCATCGTTACGCACGAACCATCTGGCTCGTGCGATCATTCTAATAATGTTGTTTTGGCGAAGCAACGGAAGATTTCGACACTTATCCAGTTAATACATCCCTCAGCTTAGGATCAAACGAGACAAAAGTATTAGGCTTGGCTTGGCAAACCCTAGATGATTGTCTGACGTTGGATACTAAAGGATTGCTAGAATTCATTTCAACTAACAAGAATACTAAAAGATTCCTATTACAAGCTATCGGGAAAATATTTGATCCACTTGGATTGATTTCCCCCTTCACTATAAGAATGAAATGCCTCATTCAGGAACTGGAAGAATAAAATCACTTGGGATGAAGATTTACCCCCAAAAATAGTGGAAAGGTGGGTAAACTGGAGCAAGGAATTACCCTTGTTAAACAAACTCAGAATGCCAAGATTTATTCTTGATTTTACAAATTCTGAGATAAATGACTTCATCGAAATCTACACCTTTTCCGATGCTTCTAAACTTGCCTATGGTCATCAATTTATGTGAAAGTGAAAAAACAAAATGAAGTGCTTGTAAATCTCATCACTTCAAAAACGAGAGTGGTACCGCTGAAGGCTATTACCTTACCTCTACTTGAACTCTTAGGAGCTTTAGTTGCTGCTCGTTTTACTAAAGTGCAAGAAATCATCCGCAAAAAAAGGAATGCAAAGTGTTCCACTGGACAGATTCCAAAATAGTTCTGTTCTGGATTAAAGGTTCTGCGAAGAAATGGAAACAAGTTGTGGCCAACAGAGTGCAGGAGATCACCAAGTTAACGGATCCTGATTCTTGGTTTCATTGCTCTGGAAAGAACAATCCCTCAGATCTCTTGTCTAGGGGACTTAGTGCTGACTCCCTTTTATCTGACGATAAATGATGGAATGGTCCATAATTTTTGCAATTTGAACTCTCAGGTATTGATTCTGAGTGTCCAGAACTTAATGAAGAAGAGTATTTGCCAAAACTGAAATCGAAGGACTCAAAAAAAAAAATGAAAATGTTGTGCTAACTTTAAATTTAAATCAAACTATTTTTGAGTACTTACTTACTTATAGTAATACATTTCTAACTATTGTCCGAGTATTAAGTTTCCTTTTAAGGTTTATATTCAATTGTAAAAATCCTGGAAAAAAGAAAGAGGGACCACTCACATCAGAGGAGATGATGGAAGCTGAATACTTTTTATTAAAACAAGAACAAGTCAGTCATTCCACACAGAAATGATAGCTATGCAAACTGGAGATGATATTTGCCATAAAAGTAAGATTTTAAATTTGCCCCATTTTTAGATGATAAAGGTATCATAAGAGTAGGGGGAAGATTCGCAAATTCACAACTCCCGTACTCAGGTAAACATCCTATTTTGCTACCAGCAAGAAGTAAATTTACTGAAATGATTATGTATCACATTACCAATTTAAATTTACAACATTTTTGTATCATGCATTGAATTATTTACTACATATTGGATATTATTTTTATGTTTATATATTTCATCATTGTTGCTGTGTTTGAAGTATTTCTCTACTTAATATTAATGTCTTATATTTAGTTGTGAATTTAATTCACTTATTATTTACTTGTACTAATTCATTTTTTAAAAAAATGTTGTATTTTAATAATTTACATAAATTGTTAAGTTCTTGCATGAGAACATGGCAAGCCGGGCGAGATGTTGACGCATGTGCGCGCCTCCTACCCGTCCTCTGTTAAAACTAGGCAGAAGCTGAAGGACTTTCAGCAATAACGGACGTGGGTAACTACTGTAGCGCTGATACCTACAATAACTGTAATAACTTTACTTATGATTGAACCATTAATTTTTATTGTTAAGTTTTAATAAAAAATTAATTTTTCAAAAAGGACTGGTCTGTCGTAATACTTATTCTAATTTCACAAACGAACAACTTTTATTTTTCCTAATTAACTGTCTTTTCATCAATTGTCGCTTATTTGTGTTGCAAATATTTCTTTCATTTTTTGTAATTTACTGTATTTAGCAGTCTGAATAATAATTGCTGTAAATATGAATAAATAGCTCATGAGTTTGGAACTTGGAATATTGCGTTAATGTCTAAAAAACTGCATATTTAAAAAATAAATACAAAATCAATGAAAAGCTAAAGTAAAATTAATATATAACTGATATAAAAATTATTATAATTAATTAAACAGACAAAATTAAAAATTTAAAAACAAAAACCTGTTAAGTAAATGAACAATATGAGAAAGCCCCGTTAAAGAAAAGCAAAATTTAAAATAATGGAAATAAGGGAATTAATACTATTCATACTTTGGAATAGAATAATGTGTGTTTATAACATTATTACTGACCAAATCATTAAACTTCAGTGAATTACATAAAATAAAT
Organism: Nephila pilipes; assembly: GCA_019974015.1. Lineage (NCBI taxonomy): Eukaryota > Metazoa > Arthropoda > Arachnida > Araneae > Nephilidae > Nephila > Nephila pilipes. The sequence goes on along the minus strand of BMAW01019585.1, from coordinate 17,322 downwards.
AATGGCAAACTAAAAATCGGCAAATTCAGAAAATCAACCATAGAAAAGAGAAGAAAGTAAAATCAGTATCAATATCATAAAAATCATATAAACACTAAAAATATAAATAAATAAATATCTATCAAATAGTAAAACCAAAAATCTAAAAAACATATTAAAACAGAAAAACCTAAAAAAGCTATTTAATTAAACTGAAAAAAGTTCTAAAGAAAACGTAAAATTTACCAAAGGCGCACCATATAAATAAACTTTTTTAAAGACAACTACCATCAGCTGAAATCAATAATTATATAACTATACAAACAATTTAAACAAAATGCAAACAATAATAAAACAATTATTACTCTAACCAAAATTTTGAAGAAAAAGTAAAAAAAAAAAAAAAAAAAAAGAAAGAAAGAAAGAAGCATTGCAATATTCATACTAAGCTTACCACTACTCTCCATAAAACAGTTAACCGCGAAAATAAACACGAATTGATTTATTTAAAAGAAACCGTGCAAGAAATTAGATTTAAATGAACGAAATTTTTTTTTTTTACTAATAAGATCAATAATCAAAAATTAAATATTTAAAAAACAATATCAAACACATTCAAAAAGCAAAGACAATACATAAGAAAAGATAAAATTTATAAGAATTAAAATTAACTCAAAAACAAAATAAATAGAAAGTCATCAACTGGATTGAAAAAAACCAATTCGAAAAAACATTAAGAAGATTTAAAATTTAAAAAGAGATAGAGAGAAATGGAAAAGAAAATAGAATCATGCAAAAGGCAAAAAAAAAAAAAAAAAAAGGTATATGTAGAAATATAGAATCAATATATATTAGAAAAAATATCTGAAACAAATATGATTTTTAGTCACACGAACATACACACTCAACACACACACACACACACACACACACACATATATATATATATATATATATATCATAATAACAATATTTTTATGTAATCAATCAATGCGTACAAAATTCGGAATATTTCCTATTCAGCGCCCGATGAAGATATTTCACTAACATTGTCGATCTTTTATAAATCAAGTGATAGGATGTTTTAAAAAAATAAATAAAAGAGTGGAAATGGATTTTTTCAACATTAGAAAGAGTGAAAAAGAATGAGTAGAAAAAGTAGTTGAAAAGGGAGAATGACTATTTATTGAAGCAATGAAACAGCCAACTTCTTTGTAGTCTTGGGATAGCTTTCAAATACGAATAATTTGAAAGGGCAAATACCATTGTTTTAAGAAAAATAACAACAGCAATGTCCTTTTAAAAAAATCAGAATACATAAACACACACATACATATGTATATATATATATATATATATATTGTAACGTAGTGACCTCGAATGTAAGGAATGAATCGGTAACGTGAAGGGATCACACAGCTTAAGTAAAAGTACTTCTTTATTTTACAATTCTATGAATTATATTCTAGTTAGGCGTTTTTGCCTGATTTCTATTCGCACAAAGTAACAAACAATAATAGCTAAGTAAACCACTAATAGTTTAATATCAATATGTAGATCGATTTTAATCCCAAAATCACAAGAGCAAGAAATAGCCTCTAACTTCTTGCGGGAACGCCTCTTTCACCCCAAGTCTGGATCCCCCTCTTCTTCTCTTTTTCTCCCTTTTAAATTCTCGAGTAGGGCTGTCTCACGCCCTCTTTTGATTTATTTTCATTTTTGAATGGGCTATCTATCCAATCACAGACAAACTCCTTTTTTGTCCGCCCCTCCAATACCATTCGCTCTTATCGGCCAATATCAGTTTAACCCACGTGCACGCAGATGTCGGTCGTCAAACGGCTAGGCCCTGAATTCCCATAAATATCAATGTCATAGGTCACAATACCTCACAAAGAGGAATCAACCCTACCACACCTGTGTAGCAGAGTCAGATGTTCATGAATGTAGTTGACCAAAGCCGATGACCTCAGATTTGGCTTATTTCAATCAATTTGGCCCACTGTAGTAATAAACTTATGACTTTGAATGGGAAGTCGGGAATAAAAACGGGAGTTCAATGCAAAAGTCTTTGACGGGGATTATCTATAGCCTACGTTACACTATATATATATATATATAGTGTGTGTGTGTGTTATATAAATTAACTTGATGTTATGTAACACAATATTTTTAATGATTTTATTTTGAACAAAATGACCTTTAAGCATGTTTATTTTATATTAAACGCATTGAACAATCGTTCATAATAAAAATTTCCTATGAGTCTAATAATGCTCTAATACATAAAAATAATTCATACAATTTGAGTATTTCATTCGGTAAACGAGCTGCTCGTGTGTTTCAGGTAGAAATGGCATCTGGAATTACCACTGTAGAACACTTATCAAGAATATAATCATGTATGGCTTAGGTCTTAAGACATCACAAACATTTTTGCAAAGAAAATGGTTTCTGGAATACATTTGCAGCAAATCCTTTATGATCACTTCACATTCCGTTTTCTTTCTTTCTTTTTTTTTCCTTTCTTTCTTTCTTTTTTTTTTTTTTTTTTTTCTTCTCTTTGTTTTATTAAAGCTATTATTTTCGAATCAAATGAATATATGACAAAAAATTTAACTGTCTACAATTAAATAATTGTATGAATTGAGTTAGTTTTCAAAATTGTCTTCCCCCCGTTTCTTAATCAGTATTATTAATCTGAATTTCGGCACTTTCAACGTTTTTAATGTACTTGCCATATTTGGCCTGCATTTATAGTTATTAAAAATTCAGCATTTTCAATATTATTGATTATAATTGTGAGATGAAATCTAACAATATTTATAATCAATTTCCTATTTTTTACATATTCATTACCTACCTGCCAATGCAAGTCACACAGCTGCGAAACTTAAATGCTATGTAACAGTCTGAAAGGGAAAACTGCGAAGGAAAGACCCCAAACAGGGGAACGAAGTGGTAACCAACGTATGGAGACAATATGGTTTTTTTTTATTACTTAGGAGTTCTAACGCCGCACTAAATGAGCAACATAGAGTATTCTATGTGCATGAAGATCCAGCGGCTGTTTAGCAGCTTCTGCTTCGACTATGTTGGCATGGCAGGAACTTGACGAGACTGGAAAAAACGCTGAGGTGGACGAAGGAAAGAGCGAGAGAAGGATTGAGTTATAGTGTGGAGAGAGGGAGAAAAGAGCACCATGACTGCTATTGGTGATATATAGTAGGCAAAGGATCTAATGAGATTTACAATAAGAAACTTTGTATCTTCATTTTCTTTTCATAGTGATGTATTTGGATTCTTCTATTTTGTAACGCCCGAAAAAGAACTAAGTAACGTTTACTTTCACACAAATGTCATTGAGTCTTCCTTATTGTTATTTTAAACTGCTAATAAAATAAATTAAGGCATGCGATAATACAATTATCGCATAACTTATATGCGATTAAGGTATTTTTAGCATCAAAAATGTAATGTTCAATAAAGGAAATATTGAAGACGAATTTTTTACATTCATAACTTATTCTTGAGGATAAAATATATTGCATCTCCTTTATCTCTTTTTTAAATGTTTCCTTCAAGGTTAAAAGATTTTTGTTTTTTGATTTGTTTTTCTTCCTCTCAGTTTTCAACTTCAATCAAGTGACGAGAACGACATTTGAGTTAGCATCTCCATCTCCAAACTTCCATACCTCGCGAACGAGAGGACTTAGAACCTTGAACAGATTTAACGTGCATTAGTCTCAGTGCACAGCAACCACAAGGCTACCAAGATCCGCACATTTTTTTTTTATTGAAAATGGTTCTCTGGCAAGTTCTTAACTAACATTTTGGTCACATTCTGTTTCTTATTTTACTAAGGGTTCTGTTTTCGAAACTCATGAAAATATGGCAAAGGTTTCATTGTAAACAAATATGCAATTGTGTCCATCGGATTAGTTTCAAAATTAGCGCTTCTTTCTATTCTCCAATTGGGTTTACTAACTGTTCGGCTAAAGCCAGAAACTTTCAATGTTTTCAGAGCATTTGTGACATCTGTGTGGCTACATTTATCTTTCTTATCGGCAGTCCAGCATTTTTAACTAAACATTATCCATGGAAACTACCAGAACATCGCAAAAGTGGTATCGAGTCGCTGACCATAAATCACTCCCTGAACAAGAAAATTTAATAAGGAGATCAATGAGGGTAAAACTGTTTTAAACTCAGCTCGAATTGAATATCTTTTAGCAGGATAAAATGCAGCCATGCCTGATTTGTGAGAGACATATGATAGTAAATAAATCCCTCGCATAGAGTTAGCTTTTTTATTTCTGTCTGCTTCATTTCCATTGAGGACGATATGTGCAATCTCAGTTATTTGAGCTAAAAAGAAAAAAGAAAGAAAGAAAAACAGAATATTAGAAAATTTGAAGTTTAAATAAAGTCACGAAAACTATTGCATGTTAAAATAAAAACAAAAGAATAGATAGTATTCTTTATTATGGAAATATTTACATTATTTTCATTTAAATATTACGCATGTGTTTTGTGCTAACCCTACTTTTTCCTATTCAATGATGGAAAATCGTTTATATAAAATGTCTTTTATTCAAATTCCTACTGAAATTACTAAGGATGTATGATAAAAAAAATAACAATACCCTTGACAAATAATCAATTTCGACTTACTGAATCGTTAATTTTTAAGAACAAATTTCACGAAAAGAAAATTTTTAAATGAATTAAATTCGCTTATTTTACTCCATTCTGATCTACGAATGTTTGCATACACAAATATTTTTTAAAAGCAAATAACGAGAAAAAAGTAACATTTTTAATACAAGGTAAAGCCAATGTGAACATATTCTATGAAAAATGCTCACGTTCAAGCGTTTTTCAGTTGGATGTGCTATTTCATGCCTCTTTTTCATGATTTGGTGAAAAATAGCCATTCTAATTGCTTAACTTACACTTATGTATTTTTTCCATAATCGTTGCCATCTAATATCGTATAATTTACTTTTTATTTCAAACAATAATAGAATTCTCCTGTAATTTTGCTATTCAGAAAATCGAACGCATAAAAATCTTTACATGTATTCGATTATTTGTTCGCAGAATTATAAATTGGTAGTTCATCAACTTTGCAATTATGAGTTCATCAATTTCGTAATTATGAGTCTTGGTCAAGTGACGAGAAGGACACTTGAACTAGCATATTCCCCTCCAAACTTTCCTTCTCACCAAAGGGTGAACTTTGATCCTCGATAGATTTAACGTGAATTAGCCCCGCTATACTACGACGAGTCTTTTGATGAAATGGAAAACATTAAAGTATTCTCCTGAAATTCGGTGAAACAAAACAAATACTATTTATATGATATCAAACACTCAAACACATATAAATTCTGTCTGTCTATTTGTGTGTGTGTATATATATATATATATATATATATATGTGTGTGTGTATATATATGTGTGTGTGTGTGTTTGTAATGATTTAACTTCATTCATATTAGTTTCTCATAATAATAATTTAATTTCCTAATTTTTCCCATTCTCTCATTTAAAGTAAAGCGTTCATTCTTATTTCCTTATACCATTCCTTTTTAACTTTAATTTATGCAATCACGTATGTCGCGTTTCAAAATCCTCCCGCTGGTGTGGCGTGGAAGTTAGAAGAGGGAGGTGGCAGCTCAGGTGTCGTCCTCGTCATTGACCGAGACTCAAAATTACGAGGTCCGTCGCCAATAGTCCTTGTGTTACTTTTAGATCGTTGTTAATGAAGACCAACCAACCTAAACCACACCTCATTGCGAAAGTAGCGAATGGTTACAAACTAAAAACATCAATCGTCCATGATGAAATAGAGTTGCAATCAGCGCCAACTATCGGGGAAAGGCAGTTTTTCATTTATTAGACGTCCTTCTTAAGCAGTAAAAAAATGAAAAAGATAGAATAAAAAAAAAAGTCATAGAAGAAGAGGGATGACTGTTGAAACAGTGTAAAAACCAATTTCTTTGTTTTACTCTTACGAAAGATATTTATCAAGTGCTTAAACTGTATGGAAGGACAATGGTGTTCTTGGACAAGGAGGAGACGAGGGTTCCAATAAGTCTTGAAGCAAGGGGGAAGCAGAATGTCGTAAATACGACCTTGAACTCCTAAAACGACCTTGAACTCTTGACCATAAATTGGACATTGCCTCCGCTACCCAACTGGGAAACATGAAAAAGGTATGCTTGATACAAAGCACAGTGAAATTTACAAAGTGATGGGAGGAGGAAAATCAGTTCCCTCCTAAAAGGGGATGTTACAAGGATAATACGGCTCATTCTTGAGTTAAGGCTCCCTTCGAGGGATTCCGAAAGTAAGAATAGACGAAAGCTCCCTCTACTGGGAGGGGAGAAGGGGAGTTACTTTGTGCGGACGAAGTACTCTTACAATACTGATCATTTGGAGCAGAAGTAAATAGTTCTCTTATAAAAGAGAAATTACAAGCTTTATTTTTCTTAATTTTCCTTATTTCGCTTAGATTCAAATTAGGAACTTCTTAGATGCTTTTAATTTTTTCATTTTTCTCTAATATTTTCCATTTTCTTATATTTATGTTTTGACAGCTATCATGAAGTTTGAAAATGACGTCACAGGGTAATAAATATTTCCTCTAAGCAGACTGAAAGAATTGGAGCATTGTAGAACTGTCTTCCCACCTCTATTCTTCCCCTCCTATCTCCCCCCATTCAAAACAAGAGAAAAGGAGAGAAATAGAATCTTTGTCGTTCTTTTACACAGTTTCTTGCGAGCTTTTCCGGTAGGGAGCGGATCCCTCGCCCTCATAAAGCAAATCAACAGATTTCTGTTCTTCATGTGGTTAAATTGCCCTTCCATGTTGTTCAAGTGTTTGAAAGCTATCCCAAACTAGGGAGAAACTGGCTTTTTCATTGCTTCAAAAATAGTCATTCTTCCCTTTCGACAACTTTTTTACTCCTTTTTTCATGCTTTCTAATTTAAAAAAAATATGTTTCTACTATTTCATTTCTTTCAAAATCGTATCACTTGATTTATAAAAGATCGACAATGCTAGTGAAATTCCAAATTTTGTGTATACTGCTTAATTATATAAAAATAAAATTTAATATAGTAAAAAGTTCTATGTACAAAGTTTTGCAAAGAACAGATTTTGCCACCCAAAGTGCGTTTTTTTTTTTGTAATTATTATTAAATTACTCAATTAACTATTAGAATTAAAAAAAAAAAACGATGAAATATCGAGAAACGGGCAATAGTAAACCTTTCCGATATTAAAATTAAAGGAACCAGTAAATTATTAAATTGAATATATTTAAGATACGAATAAATGTAATTAAAATTAAAGTAAATGATAAATTATTAAATTGAATATTATATCAACTACATATAATTAAAATTATAGGAAACGATAAATTATTAAATTGAATTGTATGTCAGCTACACATAATTAAAATTAAAGGAAATGACAAATTATTAAATTGAATATATTTAAGCTAAATGTAATTAAAATTGAAACAAACGATTTAAAAGTGATTTCGTACGCGAAAAGTTATCTGGTTCGCCAAATTCTGGTTTGTTTTGAGTGAAACAATTATCTATAACAGGTGTATTCATCCTTTTACACTTTGGGAACTCTTTGAGCTTATCGTTTTCTTGAAAGAACCTCTTGATCAAAGTGTTGAAAAAATAGGATATCAAAGCTTTATCCTACTCAAATTAGCAATATTATTCCTGCATCTTTTTTTTTTTTCATCACAACACAAACTTTAATAAGATAATAAGGGAAAAGGAAGCTAATTTATGTTTTTATTATTTTTATAAAATGTATTATATCAATAAATAAAAACAACATTTTAAATTAAAACAAATTTAAAAAAAAGAAAATTTTTAATGACTTGGCTGTGATTGTTTTTTATTTCAAAGCCTGGAATAATTGATAAAATCTGCAATCTAATAACCTGTTCAGCAACCAATCTGTTTCTGCATTTTGTTTTTGTCGCAGTGTACAAAGAGAAAACGTTTTCACATACATTGGTCGAAACAAATGACATTAGATGTTTCACAACTCTTTTGATAATTTCAGGATATTCTTTTTAATGTCAACCCAAAAATTGTATGATATGAAATTGACTAAATTTTAGTTTCAATTGAGTGCAGGTCAATATATCAGTTTGAGAAATATCGACTGAGTCAAAGAATATGTGACCTAATGTGTCTCGATTAATGTATTTGAAGCACGTGACTTTTATGAAATTTAAGATTTTGTTTTACCCAAAAAATATTTATTTATACTTATTTTTTTATAAACAAATTGCATTTAAGAATTCAAGCTTGTATAAAAATTTAAATTTTGCTAAAAAATGGCGCTTTGATTAAGAAAATGGTTGATCACTTACGGCACACCTGTCAAAGTGCCAAGGTACTTAGGTTCCGCGGAACCCAGATCGATTTCAGGTGTCGTTACCTTTATCAGACCTTGGTTAATTTTTCTGAAGTCTGTCGCTGAAAAGTTCATGTTACTCTAGTACGTCATTTATGCAAACAAATAAATAACAAAATCTACGCTTTAATAAATCATATTTTTCTAAAAATATAATGCTATTTAATAGAAAAGAAATAAGACATATAATATGGTAACTAATTTTACGAACTTTATAGGAAAGCTATATTCTAAGATACTTCATATAATCGTAATCTACATTTATATTCAAAAAAATAATTAAATCAACCTTAAATTATAAATTTATCTCAATCAAGAGACTTTGACCACACAATCTCATCGTAATAGAAATTTGTCGATTATTCTCGACTTTTAAATATGTAAAATAATGTAGTTGGCGGACAAGTTTACACTTATGGATACTCTATTTTTAATTATAAGAAGGGAATAACATTTTAGATATATATGAAATTAACCCGAAATTCATTTCAGTCTCTCAATAAAAACGAGTACTTGTTTCGTGCTAGGATTATTTCTAAAGAATCTAAGTTATTTATTTATGTTTTGGCACTGAGACTAAAAAAATCATTTACTGGAAAAGAAGAGACGAGAATGATAAAATATCAAGAAGCCTTTCTACCATCATAAAAATGCAATTTTTCCTTTGTATATATAGTTTGGCGCAATCTCGTTTACCTATCTTCATGAAACGTCCTTTTTTTTTTTTTATTTTAGAGAGGTGAAAAGACAATTCAATAAAAATTAAAAAGTTCTATGCAAAGTTTTGCAAAGAACAGATTTAACCAAACAAGGTGCGTCCACATAAAAAAATAGTTCATTTGATGGCTAATAATTGTAAATCAATAGTAAAATCATTTGACCATTAAGCCAAACTAAAAATATGTAGTTTGAAGTTCTCGGGGGGGAAAAAAAGCTGTCTCACCGCTTAAAATTCTAAATATGATTAGTTATTTATTTTCAGATCTTTTTTGATTCCAGTTTATAAATGATTCAAGGTAATACATAAATAGATAAGTATACGAAATACTTAATTTTTATATTTGTTTCACTTCAATCCAAGAAAAAAATTGGGGGAAATTTATGACGATATATTTTTGGAAATTGAGTTCATTAGTGGGGAAAGCAGGTATATTTTATTTCAATCCAATAAAAAATTCAAGAGAAATTTATTACGACGTATGTTTGAAAATTAAGTTCGTTACTAATGAAAGCAGACATAAAAAAGAAAAAACAAGAAAATTTTTGAAAAGTGGTCAGGTGCGGCATTTATAGGGTATAGAAAACAATAGCCTCTTGGATAGCTTATATTTGTTGGTAGAGCTTCATTCATATAATATCCATTTAATAATTTTAATTCTGCATTAGTTGCTATACTAAAGAGGGGGGGGGAAGCTAATTCGAGGTCGAAATCTTAAAACAAAATTTGTAAGGATTGAATATTTATTAGTGTCGCAATTGGAAGAAACATGAGACCTATTTATTGTTTTTTAAATTTGAAACACGGTGGCGGTTCTAGGAAAATAGGCCTCGATGCGACTAAAACATCACTAGCCACAAAATAGCGAGCATAACCATTCGGCTACTCCATACGCTGTTTGAAAGCAGTAAAATAATGTTTCCGTTCTTGAGAAATGTATTAGCCATGTAAAATTGTTCACATAACTATATAAGAACCAGAAAAAAATTAATGCAATAAATTTTTTCTCTGTATTCTTCCTTTAATCATAAAAACTCGATATATAGTGTTTTTTTTTAAATATTCAGTAAAAATAGCTTAAAAAACGAAGGATTACTTCTAATTTTAAGAAATCGTGAATGAAGCTTACTTTTTAAACACTGTGAAATACCACAAAGATATCTGTATAGCAAGCTAGTCAAACTTTCAACGGATATTACGCAACTAGGGGGGATCCTAAGATCACTAAGAAATTCCCAGAAATCGGCCGACTTCCCCTCGAAGGGTTGTAAATCTCCTTTTGTCAACGTGTCTTTACCATGTATCCTTGCGCATTGAGGCGGGACTTTTAATATTGCTTTCCCCTCTTTTCATGCTTAGTTTGCTGACTCAACAAATTACAAGCAGGGAAATAAATTAAATTTATTAAAAAAATATGCATTTGAAAGAGCATAAAAAAAATGAAGGCTTCTGTGGAATGACTTTTTTTTTCTGATTATTCAAAGTATTTTTATGATCAATTTAGTGCGCCGGATGCAAGTTTTCAGATCTTTAATAAAAATTTAAAAATACTTGCAAAAATCAGAAAAAAAGTAACTCCATAGAAGCCTTCATATTTATTACCCTGTGACATCTTAGTCAAACTTCATGATAGCTGTCAAAACATAATTATAAGAAAATGGAAGAAAATTGAGCAAAATAGAAAAAATTAAAAGCATCTAAGAAGTTTCCAATTTGATATCAAGTGAAATAATGATAGCTTGTAATTTCTCTTTTATAAGAGAACTAGTTACTTCTGCTCCATATGACCAGTATTGTATGAGTACTTCGTCCACACAAAGTAACGCCCCCTCCCCCCTCCCAGTAGAGGGAGCTTTCATTGACTCTTACTTTCGAAGTCACTCGAAGGGAGCCTTAAGGCTTCAGTCGATATACCACTACGAATTTCAGAATGTAAGGCTAATCCTAAGGAGTTCTCTAAAACCGCTTTCTAATCTAGATTATTTCTTTTAATTGCATTGAATAAAGGGCACTTGAAAGAACGAAAAAAAGGAAAATTTCCATGGGGTTTCTTCCTTCTTTTTTTTTTTTTTTTTTTTTTTTTTTTTTTTCTAATTTCTGCGAGTATTTTTTAACATTTATTAGAGATCTGAAAACTTACATCTTCCCTTTTAGCCATTTTTATGACCTCTAAATTTATCATAAAAATACTTTATACAATTGGGAGGAGAGGGGGTGAATAATTAAACAAAAACCTTCCTATTTTTTGTCTTTTAACCCGTTCACTCCCAGTGTATCATATTCGATACGCTCGTATTTTCTCTCCTGTGCCCAGCGTATCATATTCGATACTCTCGCGTTTGCTCTCCTGTGCCCAGCGTATCACATTAGATACGCTTGATCAGAACGTTTTGTTTGATTTTTTTAATGTTACTATATGGCGTTACGATACCGCGAAATCTATATAGATAGGTTATTTGGAGTGTTGACCTTGGTGATATGGGGTTAGATTTCACTGCTGGCTATCAGGAGGAGGGGGGGGGGGTAATTGTTAAAAGCACGAGTTGTTGCGGCACAACTTTTTAAATGTAATGACATGATTTAAAAGGTGCACTTGCTTTCGGCCTGCTTTTTCTTTCTTGCTTTCTTCTTAGAAGTTTGAATGAGAATTTATGAATGTTGAAGGAGGTTAGGGTTTTTAATAGCAGATGCTCCCAGATGTTCGTTTCATTCGGTCAGTTTTTATTTGTAGCGACAGTCGTGACGAAAAGAATGTATATATCTGATACTGAGATTTGCGAATTAATGAATGAATCTGACAGTAATGTTAACGAAAGTAATCCAAATCTGAATATAGCCATTAAATGAAGAAAATGACGAAGAAGATGTGCCCTTTGCTCAAAATCTTGTGTGAAGCGTCAAAAGTTGACAAAATATGTGTGTAAGACACGTGACATTGGACTATGCGCTGAAGATTTTTTTTTTATATAAAAATAGCATACAGCAAAATAAGATTCATTTCTTATATCTTAATATTCCGTGTAATGGTACATCATTACACCATGAAATATATGTAACAAATGTAAATATATTTTGTATTTTCTTAAATGATATGATTTTTTATGTAATGATATGATTTTTTATGTAACATACAATTTTCGATTAAAACTTTTTTGTTTCGTATATATTAAATTTAATGCATTTTAAATAATTATGTAAAAACCAAAATATTCTAATGAATAGCCGATTTTAGCGGAATTTTTTCGCTAATTAGGTCTTAATATCTAAAATCGACTGCATGACACAGCGTAAGAAGCCGCGGGCCCAGAGAAGCACTTCTTTTTTCTCCCTGCGGTAGCGAAAGGGTTCAAATACATATATTTTTTAAAAATTCAAAACATTTTGAAACAGTAATTTGAATAAATCATCAATATAAACTGGGAAAGAGGAGGTAAAAATGACAGACTTTACCTTTTTTCAGTAGAATACATGTAAGAGAAAAAGATATGAAGAAGCGTCATTGGCTAAATTTCATTGTTATTTTTAGTTTTGAATGAAAATAGAAATGGAAAGAGAAGTATTTGCCTCAAGCATCGATTATGGATGGGAGACAACCAGAATATTTCAAAGAAGTCTTCATTTTCAAATCAAAGAAAAGAATAAAAAATAAGAAAAATAAGTCATGCAATTTCTCTTTTATGAAATAATTATTTATTTCTGTTTCTTGTGATTAATATCATTAGAGTACTTCACCTTATCCCTCCCCCCTCAATTCAGGGAACTTTCATCAATTATTACATTCGAAATTGATGAAAGTAGTCTTTAAGTTTGACTCTCATTAAAAATTTAAACCCATTTTATATTTATTTCAGAACTTTTTTCACTGAATCTGATCACATTTGAAGAAAGTTGCTTTCCCTCTATTTCCAATATTAAGTGCAACATATAGCTATGAAATTTTGTACTCCACAATGAAATTCGTGAAATGAAGAATTTTTCACAGTTGTCTGACCATTATCTCTCAGAATTACGCAGCGAAAAACTGTATCGAATTTTACATCATTTTTGAGAGATTTGACAGGATAAAAAAATTAAACAGAAATACGATTCATTTTAGAATCAAACTAAAATTTTTAAGAAAAAGATATGTAGAACCTACCCCCTCAGTAACAATGCGGCACAACCAACATTATCCTCCAAAAAACAGAATTGCTGACAGACATTTTAGGAGAAAACTTCCAAAGAAACTCCAGACCAAATTCAGAAACAAATATTGACTTAATAATTAAAAAACACCGCATGACTTCTTTACTTTCACGCAAACAACACACTCTATTGAATCAGTGAGGCCAAATGAAATTTTAATTTACATTAAAAAATTAAATATTAAAAAAGCCCCTGGTAAAGATGGAATCATAAATATAATTCTAAAGACCTTGTCCACTAAAATTATTCTTCTGATTACTTTCTTCATTAACAAAATACTAAAAATGCAGAACTTAACAAAATGTTGGAAAAGTGCCATAATTCTACCTATTCTAAAATTTGGTAAAAATCCTAACCTACCAGATAGCTATAGACCTATCTCAATACTCTCCTCTCTCGACAAACTCACTGAGATTGTCATTCTTCAAATATTTAAGGATCATATCTATCAAAATAATCTCAAAATTCCCAATCAATATATTGTAGTTTCACTAAGAACCTTTCAACTATTTATCCTCTCCTAAAAGTAACAAAACTAATATCGTCAGGACTAAAACATCATAGAACAACAGGTAAAGTCTTTCTAGAAATATAAAAAGCCTTCGACAGGATGTGGCTAGAAGGACTCACATTCAAACTTGTAAAATACTCCATCCCAGACAAATTCATGCACTTGATCTGTGCTTTCATCCCAGACACAGTGTTCCATGTCAAAATGTACAATATACTCTCTACCCCCCCCGAAACATCTTTGCAGGTGGGACTCAAGGCTCCTTCATTTGCCTATATTTATTTCATTTCTACGCCAGTCACAACCCTATATACACATTAATAATATTAAACATATATGCAGACAATACGGCAATGCTCGTAGCTTTTCAAAATACTAGATCAGTAACTTTTGCTCTAAGCAAACATATAACACTGCTTGAAAAATTCTTTAACGGCTGGAAAATAAAAGTCAGCAGCAGGTTTTTTTCACCAGGAAAAAAATTGGTTCGGCCTCCTACCTTCTATCAAACCGAAATTCCGTGATCTCTCACGGTAAAATACCTATGAATAAATCTGGATAAGCCACTCTCACGGAAGTAAATCAACCTCACACAAATGCGTGAATAGTGCCTGAAAATGAAATATAAAGTATTCCCTTTAATTTTCCGAAAATTCAAAATGACTATAGAAAATAAGCCGCTCCCGTACACCTCTATTTTGCGTCCCATGTTACTTACGCGAGTTCAGTGTGGGCTTATGCGCAAAGTCTGACATTAATACTCTCGAAACATCCCAAAATTCCATATCAAGAATGATAATAAAAGCTCAAAGGTGATTCAGAAATCACGAAATTCGCAAAGCTCTTAAAATTCCAAGATCACATTAAGAAACTATTCGTTAACTTTTTCAATCGTTTATATCTTAATAGTGTTTCTATTAAGATATCTAATAGAAACACTGCGTAAAAATAGGGTGAAAAAAGCAGCTCCCCAAGCGGTGTAGAAGAAAATTAGGGAAGTCTCTTTTCGTAGCATTCAAACGGTCTTCGAACAAAACTGTTTAGGTTATAAAGCCTAAATTATATCTAAACATGTACAACCACAGTACAAGCATGTACACATATACAATTAATAAATTTTGCTTTCTAAACTCCCTTCCTCTATACCGGTAAAAAATTTTTGTCAAACACTGTCAATGTTGCTATAATAATAAACTAGTACCGAAATAAATATAAAAAATTGTTTGGAGTAAATAATCACAGGGAGTAATATAAAGGAATATATAAGCAAAAAATACAGCGGAAATATGATAACTCAAATTTCAAGGGAAATGCTAAAAAGTTCAAGTTAATGAGTTGTCAACTTAGCAAGTATTTTGAGATATAATGGATGTAATGGCTACAATATCGACTTGCAAAGCTCAATCTCCCATTATATTTTTCGAATTGAAGAATCATAATGAATTAAAAAATTCGACTTAAGTAAATTTGTCATATTAATTTAGGAAAAGTATTACGTTCAATTATAGTTACAAATATTATTGTATATCAACAGTTGTGTTTCTTAAAAATGTGCTACGTATACATATGCTTTACTTAGAAAATTTATGGAATAGAAATGCAAGTGTTCAAGAGTTAAAAAAAAAAAAAAAAAAAAACGAAAGCCGCCTAGCATTTCTGTGAATTAACCGAAAAAATTCAAGATTTTATTATTTCGAATTTGGGGAATTCACAATGTGACGTCATTGCATTACTAACTTCGATATACTTAGTCTGATTTCCTAACTTCGAGTTAAGAATTTGCATTATTAGTACCTAATAAGGAAATAATATTTTGTTTGACTTACAAAGTTTAAATAATTCAATAAACTATGTATTCATGGGTTCATTGGAAAGAAATGGCGGTATATATATATATTTTTATATATTGCTGAAGATTACAATTTAAGCGGTTTCAAGGTATGTAGTTTCTACTGTATTTGAAAAAGTCTACTTTGGAAAATGAAAGGGAAGATTAAATTAAAAGTTGCATGTCGAATTTACTCTTGAAAAAGAGTGAATTGTTTGAATTTGAAGGTATTTGTTTTTGAGCAACTTGCGCAAAATGGTAAGACGCCGATTTAATTTTGTTTAGTCAGCATATTGTACTACAATAATTCAATAAATTTACGATGATAATCTGTTATCTCTGAACCATGATTAAGAGACGAGAAGATGCCTGAGCTAATACTTGCTTTTCCAGACCTCCACTTCTTGCAACGCTAGGATAACAAGATCCAGTTGATTGGTTTTTCTACTAGCCTCCATTGTTTAATATAATGATCAATAGCAAAATCGACACTTGAATCCGTGATCCGTTGGTTTCTTTTGTTTTACTTTTTGGCTAAACATAGCTGACGAAATATAATCCAACGTATTCACTGTGCTATGTGTTTAAAATATTTTTCATATGTGCGACGCACCCAATTCGATGCAACTTTTTCACTTTTTTTCTTTTTTAAAACAGAAACAAAAGAAAAAGAAAAAAATTTCAAAATATGCAGAGTAGGTTATACACCAGGTCTAGAAGAGGAATTGTCTTCGTGCCATTTAATTTCAGCCTTCTCTTCACCTTATAATACCTTACCTCATTTTTTAAGCCAGTGTATATAAAATTTAAAATTTGATAACTTCCATAATGTCAAAAAAAATTACGACAAATTTCTGTTCCAGAAGAAAATTTTGATTTGTGCCTTTAACGAATCTATGACAAATATAATTCATCGGTAAAATCCCAAATGTGAAGACAGCAATGATTAACCTTTAGAGGCCGGGCGTTCGCGACCAAAAGGAACAGTATCTTAAAGGACGGGGTTGGTCGTGAAAGGAAGGAACGTGACTTTATATTGGGGTGCATAACCCTCACGGGCTTTAATCCCCAGTTTTAATTAATTAGTTGGAGGTGAGACAGAACTTTGGTTTTCAGCTTGCCCAGAAGTTAATTCAAAAATTGAAAAAATAATGAATTGCCAGAGTAAAAAAGTTAAACGAGCAATGCTTAGTTATTAATTTTACAATTAACATTAAAAGTTATAATAACTATGAATCAGTAAAATTTTAAAAATTTAAAAATTAAATTTAAATTTAAGTTATTAGATATTAGAATCTGAGAAGTCCATTTTATTTGCAGAATGGACATTAAGGTATAGTCAGAGTGCTGACGACGAGAAAGAGAAGATTCTTGAAGGTGGTTCCTTTTTATCTTAAAAGTTTTAAAATTTTAAATAAATGCTATTGATTATTATTACTGTTAAGTGAGGCTAATACTAGTGGCGTTGGTAGAAGTATCTTGACTTATTCCTCATGTCTGGTTAAGAAGAAATTGAAGTCGGTTCTTGAATGTGGAGAGGGAGCGTTTCTATTGGATGCTGGGTGCGCTCCTATTGGCTTTTGATGATGCTTGTCATTTTGAAGTAGATTTTGGCAGGAAACGGTGTAGAAAAATGATGATGA
>BMAW01019575.1:0-10211 GCA_019974015.1 Nephila pilipes | reverse complement strand
TTAAATTGTATTGAAATAAATTTATTTGTACGAAATATAATTTAAAAACTGTCTGTAGTTACAACATAATGAAAGAGCTAAATTATTAATGATCAAAATACATGGAGCTGTCAGTCTGGAACCATACTGTTCTGGGTCAGATATATTAGGCTTGATGCAGACAGACTGGCTGCTGCTATTTCCCGTGATTCACGCGTCGTATTTCCTCACCGCGTATAGTAAATGCACTCCCAAGCTCTTCAGTGGGCTTGCTGAGTTGAATCAATGTAATGAGATGTTCACATAGTAATAAGATATGAGATACACACGTCTGATGACGAAATGCTCTTTGGTACTTTTATGTACAGTAAAAGCTCTAATTTTTGTTAAGATAACCCAGCCCCGAGGGCTACATGCGGCGCGTGGGTTGGGCACGCATGTAATATATAGAAGAGTGTAAATTAATACTTTATTCAGGAAAAGATAGTGAGAAATTCTTGAAGTTTAATCTTATTTTAATATCTCTGCTCCAAAGCTTAAATTTATAAAATTTTTGTTTTTAATCTATAAATGAGCTATATATTTGTAATAATATATATATTTGGCCTTAAAGGCAATAATAGTAATAATAAGAAGTTTTCAATTGCTCTGTTATTAGTGATTTAAAGTTTTATTTTAAATTTTTCACTTTTTCGTATCTGTAGACTCAATTTCACGAAAATTATTAATCAGTGTTAATTTTCTAAGTTTAAAATGTTACACATTTCACAAATCCATTTAATATTACCTATACATCACATAACATTCGTAATGCTGAAAGTTATTAGCTTAAGGTATACTATTAAATATGCTACGTAAAACAAAAATTTTAATTAAAAAATCGAATTAGTCTCAAAAGCATTATTAGCTATTTCTGGGAATTTCGCTTAAGTTAGTGTTCTAGTATTACATGGCCTCTATCAAATCATGAGAGTGAATTTTGGAGACAAATAATTCATCTAGTCAATAACACTAATTAGAAGTGTGTTATATTAAAGGTGTCACACATTAGCGTCAAAAGATTTATATTATTGTATCAAGCAATTACAACGTAGAATGCAAGTATTATGGTAACAAGTTATAAGTATTATAAGGAGGATAGCTATTATTTTATAAATTATAACATATTTTATATGATATGAAATTCATATAGCAGCTTTGCCTTCTACATAACCTTGTCAGTTTTGAAATATTTACAAGAGAAATCACTAATTAACTGTAGCGTGTATCCTCCTTTTTGGATCAACTAATAATTGAGTAAAGAAAATTAGCATTGTATTTTTGCCACCTTTTTTATATTGCATTAACATTCTTTTCACTATAAAAGTAAAAATATTCCGATTTATTTATTATTTAAAGAAACAGAAAACGTTTCTTAAATAGGATATTGAGATTCAATGTACAAAGCCTGGCTATTAAATAACGTGACTGACGCTGTAAAACGTTTCATTTTGCTTTCATACATATTTTCTTATTATTACCTCCGCACGGGGAAGTGGTGATCCACGTGGGGATCTTCCACATTCAGAACCTTCAGAAACCCAGTGAAGGTACAAAATCCCTTGAATAACGAAAAAATAATCATCGTTGCTTTGAATTTTGATTTGCTTATTCGAGCTTTCTTGGTTCTCGGTGAAGATGGGCTCTTCCAGTGTTTGGACTGGCACTTCGTTTAGGATCATAAGATAAACAACACGATTCGTAACATATTATTATTCTTTACGATAAGTTTGGGCCATTTTCAATGGCATTCGAAGTGTTAGTACAAACATTTTTGCTAACTTCTTGTTGTTCAAACGTGAGAATTCTAGGAACCGTTTGGGAGCACACTTTTTGCATGTTAAAATTATTATGTAAAATTTGTCGAACGGATTCTTTGTCAATTCCTACGCTCTCAGCAATCGTGCGAACACTTAACCAATGGTCAGGTCGAACCAGATTTTCCACTTTTTCGATATTGTCATCTCTTTTTTGACGTAGAAGAGTGACCAGGGTGTGAATCATCTTTAACATCTCAGTTCCCTCGAAATTGCTTAAGCCACTCATAAACACGTGTACGCGATAAAAATTCATTGCCATACACTTCTTTCAATAAATTATATATTTCAGTAGCGGTTTTTCCAAACTTCATGTGAGCAATTCATTGCTTTATTGACTCATCATTTTCGGGCTAAATAAAAAAAAATAACTGTAATGCGAACAAAGGCTTCAACTATACGGATATTTGCTTACGGAAGGAAGGAGTGGCACTGCATTCGTCTTGATAATTAACATCCACATCTCGTATTTATTTATTTTTTAAACATAAATAGATAAGATGCAATTAGATATGGGGACTGAGATACATTTGGATAAATAGATATATCGATTACTATCATTTAATCAATATTTTTTTTATCAAGAAGAGTTGTCATAAAAATCAAAAGACAGAGAAACTTTGAAGTTTATAAATCATCCATAAGAAACAGAAACTTAGAGCTACCATTTTTTAAAAAAAATTATGTACAATTGAATTCGATTAACAATAATTTTTATTTAAGGAAGAAGAAATTGTGCATTATATCTTAGAAATTTTGTAACTATCACTACTCTTGATATATTAACCGTGATGCGTAATGTGATTGGTTGAATAAATTGTTGGTTTAAAAGTTATAGAGCAACAAAGACAATTATCCTCCAGTTGATAAACCTGGTGACTTAATATGGGGAAGGGGGATAATAGTCTTTGGGACTCTACATTTCGTAAAACAGACTAATGTCAAGTGACTTTATATAAACTATAGCTATGAGTGCGTTAATCAAAGATAGGCAATTACATCATATGGTGTAATACGTGATGGACATGCGTGCGTGCAAACAAAATCTGGCTTGAATTTTGAAAATCTAAGCGAATCTTGAAAAAATTTCATTCAAAATCCCACCTTACGCAAAGCATTACTGTTTTGGGATGCAACCTCTTGATGTTACTTGGGGAGATTCATTTGGTTTATTCCATGATCTTTACCTTGCAACATTATTATAGTACATATTTATCATCGCCAGTAATGGGCCGTTTCAAAAAAAGGAGCTTCTTTAATTCGTTTCAGCAAAGAATTATATGACGAAATTCGAGCAAGCATATTCTCTGCGGTGTTAAGTATAGGGTACCCACACCTCAAAAAGCGGCTTACATACCAAATATTCTCCAAATGATCAGAAGGTACTTTTTGAAATATTTAGTCTTTGCAATAACTCTTGGGATGTGTAACGTAGATTTTCCAGAATTATTTTCTTTTAAGATGCCCTCCTTTACAGGCGATGGTCATCCAGAAAGAGCACCATCTACGATGTTGAATTTTCTGAGCTAAAACTTCTCGAACCACCCTCCATTTGTGTCATCTGAAACAGCCCTTAGTTCATATACTACATAAATGTTACTAGCAGTCTGACTAGCGTTTTTACCTTTCTTGAAATAAAAGAATATAATATAAAGAGAATGAAATTCTCGACTCTTCATTCTTGCACTGCACTGAAGCTAAACTTACGATAATGTACAAATGAGAACTATGCAGAGCAAGCAGAAAAGCCAAAATGTTTATATCTACGTCATTCAAGGTTGCTTCTTATCAGCGGTAGCAATATGCGAAGAACTACACGAAACTGTACTTCGCCATGAAAAACCGTTGGACTTTTCGAAAGACCATGTATATATATACGAGGGTGGATTGATAAGTTTCCGGCCTGACCAAGAGATGGCGCCACGAGGCCTACCTTGAGGTGGCGTTCTATAGTACCATCCTTAGATAGCTTGTAGCTATAGTTTCAGTCCGATCGCCATGTTAGTTTAGGTTTGAGAGCACGCTGAACAAGACGCCTCTGTGTTTTTCGTAAAAATGGAAAAGCTGGAAATTCGTGCTGTCATCAAATACTTTTATTTGAAGGGGTTAACGCCGAAGGAAATTAAAGAAGAGATGGACTGAACACTGGGGACATCCTCCCCATCATATTCAACCGTTAAGCAGTGGGTTTCCGAGTTTAAAAAAGGTCGTGTGAACACCTCTGATGAGCCTCGCTCAGGACGCCCCATTGAGGTTACAACTCCAGATATGATCGAAAAAATCCATCAAATAGTGCTGAAAGACCGCAGATTAAAAGTGCGTGAGATAGCTGAGACCTATAAGATGTCATATGAACGTGTACAAAATATTTTGCACCAACATTTGTATATGGAAAAGCTCTGTGCAAGATGGGTGCCGCGTTTGCTAACAGTCGACCAAAAATTGATTCGAAAGAACATTTCTACCGCCAATTTGGCGTTGTATAAGCGTAATCCAAGTGAATTTTTGCGTCGATTCGTAACCGTTGACGAAACTTGGGTCCACCACTACACTCCTGAAACCAAAGAACAGTCTAAACAGTGGATTGGACCAGGGGAACCAACTCCAAAGAAGGCAAAAACAATTTTTTCGGCGAACAAGGTTATGGCTACTGTTTTTTGGGATGCAAGAGGTATTATATACATTGATTACCTTAAAAAGGGTAAAAC
Source organism: Nephila pilipes (assembly GCA_019974015.1). Classification (NCBI taxonomy): domain Eukaryota; kingdom Metazoa; phylum Arthropoda; class Arachnida; order Araneae; family Nephilidae; genus Nephila; species Nephila pilipes. The sequence goes on along the minus strand of BMAW01019575.1, from coordinate 5,668 downwards.
TATCACTGGTCAATACTACGCAGACTTATTGCAACGTTTGAGCCACGAAGTGAAAATTAAACGACCTCATCTGGCGAAGAAAAAAATCTTGTTTCATCACGATAACGCACCAGCGCACACGTCAATCGTTGCAATGGCTAAAATCAACGATCTGAAGTTTGAATTGATGCCGCACCCTCCCTACTCTCCAGACCTAGCCCCGAGTGACTATTATCTGTTTCCTAATCTCAAAAAATGGCTTGGCGGTAAGAGATTTGCGGACAATGAAGAAGTAATCGAAGCTGTAAATGGGTATTTTGAGGAGCTTGACGAATCAGTCTATAGAGATGGCATTACTAGACTAGAACACCGCTATGAGAAATGTATCAGCCTTGGAGGAGATTATGTTGAGAAATAAAAAAAAAAAAATTCTTAAAAACGTTGTTTTTCTTGGTCAGGCCGGAAACTTATCAATCCACCCTCGTATATACATACATATATATATATATATATATATATATATATATATATATATATATATATTGGTATCAAAACCATTTTTAATATATTTGTTGATGGGGACAGTTAGGCCTATTATTCTAGAACAACCCAGCTTAAAAGTCTAAAACCTTTACAAAACCTTCAATATATTATTCTCCATTTCTGTCTTTTCAAAAATGTTTTTGGCCTTTGAAATTTTTCAAATTTTTTCAGATATATTTTTTAAAATTCTTGGATATTTTGTTTATCTTTATCTAATTTTATATAATTAATAGTAATTATAGGTTGTATGAAAATACTCAACCATCACTTTTGATTTTATCAATTGGTTAACAGTAGTAAATATCAGTATAACATAAAAGAATTTTAGCTGTTCGAATGAATTTAATTTTGTTATTGTACGATTCAAAATTGAGATGTATAAAAAAACAAATATGCATCAGTCCAGCTATTTGATAATGAACAAATGGTATCATTTTGATGTTTTGGTTATACAGTAGAATGAATTTCATAATTCTCCTTAGTAGAGACTGCTTGTTTGTATGTTTATGAAAATGATGAGAGAGATAAAAGCATGTATATTGCTTTCTTTATTTTTTTTCATCGTAATTTCTCCACTTCATGTTAAAAACTAGAAAGTTTTGTCTTGTTCTGGAGAGGCGAAATTTTGAATATAATATGAGTGCTACAATCACTGAATTTATATGGTTTACAAAGTGAGAAATATATTTTCTCATTAATGTAAACAAATGGAATAATGATACTATCTGAACATATTTCTTATGCTTGATACATTTTATTATTATTTACCTATTTCATTATTTATTATATTTTCATAAGTTGTTATTATTGGGTTGGAGGGAAAGTTCTGTCGTATTTTAAATAGGCAGGTGATTTTTCTTGTAAATAAAAAAAACATCTGGCTAATGAGACATTCGGATTTTTTTTTTTGTTCTTTTAGCTGCTGTAGAATATAAAAGGGTTCCTTTTTTACCGTTCCTCATTTAATTGTGATATTTAAAGTGAAAAACATGTCAGTAGATAAAGTACATTTACGACACTGCATTTTGTATGAATTCCAAAAAGGAAACAACGCATCGGTTGTATGTAAAAATTTATGTGCGGTATTTGGAAAAGATTTTGTAAATGTTCGTACTTGTCATAGATGATTTGGCAAATTTCGTTCCGTGATCTGAGCCTCCAAGAAAGTGATCGATCTGGACGACCATCCAAGATCGATAATGATGTTTTGCGATCCATGTTGGAAAATAATCCTCATTTAACAAGTCGAGAAATTGCAGAAGAGTTTGGCATTCATCATACAACTGTTGGAGATCACATTAAATCTCATGGGTTTGTGTTAAAGCAAAGTGTTTGGGTTCCACATGAATTAACGGAAAAGAATTTGTCTGATCGTGTAAGAATGTATTCATCACATCTGATTAGACACAATGTGAAGCCGTTTTTGGACAATCTGGTTACTGGAGATGAAAAGTGGATTCTTTACGAGAATATTAAGAGAAAAAAATCTTCTGCAAACCAGGAATATCATCAGCAAAACCAAGTATCGTTCCAAAACCAAGTATCGATCAACGAAAAGTACTGCTGTGTTTGTGGTGAGATAGGAAAGGTCCAGTGTACTACTAGTTGCTGAAACAGGGGAAAACTATTAACGCGGATCTGTACTGCAATCAGCTTTATAAATTGAATATAGCTGTCAAAGAAAAAAGGCCAGCATTTGTGTCCAGAAAAGGAATAGTGTTCCACCACGATAATGCTCGACCGCATACTGCAATGGGGACACAACAAAAACTGAATGCGTTAGGATCGGAAGTCCTTAGTCACCCACCGTATTCACCCGACATTGCACCATCTGATTATTACCTGTTCCGATCTCTGCAAATTTATCTAATGGTAAAAAAATTCAAGTATTTTGAAAATATTTCTAAGGCAGTTGCTGGCTATTTTAACTCCAAGGACGAGAACTTGTACAAAACAGGAATTCACAGGTTACCTGAAAGATGGCAACAGGTTGTAACAAATAACGGAGCATATATAATTGATTAATATTAAACACATATTTTTATAAATGAATTCAAATATTTACTTTAAAATACGACAGAACTTTCCCTCCAACCCAATATATAAAGAGGTTTTTTTTTTTCACTACTATTTATGAGAATTTATAAGATATAAAAAGTTAAACCTGATTTTAAATTGACGAATATATTAAAAGGCTAAGCAATTTTAATAATACCATTGCTGTTTTTCTTTTAAACATTTTGAAAAATTTAGCATATTGATAACTTTTTCGCAACCATACTTTTATCCCAAAATTATCATTAAAAATATTAAAATAAGATTGAAAATCCATTACATGGGAAGACAATTGGTCATATAAAATTGGACAAGTGGACACTCCAAACGTTATAATAAATATATAAAAGATAACTACAGGACTTATAAATAAAAAAAATGTAGAAAACATGTTCAGTGTCTGTCAGAAGTAAGTACAATAGACTATACGCACAAATTTTACTGTATTGCCAAATATAGGTTGGGAAAAAATGTTAGAATGTAAGATTACAAATAACGATAGGGGCATAGAAGAGCTGCCAACGCGGGGTTAGAACAGTTGTCGACTCGAATTATTATAATAGCTGAAACCTTGCACAGCTACTGTACAACTCGATTTCTTCTAAACCTTTCTGTATTCTGATTGATGGTATAGCTCTAATTTTTCTTTCCAATCACCGATGTGAGAACCGTAGAAAAAATTATCTATGTCTATACTGGTGCTTTAACTCGTGCTAATTTTCAAATAGCTGGCAATCTAAGCTGATTCTCAATTAAAATCCATGCTATAATACAGTATCAACAGGTATAAAATACTCGTATCATTCAAATTTTGAATGCAAAATTTCTCGAAATATCTTGATTAAAGATGAGAAAAATTACCTCTGTATTAATTGCTTTTAATGCACTTTTGTAACAAATATATTAATCAATCGAATAATTTATAACGATACATAATCTTATAAATTATGTCTTAAAAAGGGAAATTTTTATGTATGTTCAATCTGAAAGCATTTTTTCGATGCTCTTCATAGGAAAATTAAATCGTTAATAATTACAAAAAAATAATTTTTTTATAAGTATAAATAACAGTACCACTCAAGCTGCTGGACAATGTAAGAATTATTGCTTTAGTAGAGAAAAGAAGGAAAAATAAGAAACAATCGAGAGAATTCTTTGCGTTGAAGCTTGTTTTGGAGTTGTCTTCGGTAACCCTTACGAGTGTCTTATCTTCTTAACCAATGTACGGTGTTATTCCCAAAGGGATGCAGGAATGAAAGAGGTCAAAGAATGAACATTTTTCCTCTTTTTTTCCCCTTTCCGGATCAGAAAATATTATTATATCTTGTACTGAGGGAAGATGGTCACCTCTAGGCCTTTTATACTTATCAAAATGGTTGTAGCAATTTGAGTCCTTAAGTAATGAACTGCTTTATGTCAAAAATTTCCATGAATCAAATATTTTTAAATTCTTATAGTCGCGTCATACCAAATTCTTTTTGTACAAAGAAGTTTTCGTAAGTTTACCTTTTTTCCCTCTAATTATTCCTGTCTGTAACGGAAATATTTTAAGAAATATAAATAGTACATTAATGAAGGTATAAAGTGAAAGGCTCGTGATGTGATTTACAAAATAATGCTTCTGGTATTGCATTTATCAAAATTAATTCTCAAACAGAATCTTCGAAATATTTGCTGCCTAAGAAGGCATTAAATACATGTTTTCTTTCAAAAATATAAATGCATATTAAAATTACATGCAGGCGGTTTTTTTTACATGCATATAAATGCATATAAAAATTAGTTGCATTTCTTTTGCAAAAGTATAAATGCCTTATGAAAATTAGTTGCAGATTTTTCAAGCGAAAATTTAAAATGGATATGAAAATAACAACAATGTTTTTTTTTTCAAAAGTATCAAATTTAATAATACATGAAAATTATATTTAAAACAACACAGAAATTGTCTATCTATGTGAGCCGGTTGTAGAATGAATCTGTTTTCAGCGACCCGTTGGTTATGATCTGTGTGTGATCATAATTTGCACATAAAATATTTTCTTTCTTAAGAGAGCAGTACACTAATTCTAATTTGCTTGTGTTTCCGTGTACTAAACAAATACAGAATGTTTCTAAAGCTCATTGTGAAAGCAAAACGTGGTTAAAAATATCTATGGGACAAATAGACTTACAGTTTGCACATTTTACGAGTAATTTGCCATAGTGGGGGATTTTGTATGACATGAAAAAAGGTTTTCAAAAATATTGATAGTAGAAAGTGCTGTTGCTACTTCTAAAGAGATTAAGAAGAGTGGGGGAGGATACAAGATTGGTTGTAATTGTGAAATAAACCACTGCATTCCAATACTGAATGCAGTCATGGTGTTACTTAAGATGATGAAACAGTATCAATTTGAATCGCTGCTACCTCCTGCCATATGGCGTCTTTCAATGCTGAAAAGGACTGAAATTTCCTCTATAAACCCGTAATTCCCACGCATGATTCACACAGTATGACGCCAAATGATATATTTGCATATGATATGAATCAATACCACGTGAATTTTGTAATTATTATAACATCACGTTATTGTGTGTTAAAAATGTGCAAGTTGCTATTCAATAATATTTTTGTATCCTAATTTTGTGTTGTGTCAGCAGTATGCGTACATTACTTCCATGGAATAATCTGCACCAGCGCTCCCTTCTGTCGAAGTTTGAACTACAAATATACATTTTTACCTATCATAAAGAATCCAATACTAAAGGGAGTATAAATCTACGATGTACAGATAATGTTTTGACGCGTTTTACTTTAGCTAGGATTTTATGAAATATTTGGTTTTTAGTTTAGGTCGTTTCCATGCATATAGCAAATTTTATATTCCGAATATTTTTACTAGAGCTACGTATGTATTTCTATAGAAGCAATACTGAATTTGTAAATAAATTAATTTTAGTTATAAATTCTAACGAGACTGAGTATTATCTTCAACCTTACTATTCATTTTAATACCGTTAATTGTTCAAAACGAAAATTAGTAGCACTAGTTTTTTTTTGAGAAGCATTAAAAATTATTTTCATTTAGTGAAAACCAACAAATGTTTTTGA
>BMAW01019573.1:0-23195 GCA_019974015.1 Nephila pilipes | reverse complement strand
ATATCAAAACTTACCATAATATAGAACACTATATTAAAATATGTTAATTTTATATTAAAGTATATATACATATTATATTGGATGATGTATCGCTAAATCATAAAAGTTTTCTGAAACTCTTGTGAAGTTATGAAATTAATACTAATTTTATGAACTATAGTGTATTTATGAACTTATAGTTATTCGTTCTATCAAAATATTTCAAGAACAGATTATGTGAAAATTAAATTATTATACTTACTAAAACACCATTGCAGTGTAAAATCGATGTGGTGAAATTTATCTTAGGAATGGAAACCTTAATTATGTTGTATTATTTATTAAGGACTTAGAACTGTTGTATTGGCTGCATCGATGATGCAAGGTCAGTTGTGGGCTCCTGAACATGCGTAAACCCAAAATAGTAAATTGTTTATCATAGTTTTATTCACAGGAGAGCCCAAAGGAATGACTAAAACTCTGAGATAATCAAAGTAACTAGAGTTACGAACATGAGTTGATACTTTCCTGCAACGCGTCTCTTATAAAGGAAAAGATCTAGTAACAGAAATTCACAACTAACAAAGAAGGCTCAATCAACAGGTCTTTCACTTTGCAGCGGATTTGGCGACGGGCGACAAATAGAAATGCCTCGAAGCCGCTGGTACCGAAAATTCAACTTGGGAAAGTTACGGACTTTTCGTGAATTTTCCATGGGACATCATGCCTGGCCAGGAAGGGTTTAATGCGCCAAGAGCTACATTCAATCTGAGGAGGAATAGGTCTGGTTACGGAATGAGTTGTCTATGGAGTCTGCTTTGTAGACCGATCAGGGTCAGGGCAGAGGGAAATGGCTAGAGATTCGGCCTGAATCCAGCGGAACGTATTGAGAGTCTGTCTTTGGAGAATCTGTAGAAAGTCGATCGAGGATCAACTGAACTGTCGGCATTTGAAATGGAGTGTGCCGGGTGAGTTTGTGAAGAAACAGCGGCCATCTGCAGGGAATCATCGGAGACTGTGCTTGGATGTGAATATTACTGCGGAGCCTGTCTGCAGTGAAGAGTAATAAGCTGGGGGCTTTTATGAAGCTATAACGTAAGATCTAACAAAAATGACCAATTTCTACTGTATACATCTTGACGAAATGATGATATACCTAATGAATCAGAATCTACAATTCCTATTTGGGGTTATATAGTTACCAACTGCTTTGCACAAGAGCTTGATATCCATAAATTGCTATAAAAATGTGATTAAAGATGCTTAAATATACAGGACAAAGTTGCAGTGAAGCAGATGTAATGTTCAAAGTATACGGAGAAGTTACAGATCCTATAAAGAACTTGTACGCAAAATGCCAATTATGTTTATTGCACGCAGCACCCTCATTAAATTGAATTGGAAATGATACTGTGTGCAAGAAACACATTCGACTTCTAATTTTAATAATTTAGAAAATATATTATATCGGCTATATTATAAGACTGAGCTGTGTTGAGTAATGATTTATTTGAAAAAGCCAAGCTTCCTTGAAAAGTATGCCCTATTGAATGGTCTTTAAAAATTATACTTTATTCACTACAAGGAAAACTATTCAGTCATAATGAAAGCTTTATATCAACTAAATTTAACATCAACCAAAATAGACAAACTTGATGAATGTAAATTAATTAACATGTTAGCAGGAAAGATTTTATAGCATTTGTGGACTTTTCTTGCCAAAACCCTCATTTCCCGTTTATAAAACCCTACAGCATGAAAAATTGAAAGCTTTACTAAAGCAAATCATTTTCAAAATAATCTGAGAAGACCGATAAGAAATCAAAATTCATTCAGTAGTTTTCAAACGAATCCAGAGATCTACAACGAAAGAGTAGGGTGCTGTACCTGTTTTCAAAACAGAGCAAGAATGAAACGGTTTTGATGGGCTATCAGCGGATGAGAGAATTTCTTATCTGGAGTCGTCTTTCAAAGTCAGTAATATTAATTTTGCTGTAGAGATATATGTCTGGAAATTCGACAAGATTCAGAATTCCGTTATCTGAGTAATATGATATCTTACAGCGGATAAGAAGCCTCTTTCCTTCTCGACAAGAGTAATAAAGAACTCACAAAACTGGCTAGTAAAATGAGTAATGACATATTGGTGATATATGAACAATTAAATGCTTTAAATAATATGTTTTAATTGTGAAAATTCAATCTATCAAGATAATTCAAATTATTATTTGATAAATTTCTATACCATAGACTCCAATTTTCCGGAAGTTGTAACAACATGCTCTCACTGAACCTTCGGATATAAACTGCAACAGCTGAAACTTATATAGACTAAAGCAGCCTACGACTGTTTTTAGTTTCCCTTATGAAGCGCGGCTATCAGACTTATCAATACGTCTATATAAAGAACTACAGAACTTGAAACTAAAACTTTCTTCAGCTTTAGATGGTATAATAATACGTTTGATGAAAAGCATGAGCCTTACTTATTTAACAAGAGAAAAATTTTGAGTTGAGGAATTTTAAAATGGGCGTACTGTATACGTGTTTTGTCGTTTTCAAAATAATTTATCAATACAACTGTTTTAATCAGTACCAAAATATGGCCAGAAGAATTTCGATGGGAGTTCTCAGTGTTAGCTACTCTGTTATTATGAAATGAGTTTTAGCTAATTAACTACATCTTTCATAAATTTTATAATTAATTTGTTACATTATTCTTTATTCGATAGTTTATTTAATTACATTGATAAAGTGTCCATGGCAACCTAGTGGTCCTTGGTCGTAAGCTGCGACCGGCTTTGATTTGCTTCGTGTTGGGTTCGGGCATGCCTAAAGACCCGCCGTGGGCGGTCATTATAAATCTGGTAGAAATCCCAAGTCATCCTGTGATGTTGGGATATTCGCGATTCTCTTCTCTATTGGGGACTTTAGCTGAGATTGATTGCACAGAGCAAACCTTTCTTCCCAATCAAGTAGAGCATGGTATTCTAATTAGAAACCGGTAGAGGGAAATAAAATTAGAAGGGAGCTAGATGAGGAGAAGTATATAAGCAAGGGAGATTTTCAGGATAGAGTCGAGGTGGTACTAGCGCTGAGTATATGCCTTACAAGCGGTGAATAACAAAATTCTTACTGGAGATGTATACACACTTAAGTTAGATAGACAAATCATCCCTCAACTGGAGATTTTGGTAGACTCTATTAATTCTATTAGTTGAATGGGTGAATCTATTATCTAGGGATGTTATCAAGAGCACATATCCTCAGACATTATACTGCAAAAGGGCTATCAAATAAATAGTTGTGTGAGGTTTATTATCTATTGTCATAAATTATTGACTTTTAGTGTTAGCTTTATTTAATTGAGTTATGGCATAGAGTCAGGTAGAATACATCAAATCCGTTGACATGGTGTAAAGTTTGGAGAGGTGACAGATCAGATGTATCCTTGTCAATTAACCGAGGTTCAAAATGACGAGGTATATGTATATCAACAGCCTTCGTGTTATTTAAGTATTTGTTAAATAGTCGCAATCGGATCACATTAAACCATTTTATATTAGTTTACAAAAAGTAATTTGACTCTCCACGTAGGATACAAATAACTGATAAATTATTGTATTATAACACAGGTGCCTTTCTTACCAAAAATTTTGAAGAGCAGTTTCCTTGAGTAGAAGTTAAATTGATCAATCAATCAAACATTTTTAATTACTATTTTATAACTAACACCTGTAGAAAAGAAAGATCCATTTCAGCCATTGATCTATTAGTTTCAAATTTATATAAGCGAAATACCACTGACTGATTCATCACGAGATCTCAAAGACTATTCAACCAGAATTGACTTGAAATTTAGCATAGTTACTCATTTTGATACAGACGCTCACTAGACAGTTTTACGGAAGTCTTATCAAAATGTTACCTAAACTCCGTTAATCTACTCATATCTGTGTCAGTACGTAATTTTGGCGATTTTATCATCCAAAATGAGATTGACCGACCTTCAAACAGAACATAATTTATATACTGTGTATTGTCACAGATTAAGTTTACTTGGTGAAGTTTACGCGTGCGGAATGGAAAATACCGAATAATTTGATATTGAAGCTGATGAAGGATTGGCAAGATTTTTCGAAGGGCTCTTTTGTGAAATTCGTGCATATCGAAAATAGAAACATGCATATTTGTGATAGAAATAAATGAGTTTGAATCCCAATGTTGGTGAAAGTGTAGTTTAGCTCCAAAACTTGGCGTAATTTGAAAAGAAAATACTAAAACGGCGACTTTTGCAGATGGCACACCAACACAATCTTCGTTTACTGAAGGACCTCTTCATGCATGAACGAACTGAAGAGGCTATGACATACGTAGATATTTTGGAAGTCCGACCTTGATGACTTCTTTAGAAGTTGCAGTCACTTGCAATCCTAAATGGTCCAGAAATCAAAATGTCTTGAGACAGGACAAAATTCTTATGATAGACACATTGCGAGGGTATTTCCTTTAACTTACATGATGAATTTTCTGACAAAGGTTGCATCTTTGACAATGCTTGGTGTAATAACTTGTATACAGTGGAATGGAGTCCATTTTATATATGGGTGACTTTTACTAAAAATTTTTCCTTATATATTTAGATATCGAGGTAACCATTGTACAGACAATCAATTTCTTAAAATTTTAAATTTAGATTATCCATTAAAGTCTTAAAAATTGAAAATTTTCTTGATATCTTACGTATAGGTTCCAAATAATATATTATCAACTGTATCCAGCAGGCGGGTATCAACTAGTTTATTTATAAAATAGTTCCTTGGGACTCCTCTAAAATAGTTAGAACCCACCAGGAGAAGGAAAGGTGGTGCAGTTTAAAAAGGACATGGTGATGCATCATCGTGAGAGATACATGCACGATGAAGAAATAAGAGCAGTAACAAAAATAATTCTGTGTATTCAGTGTAATAAATATGATGTTGCAAATATGTATATAAGGCAGATTGTTCAGAGTAAGAAAATATGCAGGAACGTCGTGAAAACCTAACCGTTAACATATATGCCACTATGGAAGAGCGTGAGTGAAGATTTAAGGATACGAATAGGTCTCAGCATGGATCAGAGCATGCACCGTTTGTATGGAAGGCAGAGGCTCTTATGAGCTTATCAATTGACGCGGCAGTGCGTGTGAGGATATGATGGCGTTTACATTGCAATTTGATGATAGAGGCAGCGAGGCGTTACCTGATTTCTGACGGTGGAAGGTTTTATTGACCGCTATTCTTCTGTGGATGGTGGCCGTATACGAGAATTCTAGCATCAAACAAATCGAAAATTGAGTGTCCGTTTTCGTGCATGCCTTGAGTTTGGTTATTATGACCGAGAGCAGTCAATTACATGGCAATATCACAGTCACCATGCATGTGTTTGGTCCCTTGAAAAACATTTGAAAGGAATCCTTCAACTCAAACGATGAACTCAGGACGCTGTGAAGGACCGTTTCGTCATGGCCTCCAGGAATTGAACAAGGAATCCTTCAGCTCGTTAATCAATGGAATCGTTGTACTCAGGCCTATGATGTATACTTTGAATTAAGTTTCCATTTGTAATGCAAAGTGTCGTTTCGTAACTTTTCATTTGAAAGCCCTTGCTAACCTTCAAACTTCTTAATTATCTATAGGGAAATATGAATTATAATGACATTCTCACGGTGAAACAAAGGTTATTATTATAATGGAGTCATTATATATAAAAGCATTCTTCTTATAAAGTATTTTCTAATTCAATTATTAATCTGGCAAAATTTCACAAACCCACATTTGAATCAACAAATCTTAGTTTTATGCTTGATAGCTTGGTTAAGATAAAAATTTATATATTAGTGTGTATGTGTGTATGCTTGCGTGTAGGCGCTAATGTGATATATGAAAGTAGTCGCAATACCATTTTGAACAATTTAGGAAGTCATTAAATTAGTATATCTTACCTTATAAGTACTTTTAATATGCAATAGTAATAACTGAATTCTTCACATTTAAGTTCAAAGTTCGAAAGTACAAAGCCTTCAAAATTTGCCAGAAATATCAGTAAATAGACTTTTATTAGTGGCCTTGTATTGTATTCCTGTGGTATATAAACAAATTATTTTACATAAAACTAGAGCTTCTAGATATTTGATATTGATAACAACAGCTGGCATATATATTTACAATTCCTCTTAGACAATGTGATTTTCTTTTAATATCGCTAAAATGTATAAACTGGCATCTACCACGATCTAAATTAGTGAAATCGTTCCCCATCGACCTGTAGTAGCCCCATAAAAGAATATAAAGATCTAAATCTATTACCCCTTCAATTTCAATAATTCTTGCATTCAAATTCAAACAGAAGGATTTTTCGTCTGCTCTATAGATGCTAAAGGCGAAAGACGCATGTAACGTCTGTTGAAAATTCATGATGGAACTGTTCTCTCTCTTTCTCATTGAACGTAAAATAGGTCAAATTATTAATTAGTTTTGCTGAATCATTGCTTGTAGATTAATGAAGAAATGAAAATATATATATATATATGTGTGTGTGTGTGTGTGTGTGTGTGTGTGTGTGTGTTAATATGACAGTAGAAATAGTCAAGAAATAAAATCATGTTTAACAATTGAAAATGAATTAAGTTAAAACCTCACACTCTACAAGTATTAATAACATGCAACTGTCAAGAATTCAATGCTTCATTAAGAGCTTAAGTCTGTAGTTTTAAAGAGAAAAGAAATCAGATTCCTTCTTCAAAATCGTCTTGAGCTATTTTCATACTCATTAGAGCCCTCTCCACGAACGAGCCTTAACAACGTACTACGTATTTCACTTTAAAACCCATTACCCCGAAAGAATCTGCAAACAGCGCCGTTGACTTTCTCTAGAATGTGTCCCCTGCTTTCTCTTTATCCTGTTCTATATCACAGGCGATAAGGTGCAAGTGAAACTTCTACATTGTTCTCTCTTGGGAGATAACTTCTCGAGAGAGTCCGCTTGTAGAGATAGTTAAAGTTATTTGGTGTGATGTAATTTAGAGCCTCGATCAGGGTATTATTCAGCTGTGTATTTATGAAGGTGAATATCATAATATGCAGTCATTACAGGATGTTCATCATTTTCATTTGGGAGTACTTTTTAGTAACCAAGGCTGTTTGTACAAATCTTTGCTTACAAGAAAACATATAATTATTACTGTTCTATTGAATTCCTAATGTTATATCAAACGTGCTTAAAGGAAATTGCGGACGAAGTGTATCAATAAGTAGTTAAGAATGAACATGAAATACTTACACACACACACACATATATATAACACATCAATAACTCAGATCTAAAATTGAAACAACATTTTTGCAAATTTTTGATATCAACATAACACCTTTTATTTAATCACCTTTAGGGTGATACAATCGTTCAACATCCTAATTTTTCTATTTCCCCATTTTTCATAAGAAATCTTTTGTTGCGAGTAAATAGCGATAAACGGCTTTCTGAATCATCGACTCGTTGCTGTTTTGTTCCATCAGAAAGCAATCGCGGCATCCCACTTGGAAAAACCTTTTCACTTCGCCAAAACAGCATATGGTCCGATCGACTTAAATTTTGACACGTTTCAAACAAAGGTTAGTACTCTAGAAGAGACCCTCTGGTTACTGGTTACCTGAGCGCCATCTGGTTAGTCTCGGGTATTGATCGATTAATGTTATATATATAATGTACCATAACTTTGCTTTTCATTTTTGTATTATACTATTTTCTTTTATAATAATGATATATTATCACTTTTGAATTTTGTTTTTCACTAATAAAACTAGTTGTATTGTAATTGTGTTAATTCTACTTAATATAATGTTAGTAACCTGCCTCACAGTCCCAATCTGTGACAGTATTTTAATAATTTTCATTTTAAAACCCCTTTTACTATATTGCTTAGCATATGGGCACAAATTTTCTTTTCCAGTGTTAAGTATCACTGAATAGTTGTATTATCATAAACTTAAATTTAAATTTACATTATATTTTCTTTGTTTACAGTAATGATTAGTTGATTATCATTTCTAGAATTTAATTTTACACAAGAATATGGTATTGTATAGGAATGATATTTTATAATAATATTTTTCTTAATTGTTTGTATCTTCCTTTTGATTAAATATTTATCTATAATCTTACTTTTATTAATATAGGGTGATGTAGTAGCCAATATATGTATATACATCAAAGCTATAATAATATATCAAAGGTAAATCGTAACCAAAGAATACAAATACGTATTATTTCGCCCAATATATTATAAACAAAGGTGTGGCGATTCTCTTCAGCAACGATAGAAGTTAGAGCAGTTACTAACTAGACTGAAGGCTGTCCATTTTGTCTGGTGGTAGATTCTTCAACCAGACAAACAACTTCGTTTCTGGCAAGTTTTCTTCGGATGCAAAATTTGCAGGTTCGAAAGTCGTAGCCACTCCAAGGTCAACTACCTCTCGACATGGGATGGAAACACCATGAAGTGGTGATCCAGGACTTGAAAACTAGAGGGCGGCACGGCTTAGAACTGTTAGTTGCATATGTCTCGAAATAACCTCTGGATCTCAAGCTACGACAGCCGCAAATAAATCTCAACTAGTGAAACGCAGGCTAAGGCACACACGTCAAAATGGACATGCCAATCTCAGCTAAAATAGCCAATGGCGTCAAATGGAATCTGTATATGTTTGAGGTTCAGATTCCACCAGAGCCGTTTCTTTCCTCCACTAGGATCTCTCAGTCACTCTTTAGGTTTCTGGCGTCTGATTTTGATGCTCTAATACAGATTATATCACTGAATATCAAACTAATTTATTTCTTTCCTCGCTGTTTATGAATGTAATTTATCAATCATTCCACACTTCGTAATTTGTATCTAATCTACATGAACTATGTTTCACTTATTTGGCAAATTTCATTTTGAACAATTAAAAGACCCATCCGATATTAGTTAGAAGAGTAACGATGAAGTTAATGTTACAATGGTAAAATTAAACTAATAATATTTTTAATGTACTGTTTAATCAAGGTTTTTAATACCATTGTACTAAGATACCATGCCTGTAATGCTTTTAGTTAGTTAAGAGTAAAGAAAGTTTGAGACCCCCAGAATGTCTCCTGTCTAAGTTTCTGTGGCTTTTGGGTGGAGGCTAATTAATAGTTATATTACGAATATTATTTCATAATATATTACTATTCTATTATTAAAATATTTTATCTACTTGTATTATCTACAAGCATTATTATTTATATTCTGCAATTTAATATAGTTGCCTTAATGCAAAATATTTCAGTACCAAATATTTAATGTTTTTCAACATATCATGAGGCAGTGATTTTCATTCAATTCAAAGCACTATATTAATCAAGAACGGTAATTTTATATTTTAGATACCAGTTTATTTATGTTTTCTTTATTCCTGAACAATAAAAACCTGAAAATAGACTTATATTTCAGTAATTTTCCATACATGTCGCAATAAAGGTATTTATTTCTATATATTCTACTGCAACGACGTAGAAGGATGAGTCTATTCTTGACCTAACTAATATTCCGTCATGTATACCTTAACTAGTTCTCTTTTCTGATTTTAATGAAATGTACTTTGTGGCAATTTAATATTCTACAAACGTCTTTCTGGCCATTACCTGAACGGATTCACAAATTTAATATTTATGCGTCATTAAACGTAGATTAAAACTGAATATAGATTTATATTTCTACAAAGTTTGCATACTTCATCAAAGCAAAGCGAAAGTTATACATCTAATATTTTCTTGAAACCAAATTGTTTTAATTAAAAGTGAAAAATACTTGTATCCTTTATTCGTTCTATGTAAGTAAAATGTTCTGAATAGACATTTCAATACTTATTTATTACATGATTATCATTACCAGTAAATTATGTTTGACTGAGTTTATTTTCCTAACAGTCATATTTAATTTAACAATGAATAAAGCGGAAACTCTGCATCATGCAATGAGCCAAGGATTATGTTTATATCATATTCAAATAATTTAAATAAAAAGATTACTTATTAAGTTTATTTATAAACATATTTTAGGAAAACCTCAACATTTTTATCCGTGTTGATTATTAACTAGATGTTTTCAATACCACATTTTCTATTTCCTTACTATTTAATGTTCTTAAAACGTTCAAAATAATATTCCATCTTTAAATTTGATAATTCAAACTATTTATTCTAATTTTATAATGGAATTTTTAAAACTTGACTCAAGTAATAGTAATATAACTGTGGGTATATTTCTTCTTTATATATTCAAAGTTTCAATCGTCCGAGACTGAATTATATTTCTACACGCCAAATCTCTCTTTTATATTGTTTTGTTTATAATTTCGATTCGTTTTCTGTTGTAAATAATATAAAGCAATCTTGATTAATAGTATTCTGAACGTATAATTCTATTTTCCTTAAAACAACATTCTTAGAGTTTAAATCAGAGACGAAAGTTTCTGAAAAGATAATGGCGTAATTACTGAAATAAATATTATTCTAGATTTGTAAATATTGCTTGTATTTGTTTTAAAATAACTCAAGATAGATCAAATACTCAGAGTTTTTGTAAAATCATAAAATTAGCCAAAAAGATTCAATGTTAAAAACCATTTCTAGTGATTTGGCGGACTATTAACGACTTGACGACCACTTGGCAGGGTGAAAAATAGGTGTTTCTGGAAAGTTCCATATCGAAACTCTAGGACCAATATTAAGCAAGAGGCCTGGAACCTGGGCCAGAGCTCATACTTAGATTTTATGAGTCAAGTCACATGCACCACCTGCCGAGATAGAAGTGAGTAGTGCAGAGGAGGAGCAGTAGTGAGGAATCAGTTTTAATTGCTAGCAGCTATCTGAGATAATAGAGACTTCGATATTTGGAAGCTGTTCTGTAAAGTGCGCTGAATTGGACTGTATGGTGTGATGTCTGCAGTTGGGATTTCAATCCTGCGATTTTACGAATAAAGATCTTGAGATTTTTCAGAGATTGTTTTCATCGACTCTCTCAATCAACATGAACGAAGCGTAGTGCAAAATTGATTGTTTTAAAGTTTTACAGAAATAATGTATCTCATTTTACAGCACATCTTATGATATAAATTATTTATGAATATGTGTTTCTTTAAAAATTTTACATCATTTCTATCTGATTGGCCAAACATGGCCAGTGGTTCTGGTCGCAGACATGTCGACATGGTTTCGTCGAGTCGTGGGTTCAGGCCTATTTGCCACTTCCTACCGAAAATTAAGTGACGTACGTTATATCTTTTGAGACTTTAGAGTCCTTCCTTTTGGCGTGATATAGAGTTTGGAGGTACCAGGTCAGGTGTTGTCCTCTGATCACTTGACCTAGGCTCAAAGGTACAGTCTGTCTCCAATCGCACTCTCGTGTCGTGTCTCAGTTCGATGTTGATGACAGTCACTCATTCCCTCACATTCTTCCTGTCGTGAAATTATCAACAATGGAATTTCATTAACATTTTCACGTGCAAGAATTGTAATTGTTAAGGCTTAGGGCTTCTGGAATATTATTAATAGATTTCCACTAAATTTACAATTTATGGAAATTTTATTATAATGTTATTTAGTACCAAAACATTTCATTCGAATGATGAATGCAACAACAGAACAATGCTACTTAAATATGTTGAATGAAATTTATCTTAATTTATTAGTGAATTCTGACAGTTATTTGTAGTCTTTTGGGAAAATTCGATTCTAATTTTCAAACTAGACTAACTTATACATAATACTATAGCATGAACAAAAATTTATTAGAAAATAGTTCAAATTTATTATATCTGATAATACATATCGTAAATAACCTGGCTTCCAATTAACAGTTACGTGATGGTTTGGCTTTTCAATATAAGTGCGACACCCTTATATTTTAACAATAATGAGCAAAATGAATCATATTGAAGTACGAGACAGAGAGTTTTCTCGGCTCTATTTTTATAAGTGTTGCTGTGATTTTCTGAGTTTTTGTTGTAACACACTACCTTACACACATATATAAAATATCAAAGATAAATTGATTTTGTTCATTATTAATTACTAAGGGTGTTTGTATACTAATGAAGCGGCTATATTTTCAAAACACATCAAATTTGAATCAGATTTTGGTTTTCAAACCAGTTCCTTCGATTGGAAGAACACATTACCGCGACAGACAAATTTTTAAACTTAGATATTTATAAAGGAAAGAGATGTCTATAAAGAGTTATATTCCCATGATTGGAAAAGGCAATTAAATATACCTCTCAGAAGGAAAATCCATGTTTTCAGACATGCAGTTATTGATTTTAAAATATTTCAATGTTACTTTAGAGTTCTTCATATGAGTTGTTTTTAAAGGCGTTTTCCTATTTTTGGAAGAGTTGTTCAGTTATGTTCCCCATATTTAAAGAAAACATAAAATATACGCTATCTCAGAAGGAAAATCAATAATTCAAACGTACGATTATTAGATTTTAAAATATTTCAATATTTTAAAGTTCTTACCACTTTTCAAAGATTTTATGTTTTAGAGCGTTTTCCCCCTTTTTGGGTGTTTCTCTGGATTCTGTAAGATGAGATCAGGTTTACTAATGTTATTTATACTTTCTATAAGCAATAATAAAAGAAACAGGCTTTGTATCTGAATTTTACTTTCTTAAAATATCTGTTTATCTAAATGTATTATAAACCAAAGATTATCATATTATACTGAAGAACTTATCTAGAAGGCATTTCAAAGCATTATATTGATTAAAAATCAGCTATAGCATTTTAAGTTTATGACCTGCCATAGAAAATAGAAGATGAAAAGGCGTTAAAGTTGCAGAGTCGATGAGAATGACTTAAACTGTTCAAAGAGGAAACTAGATAACTCGTAGCTAAACGAGTGTAGTTAGAGCTATGAAAGTTGCATATATGCTTAAAGGGCATATGAAATCAAAGACAATAAAGGTGTTCAATTTTAGTCAATTTTAAATTACTATTTTTCCTTTATTTCCAAGTAAATGTCACAAGATAATCCAAACTCACAAAAATCGCATTTAAATATCCCATCATAACCAGGACTTTGGTTACCTTTTCTCAAACCTTTGGTTTTGTCATTAAATTCTACTATTAAGCTCACCTCTATATATCTTATTCAAATTTTCAGTCGTTAATAGATACTTTTATTCATCCCTCAGTTCAAATACATTTTTAAACTTGTAGTGGATCATATATTAATACAATTTTTCGATATTAATTCCTTTAATTAAATGTTATTGGTGAAAATACAGTTTAGCTAACCATGGCCGCAGAGGTTCCAGGGTATACATTTAATAAAATACCAACCTAATAACAATAAAAGTAACTAAAATAAATTATTCGTATAAGCCGGAATTGACTTTAATTTTTACATTGGTGATTTTGATTTCTGATGGAAATATTTTATCTTTAAAATCTTCTTGGTGTGTTTCAAATCTTATTTAAAGTTGGAGTGGCTATTAAAATGACATTTTCACTACTGAAGATTTCTCAAGATTTTATGCACTCATAAAACCTGGGGTTTATCATGAATTTTTAAAATAATCATACATAGAATAAGACTATTCTTTTCTTTTATATTACTTTTATAGTGCAATAAAATAAAATGACAAATGACTTCTAGGAAGATTTCAGTGTTCAGGACTCGAGACTACCATAGCTTTCTAAATAAAGGCTACAATCAGAATAATGATCTATTTTCTAGATACGGTTATTCTCTGTGGAATCAGTTTACAAGTATCAGTGTGATTTAATTTGAATTTATTTGGTTACCAATATTAATATTACAGAAAGGAATCTTCAGTTTTTAACCCCATATTTATATAGTCACTTTTCATAATAAAACTATGCATCAATAAGACTTTCTTTAATGTTTCTCTAGTTGCAGGATCGTTCCAGAAGAACAAATGTTGCCTTAAGAGTACAGTTTTATTTCATTTTCAACAACATAACATAATCTTGAGTGGAACAACAAATCTTTCCTTAGATATGATTTTATTAATGTTGCACAGAAAACAACTAAGAAGACATTGGTGACGAATCCTGTAACCTTGAGTCTTAGTCAAGTGATGGGGACAACATATGAGCTGAATCCTCCCCTCAGAAACAAATCACACCGCGCTAATGGTAGTTGGGACCTCAGTGGGTTGACATGCATCAGAGGGGAGACATTTAAATATAGAGGTAATTTGAAGAATGCAACAGGCACATTCTTAATGCAAATAAAAATTGATGACTATAAATAGAGTTGAATAAAGGAGAAACGCATGATTGCTAGTATTTAACTATTGCAATAAGGTAAATAAGGTGGAGCTTATTTTGTGTCAAAAGATTCTCTTTTAAAATCAAAATCAATGAAATAACATTTAACATTAAAATGCCTATATTTACGTATCTGAGATTACGTAAGGAAAGTGGTCTACATGAGTCACGGACTAGCGGATGCGTTGTTTTCATCAGAGTCGTAGGTTTGAGTCTAGGCAATGCAGCCAATGAAAGCTTCCGTTATAAATATAATTTACAAATATTCCTGAAAAATTAAAAGATTCGATATTTAATTTCGATTGAAATAAAATATTCCTTTTCTATGATACTGAGTTATAATGAATCCCAAGGTAAAAAAAAACATTAAAAAATATGCATCATTTAGTTGAGATGTACCTACCAAAGTTATTCCAAGAAAATGCTTTTTGCGAAGGTCTTTCGATGAAAAACTAGCGACTAAATTTAAAATGCAAATGGAATGTTGTTACTCCGACAACAATTTTTGCATTTTCCTCTCTGCAACTTTTTCAATTTTTTCCCTCGCGTTTTAAAAGTATCCAAGAATTTATTCAGGGCTGGGAATGAAAGTTATGCAATAACCGTTTTTTAGCAGCAACGAAACGTTGTTCAAGTATAGAACTTTCGTTTATTCAATTAGCATAAAAGAAAAATAACAACTAATTGAAAAAGCAGAAGTTTCTTGGATTCAAACGTTAAATCTATTACTTCGAGAAAATTGCTTGCAAAGAATTTTTAAGTTGTAGAATAATGCTTATGTTCAGAAATTAAACGGGCAAAATACCGTTTTTTTCTTCTAAATTCAAGTAATTGCTGTATAAAAATATAGGGCATTAAAATTTTATTTTTTACAAATAATCTGTATTAATTCTATAGAATAGGAAATAAAGTAAATCATAATGCTACTATAACTAATCAATTCTTTAACTATTAATAATGAATTAATAGTAAAATTCTATTTAAGATGACATGAAAAGAAAAAAAAAAACATTACTTTAATGCATTTTCATTCGCTTAATATTCATAAATATTACTTTCAATAATTTTATCGCTAAAAATGTTCTGTTAAGAGAGAGAAAAAAATGAACAGAAGACCATTTTTAATCATACAAACCAAACGTGCTCAAAAATTGCTTGATAATTAAAACATAGCAGCTAAAGAAATAACTTTTGAGGAAGAATAAGCAATTATAACCATCGACCTTTTATTGATGTCTTTAATAGATAAAAAAAACTTCATAGAAATTTTCCTTAATGGAATTTTACAAGAGACTTTGCCTAAACATTCGACGCCGGAGTTGTTTTCACTGAGTCGTAGCTAAGTGTTCTGATACCACTACAGGTCCTCAGAGAAGCTGATTTACGTAAAATCTGGCCGAGTTTCCGAGTCCTCCCGTTGACATTAATTTGAAGCAATTGTATTGTTTCTGAGGGGTCATGGTCGCTAGCTTATAGCTGACATTGTTTCAGTCCAAACATGGTTCGAGTCCAGATGGTGCGCAACGGTAGCGCGTCTGACTACAGATCAGAAGATTGCGTGTTCAAATCACGTCCGGATCAACTGCAGCAGGAAGTGTTTCAACAACACATCACACATATTCATGAAAAATTCCGACTTGCCGTGAAAAAGTTTTTTTCCCCTCATTTGTCGGAATTCATCGTTGCCAACTAATTATAAGTTGCTTATCTATACACTAATTCTGCGACCCATCCTGACCTATGCCTGTCCAATCTGGAATCAAGCTGCTCAGAACCACCACAATAAATTAGAAATACTTCAAAATAGCGTAATTAGAACAATAGCAAAAGCCAGATGGTTTATGCGGAACGATAACATTAGAACCTCATTAAACATAATTAAACTTCAAGAATGCACTAATTGCACAACTATTAAATTTAATAATATTTTTGACAATAACCCAAACCCATCCATCCAAGAAACTAAAAATTACAAAAGAACCAACACAAAACGTATTTGCGCTTATTTTAACTCCTAATAAACACCATCTCTTTACAATCCAATATCTCAACCAGTAGGAAGCCTCCCTCTACCTCACAGAGATAGAGGGGGAAAGTTTCCATGTCACAAGTACTGAATTACACCCTATCTGAGTAGCTGCTCTCTGATTGGACGGCATCATTCACCCTGTTCTCCCACACCCCTCTGCAATGGATCAACTTAACTTTCAGCTAAATTAAACTTTTTCATAGTAATTTTTTAAACTAATGCATTCACTTAATTTCAATAGATATTTTTTTACTTTTTATTTTAATTTTTTCTTTTTAATTATCATTTTTAATTCTTAATTCATGGGCAAGTTAACTTAATCATGTTAAACTCATACCGGAGATTGAAGCCCTTTGGGCTAGGTTCTCTATAAAATACCTCATTACGAGTCCAGATGCTTTTGAAGACCAAACGTGCGTCGGGGCTGTTGCATGTTAAATCTATTGAGCTTCAAAGTACTCAAATGTTATCCTTATCATTTGACCAGGGTTCAAAATTACAAGCATTGCTTCATTTTCCCTGGGATTTTTCTGAGTGTGACATTAACAGACCGTCAATCAACCTGATTCTTTAAAACATCTTTAATAATTGATAGAATCATTTCTAATGATTAATAGCATATTTGTATAAGAATGATTTTTTTAGCCATATCGGCTTCTATTTATTTCTTCACTTATTGTCTAGCTCTATTCTAATATTTTTTAAAATATGCCACATAATTTTTCATTCAGTAAAATTGATTCTATTCCAATATTTAATTTTCTCTTAGTTATTATAATTAACACATTTTTATCGATTGATTGCTAATTAACGTCGCACGAGAGGCATTATGGGATATATTAACAACGGACTTCTTAATGTTGAACCATGATCAAGTGACGAAGATGACACCCGAGCTGAAACAACACTTTCCTACCATGACTTTGTGAGGAATTTGAGTCCTGGTAGAGAGTGAATGACTGTAGCGTTTTATGGAGTAAGATTGAGGCCTGACAAATTAACATGCATCAGCCTTTCTTTAAGATGAACTCAGTGGAATTGGCACTCGAATCTGTGACTCGATGGAGGCATCAACGTACAGCATAATTTTGAAGTTCGGTCAAGTAACGAGGATGACACCTGAGCTGGCACCTTTCTCTCCAAACTTCCACACCACGCCAATGGTAATCAATGGCTCACGAACCACCAACCGCAAGTCCACGACCCTTAACACTGTGCTACACTATGTCTCTTATCTTTCTGTCTCCTCTTGGGAAGATAAAGATAAGGGGAGACTGAAAGACATGGGATTAATAGACGTGGGAATATATTACTGATGAGTCTGATTCCATCCTGTGCGGAAATTTGTTATAATACTCAATTAAGTAAAACCTATTAATATTCTTTTGTTGAAGTGATGGTTTTTCCAACAGGCATAGTAGATATAATGAATGCTTATTGCTGTTTTAAATATTCAGTTAAGCCTTTATTCTTCTATTTATTTAATGTTTCGCTGAACGTTAATTATAAGTGGCGGAACAAGTGAACTTAACAGGTCAATTGAAAAGTCCCCGGCCTACCATAGTAAAACATATTTTTTGACAAAATTAGTTTTTTTTGTTCAACATAATCCCCTTCAAGGGTGACACACTGATTATAGCGACCCTCCAACTTTTCGATACCATTTTTGTAGTACGATTTGTCCTTTGCTTTAAAATAGGCCTCAGTTTCTGCGATCACCTCTTCATTCGACGAAAATTTCTTCCCAGCGAGCATTCTTTTCAGATCTGAGAACAGGAAATAGTTGCTGGGGAACAGATATGGAGAATACAGTGGATGAGGAAGCAATTCGAAGACCAATTCATGAATTTTTACCATCGTTTTCACTGACTTGTGACACGGTGCATTGTCTTGGTGAAGCAGCACTTTCTTTTTCTTCAAATACGGCCGTTTTTCGGCGATTTCGTCCTTCAAACGGTCCAATAACGCTATGTAATAGTCGCTGTTGATGGTCCTTCCTTTTTCAAGGTAGTCAATGAAAATTATTCCATGCGCATCCCAAAATACAGACATGCGCCATAACCTTGCCAGCCGACTGTTGCGTTTTCCCACGCTTTGGAGCGGGTTCATCGTGTGCAATCCACTCGGATGACTGTCGATTGGACTTCGGAGTGAAATGATGGAGCCATGTTTCATCCATTGTCACATATCGACGCAAAAAGTCGGGTTTATTACGCTTGATCATCTTCAAACACTGCTCCGAATCATCAACTCGTTGTTTTTGGTCAAAAGTGAGCTCGCGCGGCACCCACTTTGCACAGAGCTTTCTCATACCCAAATATTCGTGAATGATATGATGTACACGTTCAGTTGATATCTTTAGAGTGTCTGCTATTTCATTCCATTTCAATTGACGGTCATTCAAAATCATTTTGCGGATTTTTTTAATGTTTTCGTCGATAACAACCTCTTTTGGGCGTCCACTGCGTTCACCGTCTTCGGTGCTCATTTCACCACGTCTAAACTTAGCATACCAATCCTTGATGCCTGATTTTCCTGGGGCAGTGTCCGGAAACTCGGCATCAAGCCAAGTTTTTGCTTCAACTGTATTTTTTCCCTTCAAAAAGCAATATTTTATCAACACGCGAAATTCCTTTTTATCCATTTTTTTCACAATAACAAAAGTTGCTTCACTCAAAATGCTATAATTCACAAACTAATGATCCGACAGCTGTCAAATATTTACACGCATCTTTTGAAGGTTAGAGCTAAATAAAAAACGTATGGATTTAATTCTAGCAGCGCCATCTATGTGTCAGGCCGTGGACTTTTCAATTGACCTGTTAAATAATATACTATTGGCCACACATTCACCACAAATATTTTGAAAAAACTACTTCTAAATTAAAGAATAAGTGATATTTTGAATAAACATTTGTTTCCTTATTATTGTTCAATTATTTAATTATTCAATTATTCAATTTTAAACATGGATCTCAACTATTAAAAAAAGCATTCAAATGCAATGAAAATTTTAGCATTCAAATAGCATATTTATAGCTGTATAAGAGGTTTTAAAGCCGATTTACCTTCAACTAATCTTTTAGGACTCCATATGACTTTATTTGGTTTAAAAACCTCTGCTTCGGCAAATTATAATTGATATATTGAAGTACAGTTAATAAGAGTGATCAAATAGCGAGATTGAAAGAATTTATAAGCAACGCAGAGTTTGAAGTTGGAAGAATAAGCAATTTGTGCTAATAACGCTTAGGGTCAAGACATTATAAGATAGTCGGTTTGTTAGGTTGAGCAATTCACTATTTTCTCTTCACTAACCACAGATACTTTTTGGTAATTTGAATTGTATACAATTGCGACCCCTTGCCAACCCAAATGAAAAATGATTAGGTAAATTAGATGAAAATAAGAGATGTAGTTAATTGGATTAGTGATATATAAGCGTAATAGAATTGTAAAGAAAGTGAAAGAAAGAGAACGACAAGATGATAGTTGTTATAGACTGGAGTGAATCATCGTAATTAATCGTGTATATCGATAATTATTGAAAGAGTCCTAGGATCAGAATAGTAGGAATCGAATTCGCAAAAATCGAGAAGGGCTTGAATTAAAACGAAGGATTTGGTAAGCTAATATTTTATTAATAGAACTTAAACTAGGATTAACTGAGTTAAGAGGGATTCGAGAGAGAATAACATTGTATATTTTTTTGATAAATAATAAAATATGATATCCTGCTCTTGCGTTTCTTCGATTGGAGTTTTGAACAATTGACAATTTAATTAGATTTTATAATAGCTATATAGTTAATCAGCGAAGGAAGGGCCTCATAGGTTTGCTGAGATTGAATTTGGATTCCTTTCTGACTCGGCCCCACTTTTAATGTTAAATTTTAAATGAAAACATGTTCGTTATATAAGGACTTACTTCTGAACCATACTAAGGGTATAGCAAAATATAATTTTGTTTTATTTATTGGTTCTTGCTTGCTTGAATTTTTTATTGAGTTACAATGGATCAAATGCATGAAAGGAACGAAGCTGGGGCTTCACAAATTGGAGTACATATAAATAAACAACTTAAATGGAAGTGACTACTGTTTCTACGAAATCCGGACAATCCTCGTCTCTTTCTGTTACTGAAAAACCTTTTAAATTTTAATAGAGTTAATCAAGATTAAAGACAAGTTATTTAGGGAGACCTTTACAGTAAGAATCTAGAAATCTCTCCATTCTCAGCCTCATTTAATTTTTAAGGTAAAAAACATCTTGAAATTGATTTGTAATCCGAATATAACCTTATAAACTTAATTCCTATTGAATACGATGCTAAATAATAAATGATTACCTACCAATTAAATGATATATTTCGGTTGAAAATATATCTTGTAAGAGTACAGTAATTGTAAAATTAAAAAAAATAAGTAATCTCGAAGAAAAATAATTCAATAAAATAAATTAAGTGGATCCTTTTAGGAACTGGATATATTCATATTAAATTTTAAATGTAAAAGGACTAATTTGAGAAGGAATGATGGAGAGGGACGTATAATTTGGATTTTAATTCGAATCAATTATACAAGTTTGATTTCAATAGTTTCCTTTATAAATATTTAATGTTATACCTTCACCCTTTAATCTTATTATTCAGAAAACAGATATTAAATGTTTTAATTTAATATTAACGCAGGACAATAAATTCTATTGAATGCTTTATATATAAAACAATAGAGAAATTATAATTGAAATCGAATATCTATGAATACCAGTATCTTAAATTGAAAATAAAACAGTAACCAAAAACTTAAACAATAGATACTTGTGCATGAAAGAGAATAATGGATGAACTAAACATATTGTACAGGTTTAATACAGCTTGAATCTCTTGGCTGTTTAGAACAGAGCGATTAATCAATGGCAAGTGTACTGTAATACTCCAGGGCTTTATGTATGTATGAGATTGGAATACCACTGCTCCGAAATGTTATAATATTACAAACACTATATTCCAGCAAATAATACTCAGTTTGTCATTGAAATATTGCTGAACATAAGAATATATCCTTGTTTTATTTTTCACATTATTAGATTTACCTATAATAAAAAAAAATAGTTTCTTTGTTAAAATACATTTACACTTAATCAGTTACGAAAATTTATGTAAAAGCTCTTAAAAACACTTAACACATCGATCAATAACTCCCGAGTCTAACATTGAAAACAACATTTTTTTTGCAAAATTTTTTTTTTTCGCAAGAAATCTTTTTTGTTGCGAGTAAATAGCGATAAACAGCTTTCTGAATCATCGACTCGTTGCTGTTTTTGTTCCATCGAAAGCAATCGCGGCACCCACTTGGAAAAAACCTTTTTCACTTCACTTCAAAAAAGCTGTTTCTGGTCCGATCGACTTAAAATTTTGACACGTTTCAAGCAAAGGATAGTACTCTAGAAAGACCTGGTTACTGGTTTACTACGAGCGCCATCTCTGGGTTAGACTCGGGAGTTATTGATCGATGTGTTACACATAATCACTTTTGAATTTTCAAGTGATCGCGATAGGCGAGTGGTTATGGTTGCTTGCTCATGATCGGTGTTGCTTCATTTGAGTCGTGAGTTCGAGTCCTTGTGTACCCTCGGTGTCTTTCTTACCTTCCACGGTAGGACTTTGAGCCTCAGCAAATTTAACATACATCATCTTTGGATACACAGAGGGTATTTGGTGGCATCCAGGCCCGAACCCATGATTCGACGAAAACCAACGGACGTGAGTCAGCGACCATGACCACTAGGCTACCGCGGTCACTTATAGACTTGCAAGAGTATTATTCATATCTTGTTTTTATATTCAGTTTTAAATCAAATAATTACCTTATATTTCGGAAAACATGGTCAGATGTATTCAAATCAAATGAAAAAATAGGTATGTTCTTTATTTTAAGACAATTTTACTGCAAATCTCTATTTAAAGTAATTATTCCATTCAGGAGCGGACGTCTTTAGGAAAATAGGGGAAACATGACTCACAGGAAATCTGTGATCTTTTCTGAGTTTGAGTTTTGCTGTCTCTGGTTAACATGGGTGACGTGCCTCCAGGATACCCTAAAGGTGCATTTATTTTTTCGATCTTTCTTGCCAACCAATTTTTTTTATCTTTTCCCTTTTCTTTTTACAAAGCTCTGATCACATATTCATATCTTTTTGGTGTAAAGTATTCGGATTTGGCAGTACATTACTCACCCGTTAAAATATTAATGCATATATTTCTATTAATTAGTATTTACTGCTTTATTCATATTTTAAAAATAATATCTAATATTATATTGATTCCTTTGGATTACTCTTATATAGTTTTTTTTTTTTTTTTGATTAAAATGTGAAAATATTGCAATATAATGATCGTAGTATCAATAAACATTTATTTAATATTAATAACCCCATACAATTTTTTTTTGCCTTACATTATAGGCAAATTGAAATGATTCGGATTTAACACGTATTTGTTTTTAATACGAAATGTGAGGTAACTTACAAAAGAAAACAATTTAAATTAGAAAAATATTTTTTTATAAGACAGCCTAATTTCTAAATATAATAAAGACATTTATATACAACATTATAACATGCGAGAAAAACAGCACAAAGAGTTTTCTTAGTAAATTTTTTTTTACTTTCGGAGATTTTCCTTGTTATTCGACAATGATATTAAGTGGAACTTAATCATCGTCAGCTAATTTAAGGATTAACTTATACATTAAATATTTTACGAAAGCTATAGATAACTTTATTGTTAAATATTCAAAAATTTCATTCAAGATAGTTTGTTT
>BMAW01019570.1:0-12602 GCA_019974015.1 Nephila pilipes | reverse complement strand
AAATATAAAGAAAAAAATTAATTAAAGAGAAAATAATTGTGCCTCTTTTTGACGATAATGACGCATACTAAAGTAACACATCGGAGTTTTGGAGGCAAAGCATTTAACTTAGACTTTTAGTCAAATATTTCACGGAGAGCAGAACGACACAGAGGAGCTAGGGTTTTCAATTCACTGAACTTTCCCATTACACAAACAAAGAAATAACGATAGATAAAACCAAGTAATCTCTATTCGAAAATAAGATGTCGATGAAAAACCCTTAAAGATAAAATCCTATTTTAAAGGATATGTTTTCAGGAAAACGTAAAATCTGAACACATATATGTTCTGGGCTTTTTTATTTGTTAAGATTACGATATTGATTTTTTTTTTTTCCGAATATTATTGAGTATTTTGGTAGCTGTAATCCGTCTTTAATCATTCATATTTCTTAACTCCTAAATTAGAAATTAAAATGATAATAAAATGAATGTACATATTTCTGCAACAAATGTGCCTTAGGTACTTTCAATTATTCTTTTTAATATGCCTTAATTGGAAAAATTTCCTAAATTTCGTTAAAATAATATATATTTTTAAGTAATATCGTTTCAAAGAAATAAATTATAGAAAAATGTAAGTGTAACACATTCGTCCATATCACCTGAAGTAGGTAAGTTTCTAAAATTTAGAATTCTTATTTAGTCATTTCGTTCAGAAATATGAAAACAATAATGAAAATGGCGATATGTTCATAAGAACAAATCGAAGTTTACATTCATATAACAAAATGAACAAAACGAATTAATGGTTTACAGCCGGAATTGAAGAAATTAACAAATGTTTTACACACTTAAAATAAATTTGAAATTTTTAAATGCCACGTAATTTCACACTAAAGAAAATGCTATTTTATTCACAACTTATTAATTATGTATCATTATTATACTTTAATGTTTATTTTATGTTTCATAACAATAATTCCCTAGGCATGTATTTAAAAATTATCTATATGTACAGTTCATTTAGTTCACTGTAAATTACGTCTAGACATAAATTTTTATTGCCCGTGTGTCAGACAGATTAAACTTCTTTTTAGTTTTGATTTTTCATAAGCCTACAGAAAGACAAACAATTTCATTTCATACAATATTTATATTTTTATTGTATATTCTTTGCATGATCGTTTCTGAAATGGTAAAGATAGCATCCTAAATTGCTCTTGTCTGCTTCATTAAAGAAACAAAATCTTAGACCAGACACGATAACATGTTTCTTATATTCTTTTCAATTTCTTTTATTTAAGAAAAAACTTTGAGGGCTAACTTTACAACCTATTTCCCATTACCAGTCCTAACTATAGCGAAAAGCTTAATTTTAGATTATTGAGACCTTAGCCTTAAAGTAGAGAAAAGAGCTCTTAAACAATACGAAAAACACAACAGGAAAAAGCGTTTTAACACGAGATAATAAAAGAAGTATATATCCATCCCACATTTTAGACGTAAAGGTTTGCGTCTGGGGAAAAGAAATAAAACTTTAGTCTAGAAATTTTTACTCTTTTATCCCATTTACTCAGAAACACGTTTTTAGCTTCAGGGTCTTGACTTAACTTGGATAATAAAAAAAATTTCCAATATTATAGCAGAAATTTCTAATTATTTTTTGAAGTTGTCTTAATAGATAAAAAAAATATCATAACTTTGAAATCACTTTATATATTAAGTCGTTTCAAAGGTAATACTTTATCAAATAATTCGAACTATCGTTATTATTTAGAGATTCTTGATTAGATGAAAACTGTTTTTAAAAGGATACATTTAAAGAGAAAATATTCCAAATCAATGGCCGTAGAGTTTTACATTTTGAAAAGTATTTATTAATAAAATATAGAGGTTTTCATGGAATACAGTATCAAAATTTTTTGATTCAATGATTTTTTATTATAATTACTGGAAAATACCAGTTATTTGTGGAATAAAAACAAATAATTATAAAGTTATTCATAACTGTTTCTTTTTACTAATTTTAATTCTTTTAAGTAGTCTGAACTTTTTAGAAGTAAGACATATATTTAAAATATAATTTTCCATGTATCAAATGATAAATGTTTACAAATTACTTTACTTTGCTTCCAAATGATTACATTTCATAGGTTTATAAGAAATAAATTTAAATTACTCCAGAGAAAAGGTATTCTAATTCCTACATTTTTTATTGCTAAAAAATCTTTTTAGGTATTTTATTTAATTCATATAATAATTATTCCCCCTTCATATATTTCTTACCACAGTATGTTGTAAATTTAAGAACCTTTCATAGTTTTACAAAAAGATTACATTTATATATCACACAATTTTCATTGAAATTGTAGGTATTGTTTTGCATCAATAAGTTTAAAAATAATTCTAAAATTTACATTTTTTTTCATTTAAAATTTTTAAATGATTAATTCTGCCAGAAACTGCTATTGCTGATGATATTTACTTTTATTTGTCTTTTATAATTTAAACTTCAACTATTATAGGTTTCAAATACTTATGAAAACGGTTAATTTAAATTTTAACACTATCATAATTAATTGGATTTCTTTAAACCTTCTTCCCATAACTCTCAGAAATTAAATACTGATATTTGAGTCGATTATTGTGACAACAGCACAAACATATTAAAATAAATTGATCACTAATACAAAATGTAATATAATAAGCTCCGAAGAATGAAAAGTGCTAAAAAACATTTTAATTTTAAGAATAATAAAGATATAAAAAGTTTCATTAATGTTGGAAAAGTATTCATATTACGTAAATAAAGTTTAAAAGAAAGTTGATAATATTTGGAATTTTTAAACATCTATATTCTTATATTATACACGGTGTTTTGAAACTCATGGACAAAAATTTAAAGGGTTATAGAAAACACCTAAAAAGCTATTTTCCCCATACAATGGAAAAGTGGAGAGCAAGCGATTAACCATTGTTAGGCATAATCTGGTTTCTATACATCTTCATGCTTCTTGAAATCTACGGTAGAAATAAAAATGTGTAAGAAAACTCTCTCTTTATGCTTTTTATTACAACATCTTCCAGTGCTTCATTGCTTGCTCTCCATTAATGCATCTTATGATGAAAATTGCTTGTTTAGATGTCTTCTTTCACTCCGTAAATTTTTGCCCATGAGTTTCGAAACACCCTGTATTTATTTCAGAACTATACAATCGCTTAAAAT
This sequence comes from Nephila pilipes, assembly GCA_019974015.1. NCBI lineage: Eukaryota > Metazoa > Arthropoda > Arachnida > Araneae > Nephilidae > Nephila > Nephila pilipes. Next base: position 9,392 of record BMAW01019570.1, on the reverse strand, counting down.
TAAGGATTATATTACAATAAAAAAGCTATTAGAGGAACAAATTTTGAAGTGGATTTAAATAATAGAATAAAACATGACACCCCATAACTGCTCTAAATTTAATCACTTACTCGTTAGTTACATATGATTTTAAAAACCTTGAAATTTTGTATGTTCATGCATAAAATACTGTTTGGAGATACTTTATATACTATTTAGAAAATATTTATGGTTTTCTCTTAACTAAGTTGACCACATTCAGTGGTATCCAAACATGAATTTAAGAACTTAAAATTGTTTACGAATTTAATTTAACTTTTTTAACATCAGGGCTCAACCCAACGGCTTCACAGAAACAACTCAGGCGGATAACCATTAGGGTACCTCAGTCACTATATAACTAAATTTGACAGGAATAATTAAAAAATGTAGATGATACATCATGGAAATTACACACACACACACACACACATATATATATATATATATATGTATGAAATAATTAAATTATACAACTATGTTTCTTGTAAAATGAACGCATAGTCAAAACGTTATATTGGCCCTGTATTCAAGATATAAATACATTATTTTAGATACAAAAATAGTTTAATTCAATATCTAGTTGAAATGCATTGCTGCTATCAGCTGTAGGAAGTATGTTAATGATGCAATTTCTTCAATTTTCGTATATGTTATAACAGAACAAGGGAAATTTACAAGAATCTGAATGTTTTTAAAATTAAATACTTGCTATATATTTGTTATCAAAGGTTTTTGTTAGTTCATTACTAGAAAATAAATCCACATACATATGCCTTTCAGGAACTTTTCCGATCACAATTAAAACTATCAGTGACTTATATTAACAATTACTTATTATAGCAGCTATTGAGCATTATTAAGAAATATTATTATTGAAATACTGTAATTTGCATTCATCGTTCTTGAACATTATGCCATAAAAGTTAACAGTTTTGATTCGTTAGTTCTAAAATCTATTTCTAAATGTATGAAATAATGTTTAAAAATGTATAAAATACATTTTGATGGTGATGTTTTCCTAAACCGCAAAAAAGAAAATAAAGCTAAGCAACATGGATGTACAGGGTAAGGAAAGCTATGTGCAAGAAACCAGTCTTATTTTTCTATTTGCTTATTTATTTTTTTTCATTTATGCCCAAAGCAATTTTTCCTTTGTTCATTGTAACAGATGCTTTCATTTTATTCGAAAAGCTTGACCTTAAGACTCATATATCGATACATATACATTGTAGGGATATATCTATTTCCGAATCATAAAATTGGAGAAAGGACTTGTTCTTTCATATGTTCTTCCGAATTCAACAGAACAAATTTCGAATTTTCAACATTTAAAAAATGGATTCCATCTGAAAACAAAATCGTTTTTCAGGAGATTATTTTAACTTTATTGTTAGACAGTCATTTTTTATTAGTTTTTGCAACAGGTACGCTATTTTATTGTTTGAAATTTTTATTTTTATGATTGATTAATTAAGTATAAATTGATATCTTTTCCACTTATTGAAATTTCTTAATATAATTTATTTATCTATAGAATATAATAATTTTGCATTAAACGAGCTAAATTATTTCCTTATTACATATATTTTACTCTTAGGGGTACACGTAACATAATTTGAGAGCTACAGTTCTGGAGAAATATCTGGATATATTTTACTATTTTATATTTTTATATTAAGAAATACATTTCATTATTATGCAAGTTATTGAATCATAATAAGGATATCATATAAAATATATGAATATCAAAACCCATAAAACAGAAGTAATTATGGAGTATTCTTTTAATTGATAAAAGTGTCTGAAGCTGACGAAAAATTAGAAATATTAAAATATTGCTTATGAATTATAAAATATTGGTTTCGAAAGAAATCCAGCTAAGCATTGAAATTAAAATTTAAAAAAGCAGCTTGATAATATTCAAGCAATTAATTATTCTTCCATGGTATCTTTACATTTGTAATGCAAAAATGAATTATTTTCTCAAAATTACAGTTAAATTGTATATTTTTAAAAAGTGATTATACGAAAAGCATCATTTCGGAATTTTTTAAATCAGTATTTGATTACGAATTGATTGAGTTTCTTTCAAAAGTTTTCAATTTTTCGGATGAAGTTGTTTTGCCCTATGATTACATTTGAAGAACCCTTGGACTACTCATTAAGCAATAAATTTATATTACTTTTAAACATTTTGAAGGAAGGTCTGTAATATATATATATATATATATATACTGAAAATTTATGTAAGAATAATTTAAAATATTTAAAAAGACAAAAATCCAAAAAGAAATGTAACGAAAGAAAAATAAATGAAAATATGGAACCCAGCAAGTCAAAAAGCAATATCGGGCTGAGGACCGATTAAGCGGGGTTAAACTGGTTTAATGGTACCAACCTTCCCCCTTTGCGACTTGGTAGGCTGAATTAGGAAATCCAAATTACAAAAGAGTTCATGATTAAAAGATGCAAACAAATTCAGCAATAAAATCTACAAAAACAAAATCTATAATTCTTGGTAGGCTGAATTGGGAAATCCAAATTACAAAAGAGTTCAATGATTAAAAAATGCAAAAAATTTCAACGATAAAATTTACAAAAATAAAATCTATAATTCTAAAAATTATCAACACATCAAAATATAAAAATTACTTACAAAATTCAAAGAAATGAAAATTCAAATATGTCAGTAGTAAGACGGAAATTTATTTAAGCTTCAAGATGTATATCACATACTCAAAATGAAAAAAATATAACACATCACCATATAAATTGAAAAAAGATTTAAATCATTGTTTGATTGGTAATAAAATGTAAAAGGATGCAAACAATTGGTTGGTAATAAGTTGTATGGTAAAAGAGTATAACGGTCCAGAGAGTGAGTAAAAATGTAAGCTGTGTAAATGTAAATAAATAAATAAATTCTTCACGGCTAGACCACTAACAAGCCGACTTTGTGGACCTATTGTTGTGTGGTGGATTTGAAATTGGATCACGATTCGCAAAGATGTTTAATATATTTGTGATGTATATAGGTATTTTAGAAATTTATTGGATAATCATGATCCAAACAGTTGTTGAAGAATTTTTTAATGTTATTAAACATGTCTATTTTATGTGTGGTTAATTTGTTATTACGTAATAAAAAGCCCAATAAAATATTCCTATAAATGGATCTGTGTAGATTACTGTTCCAAAAAGGTATTTTAATTACATGGAATTCGAATCTCTCTCTTTTATCAAAAATATTACTAATAAGTCTATTGTCAACTATTTGCAAATAGAGATCTAAAAATTCTACTGTATTTGTATTAAGATTAGTTTTTAATAATTTGAGATAATTAGGGTAAAATAAAATATTTGGTTTAAAATCCTCAGTTTTACCTAAAATAATTAGATCATCTATGTAACGAAAAAGAAAGTAAGAATCATTGTCAATCTGTTTTAATTCATAAAAATGTAAATAAAAATTGGCCAGACAATTACTAGCTGGACCACCCTGAGGGAGACCCTGAATTTTTTATAGAGATTTTGACCAAAAACTATAAAATTCTCTTGTAATACAAGTTTAATGAGACTATCGAATTTTTCCTGTTTTATTGTTTGACTAAAATGATATTTATTGTGTAAAATTGCAAGAACCTTAATTAAATCTTGAATATCTATTGAGTTAAAAAGGTCTTCAAAATCATATCCATGTATAGAGAATACCTCTTGTTCCTTCATGTTTTTAACAATTTCAAAACTATTTTTAATAATAGCAGTATTTTCAATATTGTCAATGGATTTTTGAAGAATGGATTGTAGAAGTTTGCCAGATTTAGTGATATAGGTGTTATATCCATTCGTAATACTTCGAAATTTGACAGGATTTTTGTGAAATTTTGGCGTTAAAAAAATATATGGAAATTTAATGTTTGTAAGGTGTAAACCCAACTTCTTATTGAATGCCAAAAGACGATTATTTATTTCTCTGTTACTCTATTTGGATAACTGGAAAGCATTATTATTCATTACATGTTCACTCAATAATTTATGATAGTAAAATTTGCAAATAATTGCATAATTTGCAGGAACCTTATCTACATAAACGATAACAAAATCCTTCTGCAAATCATCTATATCAAGTTTTAGATCTTTAATTGTAATTTCCCTATCTACTTTAAAATTCAAATATAGAATTTTCTTCAAAACACATGACCTAAATTCATCAAATGCCTCAATTGGCAAACCATATTTAATTGCAACCTTAAGAATAAAATTGTCAAAATCATTAGTAATTTGTTTTCTCACTACAAGGTTACTATTAGTAATCATGAGCCTGAATCCAGTTCCTTTATTCATGAAACCTCTAAATATATATATATATATATATATACATTAAAACATAAATATCTCTGAAATGTTTTCGCTTTGATTTTAATATTTTTGTAGAAGTCTGCAGTGGTAAACAGTATTACAAATGTTGTTCTGCATTTTATATAGAATACTTACATGAAGAACTTTTTGAATGTTCAAATGAATTTCATTGTTAGATAATATAAATATGAATACATCACACAAGTGATTTAAATACTACTTTTTGTTTTCCATTACAACTAATAATAACCTTTAAGAATTTATAAGAACTAGTCACTAATGTTTATCAAAGGTACATTCATATAAAATATATGAAGTCTTTATATCAATTTTATTCATAATTTAAATTTATTCTACACTGGGGAGCGAAACATAAGTAACAGGTTTTTCATTGTCATAACTCCACGACAAATCGTCTGAGAGACATGAAATTCAAAAATGAGAGACAGCATTTTATACTTAAGCGATGAGGAATTTATAGTTGCGCAAAATTGAATACAATGATTATCGTGTGAAATCAAACGAAAAAAGGCTTTATTGAATTCATAGTATCGTTACACATGACTGTCTGTCCAAAGGGAAGAACAACAAGTAGATGTTCCTTAGAATGGGATATGCCCTCCTCTTACTGCATTGGTTCATCGCACCTTCTCTCCATACTCAGCATCAGAAAATCAATAGTTCTTGAAGTAAGAATGGCCATACCTCAATCAGCATCTGTTTCAGTTGTTGGGTGTTCGGTGGTTAGTTACTCGGTGGATTTAATCGTGTCGCAAGTACCCCATACTTGTTCTACGGGATTTAAATCAGGGGAGAACGCTGGCCAATTTATTCGAGTGATATCTTCAATTTTCAGTAGCTACTGAACAACAGTCCGGAGTGATCGTGCATTGTTATCCCTAAAAACAAAATCTGATCCAATTGTACCTCGAAACAGACGCAATAGAAGAATGATCACCTCCTTACCATACGATCTGCGGTTACAAATCCTCTATCGAGAACGCGGAGTCTCAGTCCACCCGTTCAGCATAATGGCTCCCCAGACGACAATTACAGGACCACAGTAACGGTCTCTTTCCGTGATGTTATTGGGATGAAACCGTGTCCCGACCTCTCTCCAAATCAACTGGTGTTGAGAATCGTTTGTAGCACTGAAACGACTCTCATCCGTAAAAAGGACACGATTCCATTGATGAGTTTTTGTGCTCTTTACACCACTCTAAGCGGTGCCACCGATAACCAAGTTTCAAAGAGATGCAATGTTCAGAACGAAGGGCAAAAAATGCACCTTTGTGAAGGCATCTGACTACAGTAAATCGCGACATTTGTCACCTTGTTACTGTGCACAGTTGCTGAGCAATGGCTCTTGCTGAAAGGTATCGAACTCTTTCACCTGCAGTACGATATATTGGTCATCCACTGCAGTTTTATTTCTAGGGTGGTCACCACCAACCTTTTTACGCTGTACTTGTGATTTGGAAGGTTTGTCAAACACCAAATCGAGACTTTTGTTGACTCCGAATTCTTCAGCTACACTGGCTAAACGACACCCCTCATCCAGCTTTCCGATATTTCTTCCATGTATGAAATCATCCAGATGATTTCTTCTAACAATATTTCACAAAAGAATTCACTTGCAGCAAAGATCTTTAATTGCTCCTCCGTTCTTCCCTTTATCGTAGTCTTGAGCTTCGTACACCAACCGCACGCGTTTTACCCGCGCTCACGTCATTTATGACGTTTTGTTCCTGACATTTACATATGCATCACCTTTTTACTGAATTGCTTGTTCATTGATCTCATCACAATAACACCTTTTCTGTAATTTCATGGTTATCTGCTTGAAATTTGTATTCTTGCTTAAATTTTGCACACCAATGTACATTGCTTCTAGTGCAATTTGAAAGGATGTTTTTGGAGAAAATTTAAAGGAAATGTGTTATTAATAAATGAATAAAATATAAGACATTTTCTTAAAGTCTAAAAATTACTAAACATAAAGGAAAATTTTACAATTTAACCTGAAAATTATGGGTATGATATATACTCAATTAAGCAAATTAATCATATATATATATATGATTAATTATATATATATATTTAATAAAAAAATAAGAGAAATATAAAAAGCCGCAAAAATTTGCAAATAATTTTCAGATTACAGTTAAAGTATAAGGAAAATAAAAGAAAATACTAAACAACAAAATACATTTAAGGAAAATATCAATATAAATACTATTAACAGCAAATAAATAATGTCAAGAAGTTAAAGCTCAAATTATGAATAAGTATAAGCAACGCCACGTGAAGTGAACAAAATAACGAAACGTAAAACTATTACTTAACAAAATAAATATTTATAATTTTTGAATATGGCTTTAGAAGATTAGCTGGTTAAACAATGTCTTAGGTACTAAAGAATACTAACATAAAAATGTTATAAATCAAAATAAAAATCCCATGAAAAACAAGATAAAAACATTTTCATAAGAAAAAATTAAGTAAAACATATAGAAACACCAAGTGTTATCAATATATATATATATATTTGTGTGTGTGTGAAAACAAAAGAAAAAAAAAGAACAAGATAAAAATTAAATCACTCAGATAAAAAAAAACAACCTAACACCAAAAGTCTTACGCTTTCAAACAACTATATTCCCGCAAAAACAGGAAAAAATTATTTTGACATCTATTAGAGAGAATTGATGTATCCGACAAAATATTAAAAGAGGTATGAAATGCTTCTGAATAAATAAATCTACTTTACTTTTGACCATCAATGGGAATTGTTATCGATTTGCATCTACCAATCGGCAATAATATAATAACAGTGACAAAAAACATCCTGAAACAATATTGTATTCTTTCTTTATTAATACCAATTATATTTTATCGTGAAAGAAAATCATATGACGATGCTATTGGAAACACGAGGGAGCTCTTCGAGGATGAAAAAAAAGTTACAGTTCTGAATATGAGCTGATATTCAACGACATTAGAGTCCTACTTCTGCTAGACTAACCCAAGGTTTGGAAGAATAACTTCGTAAAGAACGAAAACAGTAACTTGTCCTACAGCAAGTCATTAGCGTCCTAAGAGTTTTGAGGTGGATCCTGCCATAGATACGTGAAACAGGACATTTATATGATAGACTAAATGTATAAGAGCTCTACGTCCGATTCTTTATTTTGAGCTCCAAACGAAAGGAAATATATTTTTGTTTTAGCTACTTTATAAAATACTTTAAATAATATTTTTAACAAGGTGAAGCTCAAGGAGTATTTGGAACAATATTTTCATTTTTCGTCTGCCCATTAATTTATTTATATTAATTGAGTGAATGCTACACCACAAAATGAACGGAAAAAAGTGGGAAAAAATTAATGTATGTTATCCTTGAGACTTGGGCTGAATATATTTGATAAAATTACCTGAATTTTTTTCAGCAATTTCCTTTGACCTTGCGTATTAAGTTTAAGTTCAAATTAATCTGAAAAGTATAGAAGTTATTAAGCTGTTCCATCTTTAGGCATCAAGTGTCAATAGAGGTAGATTACTAATGAATATCATTTTATGATTTACTGCAATTACTACACGCTGCCACGTTAATCTTATGAAACAAAATATAATTCATTTCTACTCCAAATCAGGTTTGAAACTCTCTGTACTTATCTATATCCAAATCAATAAAATGTAACATATAGAAGTAATTGCAAGCTTGTATATTTTGGTTTATCTTAAGCATTCACATAAAATTTGATATTCTTTCTAGTTTCCTGAAAAATAACATGAAAAATGGCCAGTGTTTATTCATTTGTTCTCAAACTTTCAAAATATAATGTATTTTGTTTTTAAGCCTCATTTTTAATAATTGCAGACTTTGGTATCCTTTCCAATATAACGACAAATCGTGATGTGATTGTTGACTAACGGCGTACTGGGAAGCAACACGAATGCTATTGTCGATGGACTTCATTATTTCGAACCTCGGTGAGATGAGGATAACTGAAAAGCAATATGAAGAACCGTCAGAGTTTATTGAAGTGCTCCTCTAAATTTCAAAATGTTATGTAATTTAGTTCTTAAGTCTACATTTTCATTGTTACAAAATAAGTGTGCTTTCTGCATAAAAAACCATTAATTATGATAAATATAAATATATTTTTTTCTCAATAGAAATAGTAGAATTAAATAGCAATAAAGTTAAAAAATTATTTATCGGTTATGCTATTTCTACATCTCATAGAAATTTGACATGGAAATAATACTTATTTATCTCTATATTACATACATACGTGAGGCATGAGTTATTTTTGTATCACATGTACATGAATCCCGCAAGTTATTGATGCATCATTTAGTGATACATCACTTAAGTTAACACATTATCACATAAATACATTATAAGTTAGCACTGTGTTCTATATAAATGTGTAATGCAAGTTTAAACTCTAATATAAAGGAACGCATCATGCAGGTCATTATTGTAGCATGGGTAAAATTATCAAAATAGGCTTTAAATGTAACATATATTAAATAAATAAAATGAAATAGAAGTTCCAAATCAAAAAAAAATTAATAAGTTAATGACAAAAATGTAAAAAAATATCTTAGTTTTAATTTTTATTTAATAATAAGAATTATTTGATAAAAAAGAAGAAAAATTAAAAACCCAAACATTTTGATTCATTGCTCCTGTTCTATAATGCTTAATATAAATATACACAAAATGGTTAAGCAAAAATAGTTTATTTTTGGATCTTACGAATTTTCTTTTCTCTATATCCTTATTTCAGTGTATTTTATAAAATAAGGAAATTTATGATGCACCTATTCTTAGAATCTGTACTTTATTTAGTGATGATACTATTTATTTAATGATTAAATTAAATTCACAAAAACATTTTTTTCACACTAAAAATGTATTTTCTTCGCACTAAAAATAAAGATTTCTGAGTTTAATTCCAAAATAATATTCAAAACTATCTTCAGCAATTCAAACTGAAATA
>BMAW01019569.1:82611-129200 GCA_019974015.1 Nephila pilipes | reverse complement strand
CATTTTGCTAGAAATTTACTAAATAAATATTATGTCTTGAAGCTTCCGTGCTTTCTTACTTATGTACAAAAAATTATATAAAAAAAATCTGCAGATTTTTTTAAATTAAATGAATATTTTTCTTTGTATTACCTTAAAAACATTAATTTACTTATTTCTTAATTTGTATTGATACATAAGAATGTTTATAATACTGATAAATTAAATAACTGTAAATGAATCAAATATCCTTTTTTCAAATTCGTTCCTTCCAAAATATTCTGCAAATTAATATTCTATTATTTTCTGCATTTATATTTTATTCTTTTCATTCTAATTTTTATTAAATTTATGTAGCAATTAAGAAGAAAAGTATATATCGTTATTACATTAATCTCTTTCACTAATATTTTTAAATATCGTAAAACACATAATTAAACAGAGTTAATTTTGAAATTAAAGCGAAGTTAAAAGATTTTAATAGAAATGCTTATTTTATTACTAGGACGCGAATTACTTAATTCTGTTCTTCATCATATTTAAGCTTATTTTAAGTAAATGCACTTTATTCATTTGGGATATACAGTAATTTAAAACTAAAAGGGTATAATTTACTCCCAAACTGAACAAATAATAAAGAAAAGGGAACATCCAATAAAATGGTTCTTTAGGAAATTTTTGTGATTTGTTTATTTGTTTATTCCATTTCAACTGCTCTTTCTTTTTCAAATTCCAGGAACGTTCCTCGTTTCTTGGAAGCAAACAATTCAATGGAAAACATGTTTAGTTTTATTCGTGCGAACAAATGTCAGAAACTTTTACAGTATATTTAAGTATTTGGTTCAAGGAATTGTACCAATTGAAAGTAAACTTTTCCGTTCCAAGCACTTGCTACAAATTCCTAGAAAATTGATAATGATCTTAATTCGTCCGAATTTACCAATTTAATCCGTGCGGTTTTAAATAAATCACGTAATCACTGCAATGCATAACACATATCGCTGAATGTCGCTTGTTAATTTGAATAAAACTGCTGTAAAGTAATTCCTTGAAATAGAAACAAAGAATAAATTTTTATTTAGTAGGAAGAGGAACTTGTTATGAAGATATATATATGAACTATAATACGTTCATTAATTTATGGTATTTCTTAAAAATAAAATTTAATTTACTTATGTTTTCAAAATTTCAAAATATATCTTAATTTATAAATATATTAAAAATTTAATGAAAAGGCCAAACGTTCCGATTGATTCAAAAAGTAATGTTTATTTAATATTATCAAAGAATATAATTTCATTATAAAAAAAAGAAATAACTGAATTTGGCATTAAGATAAAATGTAGAAAAAATCTACGAAAACAACTCAAAAAGCATTCGGTAAGGAAGGATTTGTTAGATAGCTTATTATGAGTGGGATTGTTTATTAACGTTACACTGAGAAGCGACATGGGGGCTATTGGATTCAGACCTCGTAATTTTGAACCTCGGCCAAGTAACGAGGACGACACCTGAGCTTGCAACTCTTTACCAAACTGAACACATTATTACTCTGGATACCGAGGAAAAATTAAAACAATAGTTTGATTCTGGTATATATATTAAAAGAAAAATGTAAGGGAATCATCGGCCATAAACTTTAAAGGGACTTTCTTCTGGGATACGAAGGACATAAAACTCATGAACCTCATGAAAGAATAAAAAACACACTGAATGAACCATATTACAGTATTGGTGTATTACCCTAACACCATTTCCAATTCATAACACGTGAACATTTTGACAACCTTCGTACGTCTTGATTAAGTGAGCCATGACCACTGTCAATAAAAAAAGATCAAAAATCTCAATAAATTTCTTAATCATCAGACCACGTCAATGGGAGAGCTTTGAGCCACGACTGATATCACATGAATCAACTCTGGCTACACTGCGGGTCTTTAGTAGCATCAAGGTTCGAACCCACGGCTTGACGAAAGCCGCCGGTTTCATTGTTTATTAATGTTTTTCGTAGAAGTAGCTGAAGGGCTGTCGGCAACAAACCTTGCCCTTTTAAGCTATGGTCAAATGACGAGGAGGATACCTTTTCTGAAACTGAATGAATTCCAATTGAGTGAACGATGCGTATCCCCTACAAACTTCAGCACCATCTTACTAGAGGATTTGGAACTTCGACATGCTTAAAATTCTTCAACCCCCATTACACAGCAAGTCTAGAGGAATCAGGACTTGAATTCACGACTCGATGGAAATAATAGCCCCGTGAGCTCCCAACCATGATCAACCTATATTCGTAAACTCGTTAGAAATATTAAATAGGGGTAATAGGAATGGAAAATGGAATGAAGTAACTCACGGTAGCAATATCTAGTTATGGTTTTTCCTTTTTGTAGATCTCCATGGCTATACGGCCTATACAACCTAGAGATCAATCTATAATGGGAACATTAGCTTTCTTATGTTCCCATTATAGATTGATTAACTTTATTTGATGATAGATGGCGAAAGCCATCTATCATCAAATAAAGTTACTTTTTAATTATCTTTATGTATGTTCCTTTTAACTATCAACGGAAGCTGATTTACTCGTACAGGCATTATATATTAAGTGAAAATTTTGATGTATAAATTATATTTCTTATTACATTTTAAGCAGTAAAATCTGAAAAGGTAAAAAAATTACAGAATGGAAAAACCTGCGTCTTGACACTTACATCGATTCTTATGACTAATTAGTACATTTTCGCAAGTTAAAGCAATACTTGATGATATTCTTGATCATAATGATATTTTATTCAATCCTGTTAAGTTATGAAAGCCCGTTATTTCTAAAATATTTGTGCTTCGTGTTAACTACTCAACTCCATAATATCATTTGACCAATGTCTTTAAAATAAAATTTGATAATGATACTCCTTAATGTTTTCAGAATCCTGATACAAAATGTGTTCCTTCACTTTAAACACACTTTTCTCACTCTTAGCCACCCGCAGAGTATTTCAAATACAATTTCATCCAGCTTTCATAACTTTTAGAGACACTTCAGTAATCCGAAGCAAATAGTACGAATTTATTTCTCGTATTCGAAGAGTTTAGTAATTGTCGATCCAAAGTATTGGCTATAAATATGTTTTCCTTTTTACATCATTACTCCAATCTCTTCGTTGTTCAAGTTTTCTTTTTTAATGTACTCAAAAATATATTCTATAGGCATTTTTTTTTTTAATTATGATTTTCATTTACTTTTTTGAGTTAATTCTTAATGTTATATATTCTTACTCTTTTAAAAATGTACTAACAATATTAAATACATTATGGTATTACATTCTTTCATTTTAATGATATAATTGTTGATTGGTGTACAAAAGCTTCAAATAAGACCTAGAATTTTGTATCTGTCATTCGTATACTATAAAAGTTTCTGAAAAATCTGATTATTGAATTTAAATGACATATTCAAATAAGAAATCCATGTATGATGCCTTGCGAAATCCTGCTAAGATTATTAAAATTCAGTTTATTTTAAATTCTTAGAGTTGTTTCTTTTATTTTCTCGTGATACTTAGTGAAATTTCTTTAACAATAGTTTGATATTGTCCACATTAATAAAAATCAAAACACATTATATTGAATAATTATCATTATTATTTGATGTAATAATTATTAATGCTTCGTTTCAAGCTCACAGACTTTTTTTTTCGATTCAAATTTAATAAAGTCGATTATTGTAATTTTTTTCATCGAATCAATCAATCACTCAAACAATATATGCAAGCATAGATTATTTGCGAACATTGCCTTATCGGATATTTAGTTTGTGCAGATCGCTAATAATTTGATCCTTGAGAATTTGGCAGCTCTTTCTAAGTTAAATGATCTTTAAAAAGTCAATAAGTATACATAATTTTTTGGATTATTTTAATTTGATTCCTTCTTTTCTTTTATTTCTTTGGTTTTATTACTAACTGTACGAGTACCTTTACTTCTATTTAGCTTTTTTTTATTATTTCATTATAAAGTCATTTGCTGAAGTTTGATGGTTTTCTCCATAATTATTAGCATAAACCTATTTATTATTCAGTCCCGATCCTGATACAACATTTATATTAAATTTATAAATATTTTTTATTTGAATTGCTTAATTCTTTTTTCTCTTGCGAAATGCTTTGTAGGTCTTGTAAAATTTTCGACATCTTGTACATTGTAGTAATTTTTTAAAATCACCAGTTTTGTTTCTTAATTATTCACATATTTAATATATATTCTTGAATATTTTAAAAGTCATATTTTCAGAAATATTTAAAGACATTTTTACATTTTGATACTTTTCATTCTTAAATTTTTAGATAATTAATTTTTAACTTTAATCGATTAAATTTGTATGCTTTTAGAATAAATTTTACAGTATTTATTTTAATTTTGTAATAATTACAATTTTCACTGGTTTAAATGTTAACTGTTTTGTAAATATATATATATATGAGGGTGCAGGCGTGTTTGCGAGTAAACAACACATATGCAACCATCTCCGCTAACTGTAGACAATAAAGTCTATTGAAAGCAAATATTATTTTTGTAACAGAAAGCAATCTATAATCTATGTTTTACCCTAAAACAGGAAAACATAGTCGTTGCTTAAGTATTAAAAACTGATAACTTTATTAGAGTGTACTCAATAACAAAGAATGCAATAGAAACACCTTATTCAAACAGTCTTTAGATAACTAGATATCAGTTTTAAAAGTCAAAGCTATATAAATTGAAGTTTTAGATGAAAGTTTGTTTCTTGAGGTGAACAAATACGAGTATAATAGTGAAACACTTTATTTAAATATCAAAATAACTCCTTCATAATAAAACTCCTACAATAAAAGTATTAAACCAATATAAAAATATAACGCTGGAAAAGGTTTTGTACATTACTTTTTTTGATAGCACATTTCATTCAATTTAATTTAAAATATTTTTTTCAACAATTCAGAGCTCAATGAATGAATGATATAGAATACCATTAAACGTTTTTATTGCCCTCTATGTTTCTTTTTTTACCTCTAAACGCAGATATTCAAATAGACTCCATCTCACGAGCTATTATTTGTTCTTCGATCACTCTTCAAAAATGTAACAAACACGTCGGTGTAGTAACAGATTTCAAATTCAATCATATATCTTCGAAATGTATGGAAAATATTATTTCAGAAATTTTTTCACAAGGAAATAAAACTTATTTATCTTACTTATATGTTGCATTCACTATACACTCTATAACAAAGAAAAAGGAAGAAGGAGTTGTCCGTTTGAGACAAAAATTGGCGGATAGAAAAATTATGCACAGAATAGCAAATGATTATATCATATGTTTATATTGTATGATATGAAAATGGCTATATCATATGTTTTATTTATAAGATTAAGACTCCCAATAAGAATTTAAATTTTGAACTAGCTTACAACTTTAAAATAACGCCTGAAAATGCCATCAATTGATTTTTCCCTCTGATTTAGAAAAACACTTTATATAAAGCTTTAAGAAATATATGAGGATATTTTTCTCTAACATAAAACCTTTTTCATGATTTTTCTAATTTAAAATAAATTTCATGAAAGCATTAGATTTTTTTTTTATTTTAGAAAAACGTATGATTGTAACATAAATCAAATTTTTTCCACGTTCTTCTATTTTGTCTAAAAGAAACTTAATATGCAGAATAATAACTACATTTACTTTTAACTTTACTTTATTTCTTCTGAAAAAAATTCTAGTTCAAATAATTAAAGCGGAACATCTTTCAAACCATCATGACAAAAAAGGAAATTCTTTTGTCTGAAATTATATTTTACTCTTTATTCCCATCATTATAATCTTACCTTTCCTTGTGTTAATTTTTGCATACAAAATAGTAAAATATCTCATTTACGTAATTCCCATTCATATTGAGTATTATAAGGAATATTTCCCTCTGGCTTTGATTTAAGGATAATATGAGAGGGAGCATTTATGATTTTAAATAGGAAAATTTTAGAAAGCTTATCATTCCGTCAGCACTAAAACTCTTGAGCCTTAATAAGCTAAAACGCATTAATGCATAATAGTTATGATGTTTGTTTCATTACTTTGTTGAAAATTACATTTTATTATTATTTTCTTTAAGGGTCTCAGGAACCTTGAACCTCAAAATTTTTGATTTTTTGAAAAAAAATATATGTTAGAGCCTCATCTGTTGTGAATATTTTAGTACCAAAATTATAACGATACTTCAAAAATTCTATGAGTTTCCGAGAAAAAACTAAATTTTATTTGAATTCTTGTATTTTTATTTTTAAACTTTAACTTCATTTTTCTCAGAACAAAAATGTTTAACTTGCAAGCAGGATTTCTCAGAAACTATTTAAGATATCAGTATGAAATTGTATGCACATGTTCAATAAAGGTTTCTTTATGACTTATATATCAAATTTTATACAAATTGTTAACAGAAAATCTTTTATATGAATTTTAATTGGAGTTTTTCTTAAAATTTCATATATTTTCTTAATAAATGTACCAAAAACTTTTTTTCTCTAAATTTCTCAAAAAGTGTGTATAACTTTAAAATTGATCTAATTTTTACTAGGTAACATCACTATTGTAAATTTTAATCAATAATATACTTCAGAATCCTACGTGCAACAAAATATAAATTTTCTTAATTTTTAAAAAATGTTCAATTTATTTTTTATCATAACTTCTTAAAAATTTCTTTAAATCTCATGAAAATATGAGAAAAAATTGTAAATAAATATGAATATTATTTGGTAAAAGTTTCAATTGTCTGCTTTGTTTCATTGGTAAATTATATGGTTTTGAAAAATGATATTTTTTTTTTCGATACACGGACAAGCGTTAAGAGTCCTGAGACCCTTAAAGACTATTTAATCACGTAATGTGCTATATTAGTTTTAGTGAAATTGATTACGATGTTTTATAATAATTGCTTGCGTACTTGTAATTTTGAAAAGAACTGATGCAACATTTTAATTCAGAAGTTTAATTTAGATCTAGCAGTAGTATTGAATTCTCTCTCTCACCTGGACTTCATTTGAGTCCAAATAATAAGAAACAGTGATTTATAAGAAACAGTAAATTCAAAGAAACAGTGATTTATAAGAAACAGTAAATTCAAAGAAACAGTGATTTAAAATAACTTTTTCCTCAGTTTTTTTGCTTGAGTCACATCTCTTATCCATCTAATCATCAAAAGGGCACATCACAAATTATTTTAGCACATCATAACAGCTGGCAGCACCGGTCTTTAAAAATAGAAGTCTGAATTTTTGAAAGAAGTGAATGCAGAAATAACATCATTTGTTTGCTACTGTAATATACTTCCAAATAAGGTAAGTAAAGTGTTTTCCCTGTTATAAGACATAAATGTGTCATACAATTCCATTAAAATAGTTTACTTCAAAAAAATATTCATATCTATTGTAATCTATAGAGCCTTGTATGAGGCTTAGTGTAATAAGTGGTTGTAAAGGGCAACTTCAATAAAAAACAATAAATCTGAACAAGTTTTAATAAAATTCCTCAAAAAATATTCCATCTAATTTCTTAATAAAATGTTCATCCCTAGTTCCAGTTTTGTGCTTTCTTCCGCAGTTTTCACTGAAGTGATAAATTTTGTATAACCATCTAATCAATTTAATAGCTCTCAAATTTACAGTACATCTTTATGATATATTCCTCTGTGTCATCATGAGTGCTCACTTCGTGTCACTGTCTTTTGGCCGCGATAGCCTTGTAGCCATGGTTGCACACTCATGGCTTGCTTTCTTCCCGTCGAGTCACTTGCCCTGACGAACCGAACACTGATGCCACTAAAGGCCCCCTGTGTGGCGGTACAGATGCAAGTTAAATCTATCAAGACCAAGTCCTCTCATTGGTGTGTTGCGGAATTTTAGAGAAGATGGTATCAGGGGAATCAGGGGTCATTCCCGTCTCTTCACTGAGGCTCAAAATTGTTCCGTTGCCAATAGCCCTCGTGTTGCTTCTAAATAAGATGCTAATAAACAATCTCTATCTTACGTCTTTCCTTTAAAATTAGTCATTTAAAACTTGTAATGCAACTTTTTCTTTATAAAACGCAGACAAGAACAAACAAACGAATGAAAAATACTGAATCACCTAAGAGAAAAACAGTAAATAGTTGGCTATATCTGAAGTTAAATATCTGCCATAAAGAAAGCCTTCCAAACTCAAAAAGTCAAATTACGTAAAGATTTCTTCCTGTTTTCATTAATCTGCACATTACTATATCTGCTCTAGGATACTTAAGAAACAGTGTACCTTGAAGGAAACAAAAGATTTAGGTGATAGGTCTGAAATGTCCAGGATATGGATCCAAAACAAACAACTTGAAGATACAAATGAAGTTTTATATTTGTTACCGGCAAACTTTGAAACTCTGCATTCTGTAGAATACCTAGTAATTGTATATAATGCCCAAAATTATCCGGTATTGTGAGAAACGATTCATATTTTCCACATTTCCTAGGTATTCTATAGAATGCCAAATATGAAACCGACAAAGTATGAAATAAATCTGTGATTCCTTTCGAATATCACATGTCAAGGCACATGTCTTTCCGGGTAAGGCTCAAGTTTAGGATTTGTCAATTGCACCTTTCAGTTTGTTCAGGAGTGTCAAAATATACAATTTTACTAAACTTTGCTCACAAAAAAAATTAATTTTTTACTGTGCTACATGAAAATGGAGGAGCAAGTTGCAGTGTTGGAGAAGGAGTCATGGTCTATAGATTTGAAAGGACAATTCGACAATAAACTGTCCAAAACTCGAGTTAAGGCTATAAGAAAAGGTATTTTATTAACCGAAACTACTTACTATAATTTAATAAATGATGATAAAAAGAGATAGTGACTAGTAGTAAGGAACCAAGGGGCTATTGGTTGCTGAATCGCTATGATGTGATGATAGTAGAAAACAAAAATAAACTCATTTATCTTGTTAAAGAAGGTGTAAGTTATATGTAGTATTACGTCACGGACTCAAAGTTATTCCACGTACTTCAAAAAGCTCATTTGGCTATTAGACACAAAGGACGTGATGGAATATTGAAAGAACTTTCAGCCAAATACAAAAACTGTACACGTCATGATATCCAACTGTTCATCCACCTTTGTGAACCTTGCTAGAAAAAAACTGGAAGGTATTAAAAAGGGTATGGTTGTGAAATCTATGGTTTTTTTCCGAATTTAATTCCTGTTGTAAAGTTGATCTTATTGACTTTCAGTCTCATTTAATATGGAGTACCAACATCACCTCTCAAAATTTGTGATTATTAAGTCTCTAATGTGAAATAGAGCTGAAGAAGTAGCCTACAACCTAGCGGACATATTCTCATTGCTTGGAATGCTATCTATTTTACAGTCTGATAATGGTAGGGAATTTGCCAATAATGTGGTGACCAGTTAGAAGGAGATTTGTTCAGCATTGTATTTCGTCCATGGGAAGCCTCGTCATTCAAAAAGTCAGTGTAGGGTCGAAAGAGCTAATCGAGAAAGAACAATCGAAAATAAACTTTGTACTTGGATGTAAAACAAAATATCTGTCCCCTGGAGTGAAGGATTGCGTTTCGTTCAATTTATGAAACGAAGAGGTTATAATTCTGTGATCAAAAGGACACCATACGAAGCTCTTTTTAGCTACAAACCTAAGTAGATCTTTCAACGTCTTTTCTACCACATGGTGTTTTAAAAGACAAAAATATAGAGGAGCTGCTATAAAAAGTATTAGAAAGCGTCCAAACAATAGAAAAAGGTGAAACTAATTAGTTTATGCAAGAAAAATAGCCTGTTATTGGAGATTATAGTCGATAGTGGATTAAAACAACATGACGAAGACATGCAAAACGAAGAGATTTCCCTTTTTAATATCTGTTGTGTGTGATGAAGGGAAACGTGTCATACAATTGCATGCAAAAAGTGTCTCACAAAAATTCATTCCTTATGTGGCCATGCTAGTAAAGATGATGAAATGAATATTTTGTGCACACTTTGTTTCAAAACTGAAAATGCTATTGAAGGTAAAATGAACTCTAAAATCAATTTGGGAATACAAGCCAAAAAAAATTTTAATGAATTCGGAAAATTTTTCCCACTCATTCTTCGAGAACTAGTGTGTGAGCTCCTATTCCTGATGACGAGAAGGGGCTAGGTTATTCACGCAATATATTGGCGGTTGTAATGAGTGTGACAGAGGAGGGTTTCTACCGACTTGAAACTTCAGAAAGAATTTTGAAACAAGTACATTCGAGATCATAATTCACTTTATGTCCTAAGAACTTGCTTAGAATTTAAAATTTTTCTGACCATGAAATTCCTCTGAGGTCAGTTGCGACTGCTCATTCCATTGAAAACGGCCAGAAATTTGTCATATGTACGAGTAAAACTATGTCCCAAAATATGAAATGTCTTTGTGTGAAAAATGTAATAAAATGTATTCCAAACTTTTATTCAAACCTACCATATTGCAACAAGTAGGTTAATTTTAATTTCATTTTTATATGAAAATTCTGTTTTCCTTAGTAAGAAAGACATAAATTTTGTTTTGTATGACTTTCATTTTTTTACGTATTTTGAATAATTTTTTAATGACACTCTCATTATTTTTTCATAATAACATTTGCATTTTTGAGTAATGCACATCATTTATATAATAGTCTTATCAAGACCTTTTTTCATAATTTGCCTAAATAGCATTTGTCATTCTATAGAATGCCAAGGTATTATGTACAACCTAGGAAAAGTATGTAATAATTCTCATATTATCTACATTGCCTTCTAAAGCCAGGCATTATAAACAATGCCTAGGTATTATATAGAATGCCTGCTTTTCATACATTGCTTGTAACATATCTAAGCCTTAATCTCAAATTTACAGGGTGATTTTAAGGTTTTAGGATAAACTGTGAGGGGTGGTATATTTTACTAAAATATACAATTTTTGCAGTGAAATGAATGGTAGAAAGTGAAGTTATTGAGTTATTATACACAAAAAGTGAGGCATGAAAAATAAATATTATTTATTTACAACATCATTACAAATTCCTTTTTTTGAATTAATTTATACAGTAAATGAACTGAGTGAATCCTTAGATTGAGTCAGAGTCTCGTAAAGGATATCCTTTCAGCAACATAATAAGAAGTAATCGATGCTAAATTAATCTGGCGATCTAGAATTCAACTCTCCGCAAAACGGGCACTCAGTTAATTGCAGACAACCACTTTGAAATAGACTGGCGCACCATCATGCTGAAACTGTATTTAAGTATGAATAACAATCGGAAAGTATTGCAGCAATTCTGATAAAGCCTCTTCCAAAAAAGTACGATAACGTGAATCACTGAATCAGGAGAAAATGTGGACCTATGAGGAAGTTAATACGCGCCCGAACATTCATTGTGAAGTATTTTTGGAATGCATGTGGATGTGTAGCGAAATTTCTCAAACATGAGTATTGGGCGCTCTGTTGCTGACTCATAAATATTGCGTCTATTAAAAACACCTCCCTATGTAAAAGTCTCCTCATCTTTGAATAGCACATAAGCTATGTATTCCGGCTTCAACGTCACATTGCTTCAAGAAATAATAACAGAATTCTTTGAGCAGAAAGTAATCCCTTGCTTCCAAAGCTTGAACTGTCTGAATATGAAATGGGTGTAAACGTTCTTCATTTAAGACCCTCCAAGTGCGGGTTTGACTCCCATGCATACGACGTTCAACAGCTTTAGAATTTTTCTAGGATGTTTCCTTCATAGTGTTCAAGATGGTTTCTTCTAACTTTGGATGGAATATAGCATTTGTTGTATTAATTCCATCAGAACTACTGATGAATGAACCATTTTCCTGAAGGTGCTAATAAAAAAGCTCGAACATTTGCAGTTCATAATACGCTTATTCGGAAAACGTTCTTGAAAGAGCATCAGCTGCTCTACCATTTCCGTTTGCAGGACCCTACATAGTCTTTTCACTGAGCGTAAAATAGTAAAATATCTCACCAAGGCTGTTGCACACACACAGTTGAAAATTAAGTTTTTCTGCAGATGAATCAGGTTGCGGATATCCAGGCTCGCTACATCCCTGTAGCGACAGTAATTCCTACCAGTCGTAGCTAGTTGGTATAACTGAATGCTGTAGCTTAGTTTGTAATACAAATGGAGGTCTCAATTTTGTGAGAATTTTGAAAGGACTTTATGATGATGTTATAAATAATGTTTTTCTTTTCATGTCTCATTTTTAGTATTCATGAATAAACATATGACTTACTACTATACTATTATACATCCCTACATAAAAAACATGTTTTGGTTAGCTATAATATCCCTTATAATTTATCTCATGACCGTAAGACCTCCTGTATGTTAAGACAGACAAAATTGTAATAAAGTAACTTCTATAGCAAAATAAAATTACCTAACATTCAGTTACTACAGTCTTAAATTCAAAGTTACATTTTTCGCAATAATTTCTCATATTCAAAGCTTAATTGAAAATCTGAATTTACATTATGTACAAGCATCTCTAAAAAAGAAGCCAAGCTCAAATAAACAGCTAATAATGCTTTCTATTCACTGTTTAATGTATGGATAATGTGATTTAATATTACAATTTCATTTTCGATTCTCACACATGAACTGTATCCTGAATTTAGAAAAACTTTTCCATGAATCAAGAAAAGAACTTTAAAAATTAACTGACAAAATTCCAAACCATTTACATGTATTAAGTATTCTGTAGTCTCAAACTAATAAGTTAAATGAAAATAAAGCTCGTCAATATAGGTATTTTGAAGTTAGAAATGAAAGTTTACGAAAGCAATACGAAATGTCTCTGAAAACTAGAAACTTTTTATTTTTATCTATTCATTTAATAATTTTAAAACACATATTAATAGAAATGAAATGGGGTTTAGGAAATACGATACAAGTGACAGATGTGTATAGTTGGGTAGTCGAAGTGATTCTGATGAAGGCCAACGGTGATTTGACATTGTACGAAATCACGCTCCATAATAATACATTTTACTGTATGAATTTATGTCCGAAACTGTAAATCGTTCGTTGTGGCGTTGCTTCCACACGTGTTTCGGTTATCTTGACCAAAAAAAATCATTAAAAATGTCAGGTTGACATTCCGCACGGCTCCTTGCTGCTCTTTCGTTGCACCATTGCAATCTGTGGTGACGTTGCTGTGATTTCAGGGTATCTGCATAATAGTCTCTCGGTGCCCAATCCAGAAGAATCTTCTAATAGTACTGAAAGTTACAAGAAGATGCAGATAATGCATCATTGTTTGCATAACATTTGGAAGTGTGGCGCATAATGTCTGGAATGTCTTCCATTCTTCGATCTTCCTTACTTGTAAATCCTGTAGCTTTACCTAAACCTACTTCTCATTAGCAGTAACGTTCTTGTACCCAAATCCATCAATAGTGTGAAATTGTATCGATATAACTCAATCTAACGATCTGACTATCTCTGCTACGAAGTCCAAAATGCTGTCTTTTTCAAAGGTGTCAGACCATTCAAATGGCTGTTGATTTTTTCCTCAACACCATTATTAACTTAAAAGCGTTAAATTAAGCCTAAGCCTACTTGTTAGAATCAAAATAATATGTTTTGGGAAGATCTGTTAAAGAGTCCTTAATGGCGCGATAACTCACGTTGGCGTTGCCACTTTAATCATTTGCATATCTAATAGAGACGTAATAACTTCTTAATTTGCATTTATGTACCTTACTTCCATCTGGAAAAGACTCCTGTTTGACGAGGAATGTATAAATCTTCATAAAAAAGTATTTAATTCCAATTTATTTTATAATTATTTGAAATGAAGTGAAAAAAAAACCTCTAAACATGTACCATAGTGTTTTTGAAAGAAGATACGCTAGAAAAATTTCAAATTCATCAAAGTTACCTGAGAAATTAGGGAAATTTTAATTAAATTGGCTGGAAACCAGCCTCTCGAACAAGTAATTAGAATTTTCTCCAGTACCATTCAGCAATCTTTCAAGATAAGGAAGAGACTCATCAAACGTCCATTCTCTGCAAAGTAAAATTATTTCCTGATCAGAAGTATCTTTTAACAATTTATTCAAATCCATTGCAAAGATTCATTCTGTCGTAAGATTTTCTAAGCAAAATTGAATCCAAATTAAGGGTTTTCCTGGTGAAGATTCACTGAGATAATGGTTCCTGTACGAAGGTTTATACTATTAGAAATTAGAAGTTGTATTTCGGTCTTACTAAGCAGAAAGAACTCATTTCCAGAATAGCTTGTGTCCACCAAACAATTTCCCAATAAGATTTGATCCTTTCTTGAAGGAAAATCTCCTTTTAAAATGACAAAAGTAAATCTGTTTTATGTACCATCAGAAAAAGTAATGGTAACTATGTTAAATATCGTAAAATTGCCTAAAAATATTTTCGTTTAAGTTATGCCCCATAACATTACAAAATATTAAAATTTCTGAGATAACAGGAAATTTTAATAGTACTGAAATGTTACTTTTCACATTTATTAAATCAAATGTTAAATGATATAATGTAAAATCTGAAGATTTGTTTTGAAAATTTTAAACTAAAAACCAGTTTCCTCTTTATGAAATGCATTTTTTATTAAATTAAGAATTCTTGATACACCTGAATGGGAAAAAAAAAAAAACGCTTTTTTTTATTTAACTAACATCCTTTCATAAAAAAAATTCTATTAAATCATAAATTTGTAATATCTGCTATTATTTTAGCTATATATATTGGGGAAACCGGTGGAAATTTTTCCCATAAAAACAAAACTTATTTAAACCCAAATATAAATTAATAACGAAGAAAATAATAATACATTTCTCAGTTTTTCAACTACTCTCTCCTTCTTCATATTCTTTGATATGTATCTTCCCGTTATCATATGAGGTGTGACTATAAAATAACGAGACTGATGCTGCTAAAGAAGTACGAATAAGCCAAACACACGCGAATAACAGCAGTTTAGCGTAGAGCCTTCTCTTTCAAATGTAGTGTCTCTTGTTTCTATAAGTAAATCCATATAGTCATAGCCTTCATTCACATTAGAGGGATTTTTTTTCGCCGGAAAAACAATAAGTGATAAACTTATTGTTGCGAAATTTCACGTAAGACTTGAAAACACTGCTACTGAAACTTATAATTTATTAAAAAAAGTGTATGAAAATAAATGTTTATCGCATGCATGTGTTTTTGATTGGCTTAAGCGTTTTCAAAATGGTTGAGACGTTGAGAATGTTGCACATTCGGGTTGCGCATCTTGTCGTCAAAAGCGGATGCCAATACCGAAAGGGTTAGTAATCTGGTTCGTTCTGACCATCGGTTTAGTATTAGAGTGATTTCTGAGACTATCAGAATTGACAAAGAATCCGTACAACAAATTTTACATAACAATTTTAACATGCAAAAAGTGTGTACTAAAATAGTGCCTCAAATTCTCAAGTTTGAACAGCAAGTAGAACACAAAAATGTTTCTACTGACACTTTGAATGCCAATGAAAATGACCGAAACTTATTCGAAAAAATAATAACGTACGACGAATCATAGGTTTTAACTTGATAATCATAGGATCCTGAAACGAAGCACCAATCTATGTACTGGAAAAGCCAATCTTTTCCGAGAGCCAAAAAAGCTCAAACAAGCAAATCAAAATTCAAAGCAATGATGATTGTATTTTGTTTCCTTAATTATCGAAATTGTGTACCTTCACTAGATTCCTGAAGAATGAGCTATTAATCAACATTACTACCTTCACGTTCTTGCTGAACTCCGTGAAAGAATAAAGAAACAACAACCCTAATTGTGGAAGGACAAGTCATTCCCCATTGTCAAAGCATGGATCTTTGTAGGGATGGAGGAAAGTATATCAAAGCTTAAAATAAGTAAATATGCATGATTTCAAAATAAAATGTTTTACAGGGTCAGTCTCGTTATTTAGTAGACATACCATGCAAATTTTTCAACTTCCGAAATCTCCTGCTTATATAGCTACACTCTGCCATATAATTGGATCAAATTTGTACATCATATTTTACGTCATGAAAGTGGAACAGCATAAATTTGCATTATTGTCTCATCCAACACATTTTATAAAAGATTAATTTCTTGTTGATTCTACTTCCTCCAGCTAACGCATTTCTTTACCAGATATAATTCAGTACATAATGGCCTTTTAGATGCAATAGAAAGTTCATATTATTGTTGTGTCCTGTATCATTTATTAAAAAGGGATATTTACCCAGAATTTTAAGGCTTCAGCGTATTTTACTTGGTGTGTGTTGATATAGACGTAGGATAATATTTAACATTTCCAATTCTTATTGCAACCCGCATATTTTCAATTTTCCTGTTATATTACTCCATTTATTTGAAATTGAGATTCATTTCTGGTTGAACTTCTTAAAATTAGAATCTGAGAAACAATTTATTTCATTAAAACCAGCAGTTCGTATTTATATTTTAGTTTTAATTAATGTGATTTTAAGCGGAACTGTTAAAAGTAAGCAATTACTGTCAAATTTATATACCACTAAGGTCCCATCTTGTAGCTTATTTAAGGCACATTAAATCTGTCGAGGCTCAAAGTCTTCCTATTGTGTGTAGTGGAAATTTAGAGAGGAAGATACCAGCTTATATGTCATCCCCGTCACTTGACCGAGATTCAAAATTACGAGGTCCGTTGCCAATTGTCCTGGTTTTGCTTCTAGTGCGACATTAATAAAACCAATCAATCACACTTAATAAATTTTTGTACAAATATAATTGAATTGTAATTATTTAATATGATAACAAGATTGAAAATTCATAAAGGCAACAAATACTCTTATCAGAGATCAAAGGTATTAGATCCTAATTTGATGAAATGTTTTGAATACTCATTTATTTTACTCTAAATTGAATAATGTCTTACAACCTTGTCAAATCAAAAACTTTTTAATAGAATATGAAAACACGAAAATCTATTCCATCAAATTTTGGAAATTGCTTGCTGCATCAAATTGGTTTTAATTAAATTGTCTACTATAAACTACGTTTCCAGATTCTTCAAAATCTTTCTCTCTCTCGACTATTTTTCGGTAATAATATTTATTTTCTCCCCAGGAACAAGATTATTAATATTTCCTGATGAGATCTATCTTTTCGAACTCATTCCTAATCCATTGCAAAGAATCTACGCGTCGTTATCATCCGGACTCTTCCAATAATGTAACATGATTAATGATCGACCGGGTGACAATTCCCTAAAGTAACAATTCCCGCATCTAATTTCCCATTATTACAGGAAGTGTTTGGGAACTAGAGAAATCTCATTTTCTTCTAATTGTATAGACTTCCAAGACAAATTCCTAGAATGATTGAATCGGGTCCTTTGAAATTTCATTTTTATAATTGAAAATTTTACACTTTTCCGGTATTGATTATAAGATACACAACTGTTCCTAAAATATTTACTGTTTAACTTTTTATCAATGGTAGGTGTGTTCTAGAATTTTCAGAAGCATGTTAAAATATTAAAATTTAGATTATAAATGAAGATTTTAGATGAGTTTAAAAATCGAGAGAATACTCAAATTTATTCATTATTTCTTGCTCTTTTGGATGCATTTTATTACATTCAAATAAACGTATTATTTGATATTTGAAGTGAAAATTAGAAATTTCATAGAATTAAGAATATATTCGCGAATTTAAATAGCTCTATGAACGGAACGTTTAATTTTTTCATCAAATTTTATTCTATACAAAACAAAAGTGTTATTTTTAAATATATTTATATGGATCACAGAGAAGGAACTGAAAATTGACCTCTTCTAAAAGAAGGAAATTCAAAAACATTATTACAAGTGTTGAAGTTAATTTCAAAAAAAATTGAGAAAAAATCCGATGTACTTTTTGTTTTACACATAACTCTAGCATATACTTTTCATTGTATTTCAAATGTTTCTTATATGTTTCCATTTTTCCAAAAAAATTATGAAATCCAAAATATTGTTCACATTTCAAATAACTACAAAGTTAAATTACATATTGTATTTAAATATTGAGAGTGATGAAAAATCTATTCATTCGATAATTAACAATCATTTTTTCTTATAATTAAATTAATAGTCTCCAAATACGTTACCACGACGCAACGTTATGAATTATCAATTTACGTATAGCATATTTATTACATATAGTTCCTAAAAGTATAAAGGTGAATCAAAAAATTAGTTTCACTGCTTAAGAAAGCAAAACAGGATTGAAAATTTACAATAAATTTCTTTATATCTAAAAGTTACATTCCAAATATACTTTTCAACATAACTACCTCCGTTATATCGTCCGTCTTTCGAGGCAAAATACAAGATTTTCTATGCCTTCAGCAAAGAAATTTCGTCCAATGCCCGATACCAATTCCTGGGTTTCAACTTTCACTTCGTCATCCGAGTAGCATCGTTGGTTTCAAAGTGCTTTTTTTATGGGACCAAAAATAGGAAAGTCGCAGGGTGAAAGGTCCTGGCTATAAAGAGGGTGATTTCACATTTTCCACCTAAACTTTTTCAGAAGTCCGTACGATTGTTTTGCTTCATGCGGTCTTGCATTGTCGTGCAGGAGCATAATGCCTCTCGACAGTTTACAATGGCCGTCATTTTTTTAGTGATTGTCGTAATAGTTTTAGTGTTTCACAACAAGATGTTTTATTTGTAGCACTCTTCGGTATGAACTCTGTATGCACCATACCTTCTCTGTCAAAAACATTGTTTTCATCACATTTTCCCGCATATGGAACAGTTCGACACTTTGTTCGAGTCGGAGAAGTGGAATATTTCCACTCGAAGGAGCTGCGTTTCGTTTCAGATGAAAAGTGGTGAATTCAAGTCTCATCTCCGGTCCCAATTGCGTCCTAACTCGACAACAACAACTCATTTCCTTCATTTTGATAACGTTGCTTAAATGCACTTTCAAAACGCTTCCCCTTACGGTCCTCTATCAATAAACGACGCATTCATCTAGCACAAACTTTATGAAATTGAAGATGATTGGCAATAATTTTATGCACACTTCTATGAGAAATATCAAGTTCATTTGAGATTTCATCTATTGTTATTAGTCTGTTTGCAAGAAAGCATTAATTCACGCTAGAAGAGATTTCAGAATTTGTCGTAGTTGATGTTCTTCCCTCGCGCTCAACGTCTTCAATGTGTATACGGCTTTTCTCAAAAATGTTGCACCACTTCACGATAGCTTGACGTGACATTGCATTTTCACCATACATTTTATGCAACTGCCAATCATTTTCAGTGCAGTTGCATTTTTTCACCCACAAAAAAACGAATCACTGTACCCATTTCTAATTTGGATGCCATTTGAATATGTCGAGACATATTTACGACTGATTACCAGAAAAACTAAAATACCCTCGTGAAAGCCGCTGATACGTAATATATAAACATGCTAAAGATAAATATCTGAAGTGTTGCTACATAGTTTTATCAAAATAACTTTTGACCGAATTTTTTATGAAGTAGGGCAACTAACTTTCTGACTGACCTACATGATATATACAAACTTTAAAACTTAATATCTTTTTTCTATATATTTAGTTCTTTACAAATAATTAAACTATACTTAAAGTAAGATTTTTTTTAAAAAAAACCATGGCACAAATCTGTAACTTATAAATTTAGTATATAATGATATTAAAGGGGAACTAAAATGTTTAATCATAAAATTCTATTCAATACGATTTCAAACATTTAAGTTGTGGCTACTAAATAACTAGACTGCTACAGAAAAGGTTCTCATGCGTCAAACGCCAGCAACCGATAGCTGTTTAACGTGAATTTTTTTTCTCTCTTTTGTAAACACAAATCCGTATACCCAAAGACTTCGCTTGCATTAGAGTTTTTTGTTTGTTTGTTTTGTTTCTCCGAAAGCAACGAGTTGCTGTGAAATTTCACTTGAAACTTGGAAAAGCCGCTACTGAAACTTATAATTTATTGAAAAAAGTGAGGAAATACTTTTATAGAAAAACTTTGAAGAAAGACTTTTTATCGCGATCACGTGTTTCTAAGTGGCTTTTGAGTTTTCAAGATGGCCGGAAAGAAGTAAAATACTTTTCACTCCCGGGTCTTCCTTCCTTGAAAAAAAATCGATTACGTCAATGAAAAAATCGGCAATCTGGTTCGATAGATCAGTCTGTTATGTATTCATGTGATTCCTGAGACTGTAAGAAATGACAAAGAATCCAAACGGCATATATTTCCACCAAGACAATTCACCCGCCTATTCCACATTATCTGTCTAGAGCAGGGCTTCTTAAACTATGGGTCGCGACCCCAAATGGGGTCGCGTAGCAAAATTCTGCGGTCGCGAGAGATTTTAATGTCAAATATTTATGTATACCATTTTATAACATCACTAGAGTTGGCGGAATACAGTGGACTTGCAGCGTCTAGACACGCGCATTTGTTGAAGGTTTTGAGCTATCTCCACCGACAGCAGTAAACGGTCAATGATCGCTATTATTATACTTTGGCTATACATTGTTAGTGCGTTTGTCGGTATCATACATGTTGAATAAACCGCTGACTTCCCACTCTGACCGCCACCTCTAAATATCACACACAATCAAAGGGAGGAATGCGCGCGCGTACACACGGGCAACCTGCAGCTAAACAATGATTCATGTATGGGGTCGTCAAGGTTTGTATGGGGTCGTCAAGAAACTCGCAATCATAAATGGGGTCGTGAATGACAAAAGTTTAAGAAGCCCTGGTCTAGAGGTTTCTAACCTAATACAGCATTTCAGTGTTAATTAGTTTTATATGTTGCCTAAGGTAAAACCTGCATTAAGAAAAACAATATTTGAGTCCGTTGAAGCTGGAAAGAGAAACAGCACGCTTCCTGAAGAAGATGACAAAAGACTTCAAGAATTGTTTTGAACAATGGAAGATTCGCAAGGAGTATCGAAGAAATATAGTAGTTATAGTAGTGGTGGTGATAATAAATGAATGTGTAGGAAAAGGTGATAATAAATGAATATGTAGGAAAGGTGATAATAAATGAATATGTAGGAAAAGGTGATAATAAATGAATATGTAGGAAAAGGTGATAATAAATGAATATGTAGAATATCAAAATAAAATGTTCTGCAAAATCAATCTCAATATTTAATATCTACAACTAGTTTTAGATACGACATCATACAGATGATTTTAATACATCTAGTTTTAAAACGGTTAAATAAAAATTGATATTGTTATAAGAGAAAGGAAATATCAAATGGAACTTTTTCGTTTTCAAAAGTGTAAAAGGAAACACTTTGCAAAACATAGGTTACACGTAATGTTATAGTTTACTGGAATCGTTTTTGACTTTTGGCCGTTTCGGATTCGAATTTATTCTTTTCGTTCATCTGTGATATCTGAGTATTTTACGATGCGGATCGTAACTTGGATCATAAAAGACTGATGTTTACTGGAATTTTCTTTAAGGAATAAAAGATACAAATGTCAGAAAGTACACATAAAATTTTGCGATGCGGATACGTTTTTGAATAACATGATAAAATGACGTGTAAGGAGATATTTTTACTCCTCCAGAAAAGACTTATGAAGCCCAATATAAAAAGGAATAAATCTAAGCTTTCTATTATTGAAACTGCATATCACCCTCTTATACATCCTATATGGTATGAATAAAGTGAACAGACTATTTTTAGGCATCGATTACTGGCATGATTTCAGTTATGGCCTTAAAATATTTTCGAATGATATTTATCTTCATTTTTTTCAAAATTTAACTGCTTCAAATTTAATTTAGGCTCAAAAATATTGTTTTTGAATGCTAAGAATTTGTAGAATGTAATCTTTAGCGTTAGATTTTTTTATTAATTCAGTAATAAAATGTAATAGTAACATTAAAAAAATAAACTATTCCATTGGCATTTAAGCGCTGCTACTTTGAAACAAATATCGTCTAAATTCTCAGAAATTTAATTAAAACATGGGGATCGTCAGAATTTTGTACTTACACGTATTTTTTCTTACTATTCACAAATATTCGTTTGAATTAATTTTAATAAATAATTATATTTGTTGGAAATCCGAATAATTCATTATTAGTTTTTTTGGAGGTTTTTTGAAAATTCATAAGAAAAAATATACTATAGGGTCGCATCCATATTTTTCTCTTAAGGTAACCTTTTGACACATAAATATGTTGTTTGAATTGATAATCTCTCCCAATGCATGAAAAGTGACTTGTGTAACATAGAATAGACATATTTAACTGTAGTAAACAGTCTTTACATTTAGAGACAGCGAATAATTTAATACTGAGCTTGATGGTAGAGAGAATTTGTAAACATATTCAATGAAGATATTGAAATTTAATCTTCGCTGCATAAATACGTATAGAAACAACAATAGAATCTGGTAAAGATCAGTGTTTCATATCCCCAAAGAAATTTCTACTAAGTGTTCGGACTTGATCGGTAAGTATCCTTTTAAACTTAGTTATCATTTTCAGATTCATAAATGGTTCGGTATTAAATCCACAAGTTTAATTATAAATATATTTTGTCTTGATTACTTTGATATACTAATACTCTAAATTTGAGTTTTGCGTTGTGTAAATTCATCAATGATTGTACGTATTAGAGACTATAAAAATGTTGATTAAAGGAAGGAGAAGGAATTAATACATAGAAATTTAAAATATAGAGAGTTCTAGATTTATTTAGGTAATAATGTACCAATTAATAATTTTATGTTAAACTAATATAGTTCATGGACAAGAAAAATGTCAGAACTCGTGAAATAAATTTTAAAAAGGCGATATTTTGAAATAAAATATGTCTTAATATATCTATAAATCCCACTAAAGACCCACCGTGTAGAGGAATCGATACACGGTTAATCTTTTTTGTGGCTCTAAGTCCTCCCATGGCGAGTTGTGTAAGTTTGCAGAGATGTTCTATCTGAGGTGTCACCATCGTAACTTGATTGAGATTTAAAATTATAAGGTTTATTGCCAATAGATGCATTGATGCCTGTTATTGCGACGTTAATAAACAATTACAATCACATGTCGAATAAAAATAATTATGAAATGTTCTTAAACAAAAAAATATACATCTCAATCTTTCAATTGATGAAATCCAATTTGGTTAGAATTGAAAATGTAGGAATCCTTCAATAAGTAATCTTTTCGAACTAATTTTGTGCATTTTTTCTGCAAAATCAAGCTAAACATAACAATCGTCAAGCAAATGCAGTACATGTATCCAACTTAACTATTGCTTTAATTTTTAACAATGTTTGTAATAATGTAAGATTTATACAAACAACATTCACATGCACTTTTCTTTCTTTTAACATTTACATGTAATTTTCCTCCTTGTCTTAAAACTTCAGTGTATTTCTACTTTAGTGATACTTTATTAAAAATCTATCTTCAGGAAATCAACAAAAAGTTTCAATCATTATATGAGCCAAGAAAAAACTTGAAAATAGTATATATGAGTATGTTAATGCGGTCTAGTTTACTGATTTAATTCTTGTACAAATTTATTAAATATCTTTCCGGTGGTTTTTACTCCATCGACACTAATCCTTAAAAAGTGAAATAATTATGTCATTATTTTGATAAGCTATTTCTTTCTTTGTTCTTATATCTTTATGCGTAATTCCATTCAGGAATTTATATTATGTCATGCACAACTTTTTTAGTTGTTATCTAATGTTTATTTCACTTACATTTCTAGAAAAAACTCAAATTTTCGTTCTGTAGGATATACTGAATGGAATGAAAAGGGATAGATATATAACAAATTGAACTTTGTCCCTCAAAGAGGATATCTTATAGTGCAACTTCCTTTAAGAAATTCTTCGATTTCTTACGGTGTATGAAGCTAAGCTTCTTTTCAACTAGTTTTACTATTCCGTGAATATTCAGACTTCTTACTGCAGATTTAAAGCTTAGGTTCCAAAGCTTTCTAGTGCTCTTATATTCAAATTCATTTCCATGAATTACTTATAAATTTTAGTTTCTTTTTAAAATATAACATACCATAACTAGTAAAAGGTAAGGGTAAAGGTATAAAAGTACATGAAGGTATCTTTATAAAAAGAGATGCAAATTTCAAATATGTGTAATTTTGCAATGCAAAATCGTAAGAATACCTCAAATTTTCAGATTGAAATTATTATTAATTCAACTTAATTGTGAAATGTTAGACATCGAGACATTAATTTTTGAATAACTGCATGAATATCCTTCTTTAAATAACATTTTATGATATTTCCTAAAACTAGCAGTTCACTTTTTTACGGATTTTTTTTTCAAAATTATTAGACAACATTACTTGAAACAATAATATAAAAGTGTATTATATTAAAACTTGCTAAAATGCATTAAATATACAAATAAAATAAAATCTATTTTACAGGAATATTATTTAGCCTTCACATACGAAGTAGCGAAAATTCTTGGAAATATTTTAATACAATAGCATTAAATATTCCCATATTCGAATAATTTTCAAGAAAAGCTAGAAAATTATTTTACTTCAAAGAGACCTTACAAGTACTTGTTTCAGTATTTTTACTGAAACTTGTTTCAGTAAAAATAGGACTCCTGTCTCAGAAACAGAATTTTGTTTCCTTCTGAATTTAAACTTTTAACTTATATAAACGTTAAAAAGTATATAAAAGCTTATAACACAACCATGGAATACGATTTTAAAATACAAATTTTATCGACAAGGGACGGTACAACAAAACAGTACTTAATAGTACAAGTACTTGTCAATAAATAAGATGAAATATTCCCAAAAAATTATAATTTTTAAGAAACACAGAAGATTGTATATCGTCTTAGAGACCTGAAAAGAACAGAAGGGTTGAGTAAAAATACTAGTCCTGATTTAGATAAATAATTTTTTTCCTTCTGAATTTGAAATTTTAATTTGGATAACATTTAAAGGTATTTAAAAGCTTACAATCAACCTTCCAAAATGCAGATTATGTCTACACTTAATTGTGCAATAAAATGGTAAACACTAGCTCTGTAAATAATACTAAATAACCTCATAATAACATAATTTTTGAGAAAATCAGAGGATTATATTACGTCAAGGAAACCTGAATAGAAGAGCAAATTTTAGTAAAATTACGAGTTTTCTTAGAGGAAGAATTTTTTTTTCTTTCTTAGTTTGATCTTTTTAATTTGCATAACGTTAAAAAATCTTTAAAAGCTTACAACCCAACAATGGAATACGATTTTAAAATACAAATTTTATTGGCAATTGATTATACAGTGTTATAACTTTAGAAAATCAAACAAAGTATTCTCATTGAAACATTAATCTTATTATTTCCCAGATGAAGAAACATAAAAACACGCTTTCATAAAATATTTTAAGAGCTCTACGTCGTGGCCTCGGTTATGGCATCATCTAAGAATGAACAAATGTTTTTATTTTTCATCTTTCCCACACTGTATACAAATCACAAAACACTTGAAAAAGGATTTAAGCATGAGAACATAAATGCGGTGAGATTTTTATTTGCTGCTCTTACAGTGGCGAAAAAATTGCTAGAAAAATACTCCGACCGTGAATTCTACATCACGACATAAAGGCATAACAACTTACAGAAAACCTATTGTTATTTCTGGTTGAGATCCGTTTCCCTATTTACTCTTTTAATATAATTCTATTTAGTTATTTATTTTATGCTTTACTTGCATTTTTCGAGCATTAAAAGAACCATTTATTTCTTGAGAACTCCTGTGAAATATTGAATGTGGTCAAAGTAAAGAACTCCTTAGTGTCGAACGTATATTCTAATAAAAATGAACTACAAAAACAAACTTCTATTTTATGATAAGAGCAACTGTAACTTTTAAAATAATCTAATTCTCAAGTGAACTGAGAATGAAAAATTTATTTTAAACAAAAACTCTTCATTTATGTCTTTTTCCGGCTTAATTTTTTTCAGTTGAAATAAAGTGTATAGGTATTTTTATGGAAAGTAACATATTACATGTATTTTGGATTCCCAACATGTTTAGCAAACTGCCAATTTTGGTTATTTTCTTGACCGTGTACGCAATTCAGCACTGAGCATAAATTGATGAAAGCTAAGACTTGCTTCTAAAGTATGAGTACAGCTAGGTGATAAGGAAGCTTTAGTCTTTACATTAATATGTTACTTTAAGAACCATATTACAACATAGTCTTGTGCAACTAGAAAAAGACAAAATAACTGCTGTTTAAGCTAACATTTATTTAAATATAATGAATTTACTAAAAATTATGATACGTCTGAGAAGTTGGGTTATTCTGGAATTTCTCTCCAATAATTTCGGGGAAGTTTGAAAAAACTTGTAAATTTAATTGTATCATCAAGAGTAATTGTTTTTATTAGTATTAGATAGAAGAGCAATTTCTAATAAGAGTAAGAAGTGATGAACCTGTTATAAAAAAGTGTTTTAATTGGAACGAGTTGTTTGGTAAACAAATACCTTATTATTTGAATAGAAACTATGATTAACTGAGTTAAGAGGGATTCGAAAGAGAGCTATCTTGCATTATTTTCTTTGTTGATAATTAATAATCTGTGTTGTCTTGTTCTGATATACCTTCAGTTGAAGTTTTGAACTTATTAATTACTTAATAAGACTTTAAGGCTGTGAAATTTAATAATGAAAAAATTAAGTCACAAGTCTTACAGTAACTGATGCAACGCAAAAATATTTGTTTAAATATCCTTAACTGTTACATGCCTAAAATATGTTATAAAAATATCATTATAATTGCTAATGCAATTAGAAAACATAATCATAATTTTTATAGTCTTAAAACTCTGAAAAATGACATTAAATAGTAAAGTCATAAATATAATTTTGAGGACAGATTGTTTAATCTCGTTGCAATTACATCAATTAAAATATTGATTTTATATTTTAGGATTGTTTTGATAAACTACTTGAAAATACGAAATCAGAGAACTCTGATAATTAATCAGAAAATAATAGTTCCTGACGGTTATCATTAGTGTCATATAATTTACAAACGCACTTAACACTTTCACAATTATTTCATCCGTGTAATATTGAATTAACTCATTTTATTTTAATCCAGTTAATATATCAAATCTCGAAAAAATATTTTATTTTCATACTCTACATTAATTTACGCGACAATTTAATACTTCTTAAGTAATAAATTAAAAACGAATAATTCTTTAGCGTGCAAGATCTTAGATAAAATATAAAAAACTAAATTATTATTATAATAATATATTCTTTATTCATATTTAATAAACTAACATTACGTATGCGTTTCTCTTGCGATTTTCATTAATGTGGATGTATTTTACTCTAAATTATTTTTAACAATGACTAAATTCTTATCGGCTGTTTAAAAACTTTTTTAAGTAATAAGTTCATGACTACAGATACATTATAATGTATTCAAAGTAAAGTCATATATATTACAGATACGTTATAATGTATCTGTAAATTTGATACTTAAATTTTTAATGTAGGGAATCACCTTAATTCATGGGTATTATGCATTTATATCTGCGTTTATTCAATATTTCTTTAGTTGATGATCTAATAATTAGATTTGAATCCTTGTTGTTGAACTAACATCCAAAACTGTTTCTGACAGGTTGAAGTAAATTGATGAAAAATAACTTTATTTTTCTTGCTTTCATTATCTTTTTAGAGTTATAAAGACAACGAATGACAAAAGTTCATTTCAAATCAATGACTATTAATGTTTATTTTTCGTTTAAAAATTGGGATTTTGATTAGTGCCTGAGAAGTTGAGTATTGTAAGTTTAATTCTCAACCAATGCTCAGATCTAAATTAGGACTGACTTTTTACTAAATATCTTAATGTAAACCTCTTTGTTTGGTTGCTCTGCTGCTGTTTCAATAAATTGTAAAAAAATTATTTGCTAAAGTTTGAATACCAGAAAAATGAATAATTTTATTAAAATATAATCTGAACACTTACTAGTAAAAATTTATGTGAAAAAACAGCATTACTTTTCAAAGCTTTTTCAAAATTAGATAGTTTTATTATTCTTTCTGACCATTGTAGTTCTGAGGGACATCTGAAAAGTCTCCACTCCCAAACTGTTGAACTGCGTGTAAATCAAAACTGAAAAGAGTTGGAGTGGAGTACATTTTACATTAATTACAGAAAATGAACTCAGTTTGTTTAATTTTTTTTACGTTAGCTTTAAAATATTTTCGCGATGTTTTTGCTTTGATGATAACGTGATGATATTGAGTTCAACTCTAGGAAAACTTTTAGGTCTTAATTGCTTTTAATTTAATGGGAAGGCTATGGATACATGAAATGTTTTTCACAATTAAGATGAAAAGGTTTGTTCAGAATGGGTTGAAACAGTTTTAAACACTTCAATCTTAGTTAAGAAAATAATTTTCTCATTTATAATGAATTCGATAAATGCATCAAATGCATTTTGTCTTTAAATAAGTAAAACGAGTTTATTAACAGGAAATATCTGATAAATATCTTAAAGGTTTCAATGTTTTTATGTTACTTCTTTTTTTTTCTTGCCGTGTGCCTCTTATTTCAAGAGACTGTATTCTTCAATTACTCGAATTCCTCATTTTGAACTAATTAATGTTTCTTTCACCTGTTTTTTTAATAATATTAATTAAATAATTGTGTCAACAATGCATTCAAATTTTCATGAGAAATGATTTCTTGAAAAAGAACCCTATATGTGACATGCTAAAAACTCCTATTCAAATGCATAATTTTAAAGAAAATTATTCAAAGGTTACTGAGTCTCCTTAAACTAGATGATTCGAATAAAAAAGTTTTCATTTTTATTTTTATGGTAATTAAAGAGTAGAGGAAGAAAAAAGTATTTTTAACAGAAATAAAAACAAATATTTTTAATTTCTAAATTGAAAAATCTCCAAAAGTAGCAAATAGAAATTACGCTTAGCTTTTCAGTATCTAATTATCAAGTATGAAATCCATCATAACCATAATATCAAAATTTACTAGTTTTTTTAGTCATAAATAATACAATATATTCATATTACTTATAGAAGATTAAAACACAATTTTATATGAAACTTTAATACTAACTTTTCTTATCTTAAAAATTCACCAAATCCACATAATTTGGTGTAAAAGGATTATTTCACTTCACATGCCTAAATTTTCTTCTCATATAACTCCACATTTAGGAAACACAACTTCTTCAACAAAATTTATTTATTAAGCAAAGGTTTTGCATAAAATAATGTTGTTTAGCATTTTACTGACATAGAGATACGACTCAGGAATGCATTATTTAATATAAACATAGTATTACCTTAACATAACTCTTTTAACACAGTTAATAAACATATGTGCAAGAAAGCTAAATTTCTTTCATTCCCTCGTTATGATAGGATATTCATTCAGTTATTCCATTTATACTTTATTTTTTACATCAGTTGTAGGGTCAATAAACGCAGGATGTGTGTTATAGATTAAGCCTTATTTTTATATGTGTACTATCTTTTGTTTGTTTTAAAAAGCTGACATTTATATAAACTTAGAGTACGTTAATGGAGTTCTTCAACCGTAATCTTTTTCCCCATTTCCAATAATTCACGTTACTTTTCACTCTTAGTTCGGTACAAATCCTTTCCCCACTTCCAATTAAGCAAGAACCTTGAAATTTCAGACACAAATGTAATGTGGATGGCAATAAAATATTCACTTATATAACTACAGATAAAATAATTTTAAAGTTTTTAAAAAAACTTTTGTGAAAATGTATTTTGGAAATAAATACCAATAAAGTTGAAAATAATAAATATAATGTTTTTTTGAGACCAACAGTTATACGTGGCTTTGGATTAGTTTAGTTCAGTTTTTTTATTATCGTCACACTAGAAACATCACCAGGGCTATTGGCAACGGACCTCGTAATTTTGAATCACTGTCAAGTGACAAGGACGGCACCTGAACTGGCAGCCCCCTCTCCTAAACAGTTATATGTGGCAAAAGAGTAAAAAAGAGCTAAGAAGTAAAAAGTTTGTTTTGGTTTGGTTTTATTAACCTCGCCCTAAAAGCAACACAAGGGCATTTGGCAACAGACTTGTCTGGAAAAAATGTCTTTGACCAGTAACAAATTAAATGAAAATGTACAAAAAAATTACTTTTAGTCATCATCATTTATAAGATGGTAAAACATTTTAAATCCAGTTAAAATTTATGGACTAAAAACTCAAGTATTGCGCTCCCTTCAACTATATTAAATTATGTTCACGCACTATACTTTAGTTTTTTTAATCATAAATTTTCAGTTTAATTAAAGTACCTTCATTTTTTTATTTAGAATGGTGATAAACTGTTATTT
This sequence comes from Nephila pilipes, assembly GCA_019974015.1. NCBI lineage: Eukaryota > Metazoa > Arthropoda > Arachnida > Araneae > Nephilidae > Nephila > Nephila pilipes. Next base: position 98,741 of record BMAW01019569.1, on the reverse strand, counting down.
TCAGTACATTTTTATTTGATTCTTTAATGGACAAAGAAAGTTGTTTTCTTGCATTTTATTTTTTTCTTAACTTTTTGTCACTTTTAGGATTCAATTTTCAAAAAATATTTTTGTTCAAATTATTTTATAACACATAGTTAGCAAACTTACTCATAGTTCTCTTACAAATAACAGAGGATTTTTTTTTCATTTTATAGTAAAGTATGAGCAGCAATATAGAGCTAATCTTCAGAAAGAAGCAAACTGAATTCCAACCTTATTAAAACTAAGTAGAAACTGACATTATTTCGATATAGAAAATTATAGTTTCGTTGGTGGGTTCATTTACGTTTTCAAAATTTAAACAGCTAGATTTTTCCAGCTTCGATGACGTTTGTCGTCACTATTGCATCTTATCAAAAGTACAATATTCAGCATTTTTACTGAATGATTGCCATATGAAGTCGACATTTCTTGATTCTGTCTATACCTTTACTATTTTATTTAATAGAACTATATTTATCAAACAATAATCATTAACTTAAATATCTTTGTAATGACAATCTTCTTATGCCTTCAAAATGTAAACAAACACAGAATCATAAATTTGGTGCCAAATATCTGAGTTAAACTTTCTGCTTCCAGAGTTAATCAAAGCAAGTTGAAGAATTCAAATTTCATTATTTTCCTTTTAAAAACCATTTTAAATGTAGGATCAAATTTTGATGGTTATAATTTGCAAAATATGAAAGTTAGTAAACATTGAAGTTCATTTCCGGTAGTAAAATTCTGCTTCCTGTTCCAAGAGAGGAGACCGGCTAATATTAAAATGCCTATAAATCAAGTTCTAAGAAAAATAGAACAAAAAATTCTAACTATTCTGGACAGCTAGAGATCATACTTTAATATTAGGGTGAAACTAAAAAGATCGATTTGTTTTTACCGAAAATCATATTTTAAAAGTAGGCGAGCATATTAAATATAGTTTAAATTGACATAATGTTTAACGTCTCCTCAATTATTACTATTGAGACCTAGGAAAACTATCAAAACTCACCATCTGTCTTTTCGAAAAATACGGGTAAGTTTACCTTGTCTTTTTAGTATTTGAAAGTTTAATTAATTGAGTCAGGGGATGAATCTTATGAGGTTGTTTAACCTACACTGATACTACTGTACACTGAGGTTGATGTGGGATAAGACTGTTCTAGGACCCACCTATAATAGTGGTTGAATAAATATTATTTCTGATGTTCGTTTGCGGAGTACATGTAATGGTTTGGTCCACAAACGTTATAAGCATCTTGATTTTTGATCATTCTCAAGGCAAGAATAAAACTTTAGTTTGCATATCAATAATGAATCTTGTCAGTGTAAACTCGATTATTTAGTGATGGAAAATGCGAAGCTAGTAGTAAAACCAGGACGTCACAGTGGCATCCAACACAATAGGCTGAATTATTATGCAAATTGTTAAATCAAAAAAAATTTGCCAATAATATAATGTACGTATAATTTAAGAATTTGCTTTAAAAAGATTAAAATCTTATTTCATTTTGCATCTCAAATGTTACAAACATGAGTGTACTTGAAATGCTCAGCATTCTTGAAGTATGATTAAAATATCAATTATATATTGTATGAATACAGCAGCGTGGATTTCAAAATGTTTTACAAATATTGAAAAATGTAAAACTGTACATTTCTTACCACTTTGTTGCAAATCATTAATACGCAATATTAGTTAAATTGCAAGTACGATAGCTCACACTTATGTTCTCTTTTTAATTACATTCTGTTAAAACTTTCATGAAATGAAAGATAATATATAAACTAACAATATCGTATTTTGAAAGTACTGAGAATTGTTCATTATTTTAGGTTTTATAATTTTATAGTTAAAATTTCCTTTTACAGTTAAGATTTCACTACATACGATAATTGCGTATAAAGTAATTTTTACTAAATTTCTTCTAAATCAAAAAAGTTTATATTTCTGAAAAATTTCCAAATTCATATTCTAACATCAAACCCTATTTTAGACATAGTCACCTTCCTTCACAATGCACTTTGTGAGATAAGAGATGATTTTTTCTCGTACCCTTATCAAAAAAGATTCTCTACGCTTTTTTGGCCCAGTGTGCGAGGGATGTTCCGAAAGTAGCTTTCGTCTTTTTTTTCACACATAATGTTTATTTCCAAAAAATTAATAAACCATGTCATCATGAACTTAAGCACTTTCACTATTTTTCAAGAAAATTTCAATTGACATTAAATCATTTATCGAAGTGTGCAATCAGTTTGAAGAAACCTCTCTGGAAAAACGCGGTCCCTTGAGATGCATAGAATTATCGCACAGCCTTCTCCATCACAGTATTGTTTTGGATGGACTTGAGCGTGAACAATATGCAGTACGGATGACACTTCTGACCCTTATGTCTTATACTCAAGTAGTCTCCTGTACTCTATCATTAACACTATGTCCTGTACTCAAGCAGTGCTGTTTTCATTCGTGGATGTAGATGGACACCCACTTCGTCCATACTTTGCCTTCTTTCACTGAATATGCAACATCAGCATCCAACCATTTGTTGAGACATAACCTATTCACCATACACGGTCTGTGAGCGCTCGTGAATGATAGATACATCAGTCCCACGTACCCATTCAAGCCAAATACGCACTTCCATTGCTAACCATATTCTCAGTCACGCCTAAGGCACGCTGGTCTCTTACTCTCTTTTCTTTGTCACTCTGTGCATGCGCTTTCCTCCTCCACTGACACCACTTTCGTTGTTAAAACAGCAACGGATGTGTATTCTTATGGTGATTGTTTGCTTCATGTAGTATATCATGTGCTCTTTCAAAAAATGACGTAACTTACTTTCGGAACATCTCTCGTATGACGGCCCTTTGGAACACTTCGGAAGTCAAAAATCTTTTTTCACCCATTAACGATTTCATGAAAGTGAAAAGATGAAATTGTGAAGGTTTTATATCAGGGTTGTGAGAGGGTTGACTGAGAATATCCAAATCGAATGAGTCCAAGAATTTTTTCGTCACGTTCTCTATATAGGGATGCACATTGTCATGAATCAAATACACTTTCTTCGTTCACATTCCTCTTCTTTCGTTTTGAATTACTCCCATAATTTTTAGGGCTTCCCAGTATTGCTAGGCATTAATTGTTTCCGCTGGGACAAAATTTTGATGAAGAGCATCTCTTTACTTCTCCAAAAGATAAAGGCCATGAGTTTTCCTGCAGAAACAATGGGTTAGACTTTTTTTTCCTGCCTGATTTACACTAACGAAACTTTGTATACATTAGTACGGTTCCTATTACCCTCCCTATAAGCAGTTTTTATTATGTTACGAATCTGTAATGGTGTTTTTCCCTTCGCAAGATGAAACCGGATTGTGTTCCTCAACTCACAGCTGTCGGAATTCTGAATCAAGACATTCATTTCAATACGGCAGTACAAAAAGAGTTTTCAATAGATCGAAAAAAACATGTATACGTAGGAACACGTTGGAAATTGTGTCGAGCACATAGGCAGTGGAGCGGCCTTTAAGCTCGGGTCGGCATAATTAAGCAAAACAGGGCTTTGGATGGAATTTGGGCTTTCTGCTAGAGTGTGATCAGTAGCTGGGCTCTGATTGACTGTCAGTGTGGTCTGTTAAAGTTGGCACTTTGGAGGTATAGGTTTCGGTCAGGGGGAGGCGTTGAATGCCTTGTCTCTGATTGGTTGTTAGGTTACGGAGGTGAGCTTCCCATTGGCTGAGCCTTGGCTGTCGTGTTTGTGATATGGGTGTGTTTAGCTTTGAGGGCGTATACGGCTAGTGAATGAAGTTAAAAAAAGTTAATAGAATGATTTAAGATAAAATTTAAGGATTTTAATAATTTAAAAAGTATTAGTTGTTAAGGTGGGTTGTAAGAGTCAAGTAATACGGTTCTGGGTCTTTTAGCGTTTTCTCTAGGGGTGTAGTTTTCAAGCTTAATCATGTTGTAGTTATTAGTTAGATTCAATGTAAAAAAAACATGTATTCTACTCCTAAACTTTTTATATTAAACGCGGAGCAGCCAACTTGTTGAAAAATATTCTCTTTTGCGTCGAAATCTCATTACACTGAATTTCTGGACATCTCTCGTATAAAAAAAAATTATATCTTAATATTTTAAGAGCATATTTTTGCTAAACCGTTTTATATTGATGCAATTACAAATATAAAACTTCAGATTCCATCCAGTGAATAACTATTAAATATACTTATGAATCACTTATAAATGTACTACGTGTCCAAAGAGAATTAAATTCATAAGTTTTTCTCACTTTTCAAATAACTGTTATAAAAGTCATGCATCAAATTTTCCATATAGATAACTAAACTAATTTAACATTCATATTACAATATATAAAAATATTGGTAGCGTTTTTCTTTTTAAAAAATGTTTAAGAAATCCTACTTATTGAAAATATATCTTAAGGAAATAATAAATTTTCTCCTTTTCGTTAAAAATATCACTGCATAATAAATTGCATTGTTTTGATTTTTAGTTTCTCCATCAAGAGTTTAAATTGCTGAATAATATTTATGGACTGGTTTTTTCCGTTTTGTTTTGTGTTACTTCCTTTGAAATATGCGCTTGTTTAAATAGATTAAAGCAAAGCATCTTTCAAAACATCATAACAAAAGATTTTAATCTTTTGTGGTAAACAATATTTTTCTCCTTTTTTTCCCTCGCTATACAAAAAAAGAATAGTCTTGTTATCTTTCTTTTAATTACTGCTTAAAATGTAGTTGAAACACCATTTATGATGCTTTTCCTATTCACGTTGAATGTTCTTCGGATTATACATTTCAGGTTGCTGATTACGGATAATATGAGAAGGGGCATTTGTATTTTTAGAAAGACAATTTTGAGGACTCATTTAACTCAAGGAATCTAGCAATTAATCATAAAAACAATGCCCTTTCAATTTGCTGTTGCATAATGAATTGTGTGAAAAGAGAAAAAAATTATTTCTTTCAAAATAAAAGCGAGGCTCTACCTTAAGATTTTACAATGAAATCGAGTCTTTTTTAAATTCATTAAGGAGTTTCTGATTCAAGAAATGCTTTTGATAAAATTGGCAGACAGTTTCGATTAAATATAAAAAAAAAGTTAATTACATTTTTAGTTTTGGTTTTCTCTGAGTAACTAATTTTGCTGACTATATAAACATATAAATGAAAATAAAATGGCACAAGAAGACACTTTTAAGCAATGCAAAAACATCTTTAAAATATGAACATTAGTTTTTGAAAAGCTGAATATATCTCTAAGATATACATTTATATTTATAAAAAATGTGATCATGTTTATATCATCCGATTTGTAATCTAATAAAAACATATGCCAAAGTAGTATAAAAGCATGTTTTTTGAAATTCTTTGATTGATTAAATATTCAATAACGTTGCAATTAAAAGCCAAATGAGAGACAGGTTATTTAAATCACTATTATGCATGAAAATCTTCAAGTATTAGCTATTTTTGTTCAGACACAACAGTAGATAGATGTTCATCTGCTTTCGGATGAATAAAAAATGAAAATATTAATGTTAAAGATTTCTTCAATAACAATTTGTTCAAAGAGGCTCATTTAAGATCCCAAAGGTATCCATATAGTCTTAAAGAATCTAGGTTTTCAAAAATAATTTAGCTATAGTTCATTGATTAAAAAATATTTCAAACAATAGTGTGTGAGAGTCTCTCTCTCTCTGTGTGTATGAGTGCGCGTGCGTGCGTGTGTGAAAAACCAAATATTAGCATTATGTAAATGAGAAAAATAAATTTTGCATTCGTATAACGTTTTCATGTTAAGCAAGCATTTATGAAAAATAAACAGGTATAATCTCCTACTTATATTCTATAGTTTTACAATGTTACAAAGTAATATTTTTGGTATTTTGCCATAAGTGACCAGAACATAACTTTTTGCCTCATGCAAATTATTATAATTTATAGATAACAAATACAGACTAATTTTTAAGCATATAAGTTTCTTAAGGAAAATTTTCAAAATAAAACTTGGTAGATCAAAAAATGCATTAAAATATTTTTACTAAGCTCTTTTGAAGAGTAAATAAATTACCGATTTTTTTTTTCTGTATACGAGGAGTGACAATTAAATAACCGGACTAGTCTTAAAAACTAGCTTTATTGAAAACATTTCACAAATACCTTTTAGTCCCCTTCAACATACTCCCCTTCTCTATCAATACATCGCTACATATGCGTTTTCCACTGTTCATAGCATGCTGCAGGTCATTAGGTGTCACATTCTTAAGTAAGTCTACCGATTTTGTCTTCACCTCTTCTTCTACGGGCTGAAAATGTTTTTCCTTTAATACACTCTTCACTTTTGGAAGCAGGTAGAAGTCGCATGAAGCGAGATTTGGAGAGTAAGGTGGATTCACGAGTACAGTAACGCATTTGTCCCCCAAGAACTTTTTCAAAGAAAGCGCATTGTGCGCCGGCGCATCGTCTTAATGCTTGGTTTGATTTTTTAGCACCAGTTTTGGGCAAATTTTATCACAAGGAAAATTGTTGATCAAAATGTTTCTTATAGTCTCCTTGTATATGTTCCTAATATCTGACATCATTCTAACGTCAGTCTTTATGTACTATTTCAATACTTTTCTTAATATTTTCATCAGTTCTTGATGTCACAGGTCGACCAGAACGTTCATCATCTTCAACAACCTCGCAACCTTCCAAAAAGCATTGCGCCATTCAAAAATTTTATTACGTGACATTCAGTCTTCTCCAAACACCTCCTTTAACAAGTTAAAAATTTAGTTGGAATTATTTATTTATTTTTTAATTTCAAATATATGCTCTGCTCTGTTTTTAAGCTCATCATTTTATATATCGCGGCACTGCGACGCAACAACGTCTTATTCAAACAAGGATGAAAAACAAACTGAACTAAAGAGAAGAACGGAATAATGTGCCACCTACCCCGGAAATATCAAGATCAACTACATTCCGTTCCCACTCTTCTACACCATGCCTTTTGGCTTGAGCATGCGCAGTCCGGTTTTTTAATTATACCTTGTACATTAATTAGGGAAGTAATCTCATGAAAGCGATAGAAGCTCCTGAAAAAGAAATAATTCATGAAAACTGCTTATGATAATACTTAATTCAATCCATTTTTGTCAGTTCTTGATTCTCAACAAAAATTCGAATCCAAGCAGAATGTCTTAAATATCTTTGGATTCATTGATTGATTTTATTAAAGTTGCACTAGAAGCAACACTAGGCTATTAGTGACGAACCTTGTAATTTTGAACCTCTGTTAAGTGACAAGAACGACCTCTGAGTTAGCACCTCTTTCTCCTAACTTCCTCACCACATCAATAGGAATACTTGGAACTCAACAGATTTAACGTGCATCATCCCGGATATATAGAGCTTCTTTAGTGGCATCAATGCTCGATCCTTATGACTTGACGAAAAACGCCAGCCATGAGTTCACGACCATGACCACAAGGCTATCAAGGCCACTAAATATCATTAGAAATTTATAAGAACAAAAAGATCTACAGAAGCAAATACTATTTGAATTCCTTTGATTATACTTGCTGTGAAGAATTTTCTATTTGGTTATGAATAATGGGAAATTTAATTGATTTAAAAATCTACGAAATACACAAATTAAACCTGTCTTATTAAAAAAAATATTTTTAAAGAATTATTGGACTTAAATTAAAATTTAAAGGAACAAAATCTTATTTAAGGAAAGTGTCTATGAGTGTTACAAACATACAAATATTAAACTAATAAAGATGATTTTATCCGAAATTTAATCTCAAAATAAAAAAGCTGAATTTTACCATAAAATGCGCAAAAAATGAAATAAACCGGCTTTTTTTATCATTGCATCTTTAGGTTCTGTTATCTATTATTTCTAATAACATTTAAAATTATTTAAATTTATTATGATAGAAAAAATAGGTATTTTATAATTTATAAAGTGCTTTTTAAATCACTCGGGAAATCGTAAATAAAATGTTACTGTAAATATGTATGACAAATTACAGGAAATTTTTAAATTTCTTTCATCTAAAAGAAGTTATTTTAAATACTCAGAATTTATTTGCTTCATCAAAGCTAATTATATAGCCGGTAGAAAATACAGCAGGTTAAAAATGTCAATTTTTCAAACGTTTAATGATAATATTTTTCAAATACTCAAAATATGAATTTTGTAATTTTGGAAGAAAAATATGTCGGTAATCTCAAGCTTGTGCATAAATACAGTAAGCATACAATTATCACGAAAAAAGCATTTTACGATTTTTTTTAATATTCTAAGAAGAAAAAAATTTTAAATAACACAACTGAATCTCATGTTTCAAATTAATGTTCAAATAAAATATTCCGATAATGTATTTTATAGTGAAAGGTTTATTTTATTCCTACAAGGATATAAAAATCTTTTTAACTGCATAATACCGTTTTATTTCCTTTTTGTTCTTTAGCCAAGAACTGGTGATATATGGATACTATACTGAGAGTTCGAAAATTAAAATAAAATAAAAATGAGAATTTAATCTCGACTAAATTATCATTAAAATTGTAACTACAAATAATAATGGCATTTAAATTATTTCCTATACGAAACATTACTAAACATTTATATTTAATTCTTTTAACATTTCTTTTAGCTCATATTATATTATCAAATCAAACCTACTGAACACTTTATTTAATAGTTTTTATTATTTAAGTAAAAATAAAATTTTAAAATTTAACTAGATAATTTTACAAAGAATTTCTGTATAAAATTGAATTAAAATAATTAAATTCAAATACAAAAAGAAGAAAAGGAAGAGTTTTACAGAGAAAGATATTATTCCACGTCTCTCCTATGTCAAAATTTTTACAGACCCAAGAAGAAAAGGAACTGAAAATATTTATATTAAACTCTAATAATTCTTATATACTTATGTGAAACTGCAAAACAATTTTCCTAATTTTCCACAAAAAAACTTAAACCATTTAATTTAATATCTTTTGAAATAAGGCACTAGAACCAAATAAAACACACATCATATTTAATGCCTTCAGCAAATAATACAAGAAAACTTTTTTTTTCACATTTTCAAAATTTTCTGTTGAGATTTTAATTAAATTGACTTAGGAGTCAATTTCTCAGACAGAAATATCACGGATTTTTTCACTCTCTGTAATCTTTAAAAATAGAAAAGAGATTGATCAATAATTTATTCTCCATAAGATACGAGACTCTTATCATTTCACAATCAGAAGAGGTTTCTGGGAGTCCCTGATAAGCAATTTCAAATATTTGTTTCATCGTATTCATCCGCTATTTAGCAATTATGAAGCCTTTTTAAAGAATGATAAAAAAAAAATTAAGTAAAGCAGTTCTCCCTATTGAAATCATATATTAATAAAATGTTTATTTATGTCACAGTTATAGAGTAACCTCATTTCGCACTAATTGCTTCTTTTTTTTTTAAAATACTTGACTTATTGGATTCGTTCGCTTTCTGAAAGAATACAACTTAATTTAATTAATAGGTAAATTTTCAGTTCGACTTACATATGACAATTGAAAAAATAGTAAAAATTCAATATCATTAAGGTTTACTAATTCTGTTCTGCAACATTATTTATAAAATGTTAAAATTTTCAATTGAAAAATAGTAAACTTTTAATAATTTTTTCGATGACATTTAAATCTTTAAATAAAATAATAAAGCCAGAAGAATTATTTTATAAATAATAATCTTAAAGCTAAAACTTCTTCAGTTGATTTATTGTTTATTTACGTTGTGTAATTAAAACAACATGAGTGCTATTAGCATCAAACAGCGTAATTTTGAGCCTCGGTCAAGTGACGACACCTGAGTTGTCCCTTCCCTCTCCAAATTTCCCCACCACGCCATGGGAGAATTTTGGACTTTGACAGATGTCACTTGCATTCGCCTCGCTACACGGTGAGTGTTCATGGGCATCGAGACTCAAACCCAAGAAAAAAATAATAAATTTCCGTGCAATATTTATGATTAAAAAAAGACCAAAATCTCTTTCAGGTACGCCTAGTGAATGTGGCGATGGATTCGAGACCAGTGGTATTACATAATTTGAAGCAGAGATTGCCAATCCATTAGTGAATATACTCAAAAAGAGCCAACTTTAACTTTAGATAACTTACAGATGGTACGTCGAGGTCGGAGGTAAGGTAATTAACCGATTGGTAGGGTCTCCTTCATTATTTCATAGTTAGAAGCAACACTTTTGTTTCACACGAAAAAATAAATATTTGGATCCATGGAATTTTGATAAGTCTTTATTTCACAACATCTTCAACACAACTAAACTTTTTTTTCAACAAGGCGATGAACTACAAACTTTGGAACGCTTATGATTATTGCCACAAGATGTAACAAAACTTTAAAAACATAAAAGTAATAATTAACAATAAATGAGAACTATCAATAATATTCTGCCTAAAAATACAACGAAGTAAGCAATTAAAAAAAAAGAAAAATGGAAAGATTCAGTTCATCTTCGAAACCAAATTTAGCGTCAACATCTGGATAGTTTTCTTGAAGTCGTAGATTCGAGCCTTGATTCCACTGAAAACCTACCGTGTACCCGGGCTGATGCATGTTAAATCTGTAGATGCTCAAAGTCTTCCCGTTTGCATGATGTGGAAGTTAGCAGAGGGAGGAGCCAGGTCATTCGTGACACTTGACCGAAGTCCAAAATTACAAGGTTCATAACCTATTGTCCTCTTGTTGCTTCTGATGCAACTTTAATAAATCCAAGCAATATCTCTCTGTCTGTAATTCAAGATTAATAATTTAGATCATGTGAGTGAGAAGGCCACAGTATGCGTAGGGTATTTTCCCTTAGAAGAAAGTCGTCGATCGGGCTCATCTGATGACAAGGCGCTGTAGCGAACGTCACTTAAAAAACAGTTGATTTCGTCAGGGATGAAGTCATTCAGTGAGAATCAGTAACTGAGATGAGCGCGCATCTACATAAGAGAGGGACTGGACGAAGGAGGAAGAAAACGAGAAGCTAGTGTATGTATCATGGCGCATGTTTAGCGGATAAATAAAATTTAATAGATCTCTCTAGCCTGACTGTGTTCGTACGTAATACGGTACAGCGCATTATCATCCTTCAACATAAAGTTAGTACCGACAGCACCTCGAAATCAGACCAAATTACGGCTCAATCAAGTAGTGTCAGTATCTTTTAGAAATCACAGTCCCCCATCTCAAAGATCTGAAGATCTTTCAGTCGTCAACTTCATGCCTGCCCACATCTTGACTACTGTTGACGCAAACGATATTTTGTAATGTATCCTGTGTGAACACGAGTTCCACGTTCGTAGCATGTCGTTAGCCGATGCGAATGAGAGAGAGAGTCCTCAGGCTTAAGGGGGTCACTTCACGCAGCCTTTTCCCTATCTCCATAATGTTAAAAATGACCAATTTTAAGGAACATTTTTTAAAAATTGACTGGATGTAGAGTTACCAATTTTTTTGTGTTCATTTATTGAATAGTTATTATTATTTTAATGAGAGCTTTTTTTGAAATTTCAATTAGTTTTTTTTTAAAAAATTATTATGTGGATTAACACGTGAAAATTTAAAAAACCATGAAAATTTGTGTACATTTCAACCTCTAAAATTTTTTTGAAAACTTTTTTTGACAAAAGCTCTCATTAAAATATTTCTTTATGTACTAGTAATACATGCACCAAGTTTCAAAGCTATAAGATGAGTAGATTTTTTAAAAATGTTCCTTTTGTGTTGAAATTTACAGTTTTGAGGTAATGCAATTTAAAGTACAAACTTACCATTCACTAATAGGTATCAACACCAAAGCTTGAATTGCTTGGGTCATCTGCTAGATAATCTTCTTGTCTACATTTTAATAGTCTGTTTTTAATTCTAGCTTTATTGGTTCTTTGTAAAACTGCCTTTTTTGCTTTCTTTATGTGAACATGATCTGCTTCTTGTAATGCTCGACATGTATAAAATCCAAGTTGAACATTTAATAAACTTAAAACTTTTAATTTTGTAATGAATCCTTGATTAAATAGATATTGCTTCATACTTTTCAGCTTTTAATGTTCCTAATTCTACATATACATTTATTAGGATTATGTACCAGATGATGCTATTTAAATTTTGAATTTTGCCAAGTAGGCATCTAGAGAGTAGTTCAGGACTTGAAAAATCTCTAACTATTGTTTAATACAATTTATAATAACATCAGGTAAGTTATGTTTGTGTTTATATTGTTTTCCTTTAATTATGGCCCTATTATATGCACACCACTTGTCGTCACCAGTGGGGCAAAGACTAAAATACTGAGTGTATCGCAGCTTGTGCAATGATTCTGGGTGATTGAAGATCCAGAGTGTCCCTTCAACTTCCAGTTCTCCACTATTTCCAAAGAAATTAGTGAAACACTTCTCTCTGTGTGCATTTCCATTCCTCAAATTGCACGAATATCTGGAAAATACTTCGGCATCAATAACCTTTCCAGTTTCGACACAAAATGTTGTCACGACACCATTTAGTGAAACAAGCCCCCCTTTTGCCAGCCGCCATCAATAGCCACAGGTACATTTGGACTTCCATCACTATTAAATATTTTTTAGCAGATATTACCATAGAATCTCTTGCGATTTCCTCTATCGCATCATTTAATTATAACTCATAAAAGCGCTTAGTAATGGGAGGTAAATTCATCACTCCGCAAAACCCTTTCGCAGCAGCATACCCTTTGCAAATTGATCTCATAGCATATGAAAGTCATAACTTCATGCACATTAGTATATCCTTTATTAGTTAAACTCTGAGTGACTCTAGTATTAAGGACTGGTTGTTTGAAACCACAACTTTCACTACATATAAATAGTTCTGTAGCCAAACCTTGGTTTTGATGACCAAAATTAATATGGATACCATGTTTCTTGCATTTTATGCATAACACACATAATTTTAAGCAATAAGAAAACAGAGAAATGTCAATTATTTCCTTAAATTTATCAGAAGAATTTAAAAAAAGCTTCATACTCACCAGCATACATACATAACATTGACACTTACCATACCAGCATACTTACCATATTTATAAACATTTTTGAGCTTATATAATTTTAAAAGAACTTTTATTTAATAAACAAACATCTATCTCAAACTTCTATTTCTTAAATGTTTCAGCATTAAACCGAGACATAATGAAAAACATAAATGAAAAAATTTTTCGAAAAGAACAGATTGTCTACATTAGGCGAGTCTAAAATACCACGCTGCATTCAATAACAAACGTTGAAATGTAAACAAACTGCTATTACTATTCACTTCAATTCTTTCCTCAACAAGTTGCTGATCGACGAAAATTGTTTTCATGAATTTAAAATAATTTTATAAGGCTGGAAAGAAGCATGTATAATATGTTTTGGTTTAAAAGTGGGCGTGTCAAACAGCTGTTTTGGGTCTTGACACATGTAAACAACTTTTTAAAAAAATATTTAAAATACTTCTAATTTAGCTAGAACAAAAATTTAAATTGCATTCGACGCAGAAGGATTTGTAATTTCTCTTTCAAAAAAAATTGAAAAATCGATTTTTTGACCGATTTGCGTGAAGTGACCCCCTTAAGAGGAATTAGTCTTTAAATATCACATATCATCCCCATATCATATCATCCAGGACTGATATTCATATTTTGATATTTTGAAAACTCTGGTACTGATATTCCTACAAAAAAATATTGACTAAATAAAAAAATATTCCAACTGATAAAAATGACAAAAAATATTCCTACAAAACAATTCCTGATATTCCTACAAAGTTGGCTGCGCATAACGCAGTCAACTTTCATTTTGCACGACACATACATTCCTTAAAAAACCGTGCAAAACAATTCGTGTAAAAAATACATATGACATATAGTAAATTTGGGGATATATTCCACCACTTTCAAAAATTGTGTAAGAAGAAAAAACTAAATATTTTCCCAAAAAACTGCTCAAAAAAAGTGATAATGAAATTCATATTACATATTTATAAAACAAAAACAATTCATTTTTATTACAAAAATTTTTTAATTAGTTTACAGAGAAAATTCAATCTATAGGTTCATACAACATATAAAATTCAAATTGAAATTAGGAATAAAACTACTAACAAATATTCATTGCTACTTGATAACACGCGTGCAACTTTCTCACAAAATGGAACAAAAATGTTACCATCAGTAGATATGTCAGATATGTCCAGCACAACTGTCGACTTTGATACAAATGAAGAATTTCGTTCTTTATTAACGGTTTCTGTTGGAATTTTTGTTGTTTTAAAGTTTGTTCTTAACGGCTGTTTTTTTTATTTATTTATTTATTTTGGTTTTTTAAGTTCCTTATATAATTCTTAATATCCTGCTACACAAAACTTAAGATTACGATAAAATTTTAATGTACGCTCTATGTCAGGATCATGAGTAAAAAAATGTTTAAGACTTGCAGCAAATTTCAAGCGCTCGCGAATTAAATCAGCTGTTAGTAGCAATACAAAATAAACAAGCCATGAAGTAGACCAAGTCACTCATGCATGTGTGGGTATAAACCGATCATTTTCTGACTACACTGTCAAAATTAGAATTAAAAAAAAATATTTTTGGGATTCGTGCTAGAACAAAAAATCGTATAAAAAGTATATTGGTGAACCGTGTTATTTAAAAATCGTATAAAAAAGGAGTAGGTTGTATGTATATATGTATGAACATATATATACATATATACATGTGTGTGTGTGTGTGTGTGTGTGTGAGTCAATTTCCGATTTCAATTTAAAACTCTACCTCAGATTCAGTAATGGAATAACGAAAATAGTTACTCGTATTTTTAACTAAGATCAAAGTTCTCATGTGATGGTATGTAGAAGATTAGGAGAGTGATGAGCCAATTCAAGTTTTGTCATCAGAATAGGATTTAAAGTTAGAAAACTACCAGTTACCACCCAATACAAGGAGGTGTTACCAGTGCCTCTCGTCTAGCTATAAAGCTATATTGAATTAAATCATTTAATCGAATTTCTATTACAACAACGACTTTTCATGTTTTGAATGAAACGAAGATAATTTTAAACTTATTAGATATCATTGGAATATCTCTTAAATAATATTATTGCTTTATTAAAGATTTATAATCTTACAAGTTATTATTATACGTTAGAGTTTTTAACGCTTATTTAACACTTCATCTGGACTTGTTTTAAAATAATTGAATAAATAAATGTGTATATGGTATTAATGGACGATTGGCAGATAGCTGTAATTTTTCATAAAATAGAAAATCTCAGAATATGAGCTGAAGAACTGAATTAGAATAAATAAGATTATTTTTTCTTTTTTATCACCAACTTTTTCAGAATTTTTATTTTGGTTGTTTTAGATTTTGTTATATTTTCTGATGAATATGTTAAAGTAAAGGGCACTTAATATATTTAATGATGTACACTTTTACAATACTTTTGCTTTTAAATTTCTACCAATAATTTTAAAAACAATTTCATTTTAAACATAAGTATATTCAGGTCTTGACAACCAATTCTCTTTTTAAACGTACTTTAATAATTACAGATACATCTACAGCTTTGGAACATTTGGTCTTTTTCTAAAAGAGAAACTTAAAATTATTTACTTGAAGCAACATTTTAAAATATTATAGGATGTGCAACTTTTATATTTAATTTAAAAACAACTATTTATTATAACAATATTTTCATTACTATCTAATTTTTCAAAATAAATTTTTTGTTTGAGAAAATTATAATTTTTATATTATTTTTTAATAATAGTTTAAAATAAATTACCCATAAATATACACTACTCAGAGTCTTTGACTATTTAAGATTGATTACAAATTTATAAAGAACATTCATTATTTTAAATAATTATCTAGTTTCAAACACTTCATTTATTATTTATAATAAATTGCCGTATCACACCTATTAATTTTCTTAAGAAAAATTAAATTATAAATCTATTGTTTATTTTTTGATATATATATATATATATATATATATATATATATATATATATATATA
>BMAW01019569.1:65203-82601 GCA_019974015.1 Nephila pilipes | reverse complement strand
TATATATATATATATATATATATATATATATATATATATATATATATGGTACTTATGCAAAATCTCTAAAGTTTAAGTTGTCGTAAATATCTGTATTACCAAAAAGATTTAAGAAGGTGACAAAAGATTTCCAAAAAGTTTCTTTTTAATTTTTAGAGACTCATTAATCATTTAAGATTTTTCTTTGAGCAGATATTAGAAACAAATTTTCAGGTGAAAAAAATACGAAGTGTGTATTAAAATACTTCTTTTTTTTAACTTTTTAAGTAGCATAAAATTCTCTATTCATAAATCAAAGCAAAAAAGTAGTAAATACAAAACAAAGATCGATGAAAACACTAAAATAAAATGGAAAAAGAATTATAAAGAAGAATATAAAGAGAGTTACCCAAAAAGAACAAAAAATGCTTCTTTATTTCAAAAAAATTTGCTGTAAAAAGAAGTATTTCTTAAATTCTTATCAATTTTCTTCTTATGAAGATACGAGTAGTATACAGTAAATTTAAGTATTTGTTTAAAATTATTTCCTTTTCTCTTCTGCTTTTCTACATAAGAAAAGGGAAAACTCCCTGTTATGTAATAATGTTTTAAAAGCACAATATTTTTTAAGATGGATAAAGCAGCTATGCTTCTAACTTCACATTGATTAGATCTTAATTTATTTGTATTGTTTGTAGAAATAAGTATATCTAATTTGTATTAAATTTATTTCTTATAAATATTTGTGTTCAGTGAGTGATTTCCGTAAAAAAATCTCATTTCAGAGAACATTAAGCAATTAGTATTAAGAGGTATAAGTTTTTACAATTAATTTCGCTTCCAAACCAACTTATTTCTTTTTTAAGATTTATATATGAACGTATGTAATTAACAAACAGTGGGTGTTTATTTTAAATGCGTAAATTTCTGCTTATCCTCTTAAAAGTTCTATTGCTTCCGTTCCTAAGATATTTAATTTAGATGAGAGTTAAACGGTTTAAAAAAAAAACAGTTTTTGAAAAGGACAACGAAAAATAGCCTTCAAAACCAAAATTAATAATTTTATTAGTTCATTAAAAAAGAGGAAATTTACTTTGTGAAAGTCCATTATAAGCGATCATTCTCGTACGATTTTAAGTGTGAGTCTTAAAAACTTTTTGTTGTTAAATCATTATAGTTGTGGGAGAGAACAGTTTCAACAGTTTCTACGCATTCTTAAGTGTACAGTTCTTTTAACGTAGATGTGAAGAGGTGAATAATGAACCCTTCAATCAAAAATATTTTTTCCCTTCCCTGTTGTTCAGGCAGAAGTAATCTTTTTCTTAAAGACATTGCAGACACGTCTAGCTATTTTATCACTTTAATAACCTTATTGACATAATTGCTTCTTTTATATTCAATAAAAATTATTAATTAAGTCGAGTAAATAAGCCTCAATGAACTTGGAAATAAAAATGGTACTCACTAATGTATTATTAATTAAGCTCTTGTTATGAAAGATTATTATTCACTTAGAATATTGACTAAAACTTCTAATTAAGATAAAATCTTTTTCAGATATATGAGTCTTATAACTAATATTTATGCTTAATATAAGGAATAAAGTGAGGGGGGAAATAAAAACTATTATATTTAACTAATTTTTAAACTCGAAATGTTTGTTATCTGGTAATTCCTGTTTACTTCGGATTTATGATTCCGAAGTAAACAACTTAAAAATTTTCAAAAAATATAATTGTCATAATTTTTTGTACGAAATGTGAATAAAAATATTGACAAGGTATTGGTACGAACCCGAGATGACGCTTTTCTGTAACGATTTTGTTATGAAGGAAAAAAGACATTTACAGAGATTTCATCAGTAAGCCAAGAGAAATTTAAGCAATGACCCCTTAATCTTGGTGACGGTTTTGGCTACCCTTTTGGTGACTTGGCATCTTTGATGACAAATCGAAAATCCCAGAAATTCTAGGAATCTAGTTGATGTCTCTACGGATAAAAAAAAGTTAGACGTTTAATGAGTTTTTCGTATGACGTCACACTTGGAGGAATAAATACGCCAAGTGCCTGAAGAGGTATAAATACGTCAAGAGCCTGAGAGAGTGTGAGTCAGTCTGTCTTACAGTCTAATTTGGGGATGGATAGGGAAATCTATTGGGGAGTCGTCGGCTTTTGAAACAGTGGATATGCCAAGGAACTGACGGTTACTTAGCCAAATGAATTTGCAGAGAAGCCGGTGTCTGCCTTTGTAGTGTAGAGTATTTCTGCGGAGATTTGTTCGTAGAGTGAACTAGTAAGTTGGTGAGCTGAACGTTGTCGATGCAATTGTGACTGTCATTGAAAGTTCTATTTTTGTTCTGTTATCTTAGTCACTAGTCCGTACAATTACCGTGTCTTCTGTTTAGACTATGACTGTCCAATCTCTGCTGCCTGCGTGTTGTCCTGAAGATTCGAGAATAAAGCGTCATTTATCATTATCATCTGCGTTCAACTTATTTTCTCTCATTTGTAGCCAGAAATTTTTGTAGCAGTATTTATAATTCTACTGAGGGCTTATGTTTGAAAATCCTATCAATTTTGAGCCTATGTTAGAAGTTGAAGAAAATTAGTACGTTAGTGCTTTATTTTTCAACCATCCACGCATCGCTACGTGAAGATTTTGAGACTCATTTATTTCCATTAAGCAGTTCATAGCCATCATTATTCAGCTCGATTGATGATTGTTAGAATCAGGAAGCGAACCCGTGAATGTGTTTGCTCATATTCAGCCAGAAAACTCACAGCAACTGAATTTCTGTAGATCTGGGGGTTTATTAATATATATTTTATTATTTTGAAAAGTATGCTACAAACCAGTCTTAAATATAATTAAGGTATCGTTTCTTAAGTATTAAAACATATATATTTTACTAACGGTGACACAAGTCATGATTATAACGATTTTTTAATGTATCACAAAAAAAATTTCTGTCACAACTTGGGCTTCTTAGAAGTGTTTTAATTATGTTGTTAACCTTCAGACATTTTATAAGAAATGACTCTTCAATTTATAAGCAAAATGTCAAATTTATATTTATATTCTCACATATTGCACGTATTTGAATAATTCTGTCAATTTTTTTAAACCAATCGAACTGCTGAGAAAAATTAATAAAATAACTTATTAAGAGAGAGTTTTCTGGTTATAATGAAACGATTTTTTATGCATAAGCCTTTCTATCCAATATGCAAATAATGACGATGAAAATGATGCAAACGATTGTCAACCAGTGAATGAATCGTTTGTTTTCATAGTATCTCAACTACTTTCTAGGATAGTGTGTAAAAGAAAATTTAAAATATATTGTATGACTTCTATTCAACCTTAATTCTTCCTATTGATTTAACTTTTTAGTGCACACCAATAGGCTTAGATACAGTGTAAGCACATGATGCCAATTGATGGAGGACATGCAAACAAGCCAAAAAAATTAAAGGGGTAAAAGTTAGGTTAATTTGATATTTGGGAAGGAAGGATGTCATCATTTGACTATGTTGCCAGAAATGATTGAGATTAATAATAGAGCACAATGTCAATACAGAAACAGTTATATAAAGAGGTCTTAGGAAAAGTGATCAACATCTACTCAAAGAAAAAAGCCTGAGACAATACGTTTTTAGTTCCCTCGAATATGCTCAGGCGCCTTTGCAATGATCAGTGAGCTCATTCGATCTGAAACCTTATCGACTGTAATAGAATTGCCTTCAGCAACGAGATTCGTTTTAAATTGTTCCCTGATAATTAACAAATATATACCTTAAGATATCAAAGTTAGCTGTAGATTAAGAAAGTAATTGCCACTTGTGAACCAGCTCTTCAAGCGAGAGTTATTGATAGATGATGTCCCACATTTATCATGCAGGGGCTCGCAATTGTGGATGGTGCATGGTTCCAGAAACCGCAGTAAATCATAAAATAATTAAGCCTGGTTATGTTGCTAAGTCAAACAGAATCAAAAAGTACTTAAAACCTCTTTGTGAAACTCTTCTCTTCTCTCAGAGGAACCCTTGAAATATAGACTTTCGACAACGTTGACACAGACACTTAGAAACTCATCAGACAAACACTTACCATTCACGAAAAACGTGCATAACAAAAATCAGACTGCGTAATCATGACACGGTACCGCATTCATTTTCTTCCTTCAAATAAGTAAATTTTTAAGAAATGATAATCGTTCACAATTGATGTATTAAATTAATAAACACATAGTTGTAGTAAATGTTAATCTTGTTATTTTAATAATAATGTCAGTTAATTTATTTTACTCTCATTGATCGGAAGCATCCTCTCTCTCACTATACAGATAATTTGACCTTTTACAATGTCTAATTTTAGTTAATTTGATATATTTAAAGAAAATAAATCATGTAAAAAGGAAATTTCCGTATCACTACTAGGAGGACTCTACTACAATAATTGATAACTTGATCCTTTTGGTTTCACTAATGACACCCTTAGATCAAAATGGTACATCGGCGATAATCTACGCCTCTTTGTGTTGCCTTTCAATTCAAGGGACCCCAAAAAATTGCTTTATACTATTGTTTTTTTCATACAATAAGAGTTTCCTTTCTTATAATAAATTGACGAACCGATTAAAAATTTGACCAAACATTGTTGTACATGGAAATCCCAAAATATTTGAACTCAAATTTTCTAATAATTCAGCAATTCTCATTTCTTAAGACCTCTTGCGATTATTAAGTAGTTGATTTTTATTAAAACTGGTATAACATTAGAAAACATTTTTAAACCTGGTTTATTATTCAATGAAATTCAATCAGAGAATGTCAAATATTTTACTTAAGCTGCTGAATAAAACCAAAGCTTTTGCCTATCGTATTATATGCAGCGTCTGTTATTACAGAAACAGTTTTCTAAAGGTCAATTTGCATATCTGTAAAAGCATAGTGAAATTCTTTAAAAATATCAATACCGGTACACTTCTTCAGCGGTATTAGTTTCATGAGCTCTGTTTTCAATATATTGCCTGTTTTATATTAAGCAAACTCAGCTAGTTGAGCATAATATCACGTCATTACTTATTTTTAAAGCAATAGAATATATTTCTGCATGCTTAAAGTCGTTAGGTATTTGAAAATTAATATTTTTTTTTCTAATTCCATTACTCGATCTTTAATTATGTGGAGAATTATAGGTAATTCATTTCCACGTTTTGTATTTTTTCTTAAAATATGTAAATGATGAGACTCTCATTCTAAAAAAGCTTGTTTTACAAACCTTTCTTTTGAAAAAAGTTTCTCCTGGCATACAATATAATAGGCTACTTCAAAACTAGAAGCTGGTTTAACACCTATCGCGATTTTTTTTTATTTACTTTCTTTGTCTCTTGAAAAGCTAAAATATGAATGCAACTTTTCTGGGTGTACTTGTTTACAATTTTTTTTTGTACGTAAAGTGACTTATACATAGCAAATCACACACACACTCATATTATTCTATTCATTCACAACGTATTTATAAATAATTTTTAGAACCTAATAATTTTAGATGAAATATCTTTTAAACAAACTTCATATATAAGTACAGATTCTTATTTACAGGAGATGGCTCTTTCCTGTAGCGGCATCTCATGCAGGAAAGGACACATTTAAGGACATACCATTAGTCAGCTAAAGGAAGGTTAAGTAATGACCCCTTAGCCTTGACGACGAATTTGGAGAGCTTAACCCTTAGCTTTGGCGAGAAAATTGGTGACTTTGGCGATAAATTGAAGGATCTCGAATGTGCTGGAACCTAAGAGAAATAATAATTGAGAAGAAAGTTACAGACTTTTCGGGAATTTTCCCATGTGACATCCTATTTGGTTGCTAGAGATATAAATACGCCAAGAGTCTGAAAGGCTGGGAATCAGTTTTTCTGCTGCTTTGTGGACCAATCGAGGAATTGTGCCCTGAAACTGCTAGAGATTCGGTCTGAATCTAGTGAAACTGCTGGAGTCTGTCTTTGGAGTCTCTGTTGCCGAGATTGATCAGAAAATCGACTGAAGCTGTAAACACTTGGAAGTGAAGCGAGTAGGGTGAATTTGCGAAGCAGCAACGTGTATCTGGGGGAAATTGTCGCATCATTCCCTGGAAGTCCAGAATATTACTGCGGAGGCTGTCTGCAAAGAGGATTAATAAGCTGGTGAGCCAAACGTTGCTGCTTAAATAACTGTGAATGTCCTTAAAAGAGTGTTTTGTTCCTGTTTCTAGGTCACTAAACTGTTCAAGTTCTGTGTATTTGTAAATATGTTACTGTCCGAGCTGTGCTACCTGTGTCTTGAACTGAAGACTTATGAATAAAGCGTCATTTGTCTTTATCCTCCGAGATGGCCTTGATTTTCCCTCCCCTCACGCATGCACAAAGATATAATAATATGTATGTATGTATGTTATGTATGCATATGTATATTGTAGCAATGTTACTTAATATATAGCCTTGTATATGTTGTACATACTCACATGTATATATTATGTATATGGCAATGGCCCATATTATAATATGCTCTTAACCTTATATGTATGTATATATGTATATTAATAACCATGTCAATACATGTGCTCTTCTTGTAGCTGTATGTATGTGCTCTTAATATGTAGCCTTGTATGATATATATATTATAATATATACTCTTGTATATATGTATACCTTATATGTATATATTTCTTTCTTCAATATTACATGACTTATATAGCACTTAACCATGTATGCATGTAGCAGCAATAACAACATGTATGTATGTGTATGTTGATATGTAGCAACCAACATGTAATACTGCTGTTTCTGGAGAATTAAATAACTTAAGCGGAGAATCGTCAGATCCAAGGTGGAGGTTTGTTGAGAGAACGGCTTTGTGCTGATTACCAGATGAAGTGGTGGGAGTTTTCAAGAACAAAAGAGAACTTTCTTTCGATTAAGCGTCCGAGAATCGGTGTTTGGTTGCTGACCACTTACGTAGCTCGCGATGGTTAACTTGCTGGGCATTGAAGTGAGGTCAAACAGATGTTGAATATCGCGGGGAAGAGAATTCCATATCGCTTGTATGCGCAACCAAAAGTTCGTCTTTGGAAACGCAGGACATGAGGTCACGAGCGAGAGACATGACAACCATATCCACACACACACGTGCTCAATAGGCGACATATCGGTGAATAATCAGGCCAAGGGAGAGAGAAGTTGCGTTGTGCTTCTGAACAGGGAATCTCGAACAGTCCGCGCAACATGTGGAGCGTGCATTATCCTGCCTGAAGATATCAGGGATGCCTTGAAGGAGAGGAACTTCGGGCTATGGCATGGACGTACCTGTTGCTATTGAAGTTACCCTCAATTCCTTTATCGGTGGATCGTCCATGATGCGAAATCACCAGACCATAACTCCGGGTGTTCTAGAAACCACTATAAACCGTTCAATAATACACTCAGGAAGGCAGCGTTGACCGGCATAACGTCTAACACGAACACGGCCAATCATGGGTCTACAAATTGAAGCGTGATTCATTTGAAAGAACTTGGTGCCAATCAGCTCGCCTGTCTCTCTGTGCTCCAGCAGGCCACTGCCGACGCGGCCGTCGATGATTCGCCGTCAGGGGAATCCTGTATAAAGAGCACTTACAACGCGTCCACGGCGCGGCAGACGACGAATTGACGGCTAGCCGACAATTGGCCACAGCAGTAGACCAACGATGCACCCCGCCCCAGCTGCCTGGAGGAAGCTGTGCGATCATTCACCGCCATGCGGAGCAGGTGTCGATCATCGCGCTCTGACGTCACCTTCTTGTGTCGTCAGTGCCTGTTTTTCCGGGTTGTTCGGTGCTCGTCGGTCCTTCGCAGAAAACTCGCATCACTGTGGAACTGTTCCGCTGCATACGAGCTGCTATTGCGCGATAGAATCCTCCTTCTCGAAGACCGGTGTATCCTCTCGTTGAAACTCCGTAAGTTGGCAGATTTCTTATTCTTCATCGTGGAGCATACTCAGGTCTCACTAAACGTTTTGCCACTAACAGAATAATCATAGACTTTTTCAACGTCCCTTCTACAGCACTTTATTTATACGCTTTCAGCATCAATTCAGAGAGGGCGCTGCGCGCGCCGCGCAGCGCGATGGCTCTGAAACTTTTGTGTTACTTAATATCTATAATTGACATTTGCTGTTCATTTTGATTCTGATGATTCCTTCATGGTGTTGCATTTTCTACAAACAGCAGTTTATATATATATATATATATGATCTTTTTAATTAGAATACTTAAATTTATTATAAACTAATGTTATTATAAGTGAAGGTAAATTTTCATATATTCTTAAGAGTAGAAGTCAATGAAATGTCTAGTAAGGAAAATAATAAGAGGGTATTTTCTTCTTTTCGATCCGAAAGTACCCTTATGGAACAGTTCATTAAACCTGATTAATCTTAAGAATATAAATTGTAATCATATGTAACGCAATATTGGACTTGTGACTAATATAGAGGATATTTACATTAATTTGAATAAATTTAAAAAAATTTATCTGAAAGGGGAATTTTTTTCATTTTATTGTAAATAATTTAAAATATAATAATTATAAGTTTAATTTTTTTGGTTTTTCCCCATTTACATTAAGTTATGTTTTAAATTATGTATTTTTACTTGGATTAATGCTCTTTCACTTTTATAGAAGTCATTACTATACTTCCTTTTTAAGATTGAGAGGGAGAGTATTTGATTTGTATGCAGAAGAATGATGGGTAGTTTTTGCTACGCATGATTGATCATGTTTGTTTTTGTAATCTTTATTTTTAATATGGTTCATTTTTTTTTTTGAATTATTCTTAAATTATAATTATTTAAATTATCCTTTCCCTTTTTTTTATGTACACATTTATTATGTCTCTTCGAATTTAAATGTATTTACTTGATTTCTTTTGTTATTAGCTTCAATTGAATTTTGTTACTTTTAGAATTTATGGAATATCTTTATTTGGCTTACAACATTTTTCTATTGAGACTTCGGGTACCTGTAAAACACTGTTTAGCCAGCTAATCTACCCAATGCGAGATTCAGAATCTATAAGCGATATATTTCATTTCCCTTACGGTAGTTAGTTTCTTATTCTTTTCCTGATTGCCTTAAGTTTTCATGGCTTAGTTTGTACTTATTCATAATATTATGTTTAAATCAAGTGTACAATTTAAACATATTTTAATTGAAAATGTCTAGTTTATAATTAAAGTGAAAGATCCATTTAAAATATTTTCAGAATGGCATTTTTGGAGAACTGATTCACCTTTCTGTAGGTAACTGACTTAATTTCATTAATTTTGGTAATTTATACTTTAAATCATATTGAAACATCATGTACCTATTAAGTCTTAATTCGTAATGAAGCAAATATAATCATGTTTCATTTCCTTATAATGAATTTGACTTTTCAGGTACTTATATTTAATCATTTTTTCAATTATATTCGCATTTCATCGTCAATTTCTTACAGCCATTTTAATTCTGGAAGTAAATGATTTTCATTTCCTTTTTTTTTCTCATTCGATACGTAATTCAGTAATCTTATTTATGAATGACAACATAGCAAGCTTGCGAAAAGATCTGATTCCTTTTAAGCCCTTAAAAATATCGAATCTAACTATATTTAAGCATAAATAGTGTACAAAAATATAAAGCAGTGATTAATACTACAGAGAGAAGAAAATTAGCAAAAATTGCTTTATGATATTTCTATAAGTTTTTCTTATATTTATATCTAAACATAACTTTCCTTTCCTGAAAAATGGAAAAAAGTGAACAATTTTTAAAATGAGAAATAAAAGCATCTTCTATACAGCTTACTTTTATTTAAGGTATTAATATTTTTATGTTAACATTTTTCTTGATCATCGCATTCTACATTTTAATATTTGGACTTTTTTTAAACTTCATTAAAAAGCTTTTGTTTGAAAAGACAAAAGAAAATATTTTAAAACACAATTTTTAAACTAAATAAAAGATAAGAATACTTACTTTGAGATACGTACTGATTTAACTTCGTTTCAATAAATTATGCACTAAAAGGATATACTTCATACTTCTAACAAGTACTGAATAGTTTTTAAAAAAGCATAAATGTAAACTTTTCTCCAAAATTATTTCTATTCAAGAACTTCATTAGTGTATTTTTGTAGAAAAACCAAATTTATTGATATACTGAGTAGACTATATTTTATCCAATAATCTAGAACAAAAAAAATGTCTTTAAAATATTTTGTAAGGCATTATATTATGCTTTTTAAAAAATTTCTTTATATATCTTTTTTATTATAAGCGTACAAACAAAGCAAAATTTCAGTACATGCAAATATTCTTATAAAGTTTTTTATTTTAAAATTTCGCAGTAAATGTACTTTAATTTATGGAATATTAAACAAAACCTCATTGAAAAATTCATAAGAAATAAAATATAGAATGTTTATACATATACCTATCAAACAAATATTTATTATACGATTTTTTTTCCAAATTTATTTTTGTTGAAAAACAACTTATATGGTAAGCAATTTCCTGAAAGCAAGCAATTTAAATAATTTCTCAGACAAATAATAATATATGAGTTATATTTTTCAAGAAAACAATAATTATACGAGTTTTTTTTTCCAGGTTTACTTTTGTAAGAAAGAATAAGAAATCTATTTCTTAAATGCAAGCAATTTATATAATTTCTTAGAATATAAATTCTCTTTTCCAAGCTGGAAATTTTTGAAAATTTCTTTTATTTCATAATTTTTTCTCGGTTTAATTTTTGGGTAATTATTTTAATTAATTTAGTAATTATTTTACTTAAAAGAGATATGTTTTTTGTGGTTTTGAAAAGTTTTTAGTGTAGTTAAATATTGTCGTTTGTTGAATGTTGTAAGGTAAAATTAGCTGTTTTTAAAGTTTCAACAAATATCTCGAAAGAAATGTTAACTTTTAAGAAGGAGTGTTTCTTAAATTTGATAAGCAACCTAAATCCTTACAGAATAGTTAAAAAAAAAAAGAAATTTTCATAAATTGCACAATTCTTTTTAAGGCTATAAAATCTGGTAAAATTAAATGTTTTGAGAGGTTTTATTTAATTAATGTTACGAATTATTTACTAATTAACCATTTGATCACAAATGTTTTATTTTAAATTCATTAAAGATATTCAGAAAGAAACTTAAAATAAGCTGTATCTAGTTATACTTTCTATAAGGGACTGTAAGACTGGCTAACGACTGCATTACAAATAACAACAGAAAAGTTTTATCAGAGGTAAACATCCAAAATATTACTGCCTTATATGATTTTTTTATATTTTACTCTTTTCTATGTATATGAACATGTTTGTCATGAATGAAATGCACTTTTTTTTTTAATTTTAAAATTTCGAAGCATCTCTAGACTTTTTCAACTCAAGGGAAAGATATCAACTGTATTTAGCTGACAAAACAGCGATTGATTGGAACATCTACAGGAAATAAATTTGTGTGTACAGCTCTTTATCTAGAGAAAGGGGGGAGGTAAAAGGAGAACTTTTCAAATTGGGGAAATTGACGAAAGTGTCTATTAGAAAAGGGAAGCCCAAATTGGTAGGTTGATGTCAGAACAATAGATCTTCAGCGGAATTTGTAGGAAGACCAACCAGTGCTTCTTTTTTCGAGTTTTAAATAGAAAAACAACTACTCTTTTGGAAGAAATAAAGCAAAATATTGATGAAGACCTAGGTATTTTTTCTGATTCTTGACATGCATATGAGGCGTCGTACAATCCTTCCACACTAGCTACAGAGAATGTGTTTGAAATTTGTTTTAAATGTTGGAAAATTTCTTTTCAATGGTAACTGAAATAACAATTTATTAAAAAAGTTAATCAATTGTTATTTCTGTTGCAACTTCCGATTGATTATATAAAACCTTTCGATATATATAGTTCACAGTGGTAACATTCCACATTGGTGACCTTGATTTAGTAAACACTACCAGTTGCTCTAATGTAGAAAATCAACACCAAGCTCTTCCATCACAGCCTGCATCCTGCTCTCTCAAGCCAATAACTGACAAGACCAAAAACTTCTTGAAAGATCTGAATGTTGTCCACTTGTAACTACCATCTTTTCCATCCTGAGTTCCTTCCTGGATTTGTCAGGATTACATTTTTTTGTCCACCTATGACTGAGATCAATTAAATTAACTCTGGTTCGTTTGCAGACATTTTAAACCTGTGGATTTGTAGTCCTCAGTGCAGTTACCTAGGGTTGACTGTAGCATTGTGTGCTCGAATACAATATTTATCGTCCACAGCGCTGCGTATAAGAACACTTCTGTAACATTATGGTGGACATTCAAACGTATAGAATCATTTCATAAGCGTTGAAATGGATGCTCAAACCCTCATCTTCCTCAGCGTATCGTAGAAACCAACTTCTATAGTCTTGCGCAGGACGTTTAAAACCAATATTCGTCGTCTTCGGTGTAGACTCAGTTTCCTTGTAGCTTTGAGATTGATTTTCAAATCCCACAATCATTGTCCTCAGTGCAGCTATCCAGATTTCTTTTCAACCTTAAGCTGGACTCACATTAGTAACTTTCTACAGTTGTATCGCTCAGAAGACTGTTGGATTCCATTATATATCCTTCTTTCATGTCATACTCTACCTTAGGTTTTCAAAGGAGAGTATTGTAGCTTCGAGCGATCCTTACACACTGATCACCTAGAAAAGGAATTGGCAGTTATAGATAAATGAAGAGGTCAAGTGTGAAAAAATAATTGTAGAAGTAAATTTAAGTCCTTCTGCAATAACTATATAAAGAGTTGTTTCAACTTCAACTCGTGTGTCTAATAGTGGTTCCTCCTTCCTTCTTTTAGTTGTTCAGCTCCTTAGCTGTATTTTGTTAATTTTAATTTCTTTAAATGTTTCTTAAATAAATTGTTATTTCGGTTGTGGTTCCCGGCTCATTATTTCAAATATTATGATATATTCACCGTAGTAAAATACCACACATGAAACAAACGAACTGAAAGAATCACATTTAGAACAATTGAAAGTCAATCACATGCAAAATTTTGCTACCTCTGCAACTAGAGCACATACACAAAATAAAGAAAGGTTTGGAGTTCGGCAGAATTGAGAAAAAAAATCGTAGAACTGCACGATATCACTTAGATTCATATTTATACGAATTTATGTGGCCTCTTTTTCATTAAAAATAAATCATATTTTTTTGAGATTTTGAATACCATTAAGGAGGTTTGGTAGTCGGAATAATGATGTTGTTAATAAATATTTCATTTATTTAAAATTAAACTGAATATTTTTTTGTTAAAATAAAGTAATCTAAGTAATGAAATATAAATAAAATTTAGTTAATTTTCTAAATAAATTTTAACTCAAAACCTTCAAAATAGTCGCCAATTTTTTCTTCGATCGGGTAATATGTAAGTACCTAATATAATAGTTTTAGAAATAGTTTAGAAGTATTTTATAATATTACTTATCTAGAATATTTTACTTTATGTTAATAGATTTAATAGTATTACACATTTAAAATAAACATTAAATTTAATTTAGTACAACATCATACATTTGGTATGAAAGGTATGTTAAATACGAAAATTCTAATTCATTGCAAGTTATTAAGCAGTGCAGATATTAATTTGTTAAAATTTATCGTATTTTAATAATCGTAATATTATTTTATAGTAAACTAGATAGTTGGGGAACTTATAATGATCATAATATACAAATTATTGCAGAAATTTTTAATTCACTATTTTAAGTAAAATTGTATGAAACGATGGGGAAAAGACATTAATTCAGAAGAGACATTAAGTTCGTTGATATTCATATATTATAAAAAGCTTTTAAAAAGATCTGCAACCTGTAAAATCAATAATTCAATAAGTTAATCATTTATTTAAGTTACATAAAAGCAAGAAATATATTTATAAAAGTATAAATTAAGCTTCCGAAAACTATTACAAGTAATAGAAGTTGTCTTATACACAAAGTTAGCAATCTAAATTTGTTCAGCATGTAATATATTTAAAAAGGTTAACTAAATCTTTTCTTTCCAGCCTCTATCTAGAAGATTTATGATTTAACAGTAAGTCAATTACAAAAACAATTCTGGTTGTCTCATACTTTTGTTCAGCTATTTATTTCTTTTCAGCACAAAGATTTAAGGAGAAATTTAATATTTAAATATGATAATTTAAAACAGTTGCATCAAGTGAAATTTTGAATGAATGGTAAGGTAAAATATCTAAGTATATCCTACCAATTAATGAAAAACAGATTAAGAGAAAAACAAAAATTTTCATAAAACGATATTTATTAAAAAAAAATACGGTTAAAAATGTACTTTCGAAATATATTGAAGAGATTGTGCAGGGACCTTTTTCTGTTTTTAAAGTTAAACAAGATAACATACACCACACATACGCGCAAAATTTTTTAACCTTTATTCCTTCTAAATTCAATACGAATAACAAAACACTTGAAAAAGAATTAACGCATGAGGAAACAACACATTTATTGGGAATAAAAGAAGGCAAAAATGTGTGTAAGAATATTCCAAGCATGAATTCCACAGCACAAAACAAATTCGAAACAACTATGAGTAAGTCGATCGTCCTTTTTTGGTTTGTGATCCATATCCCTATTTTCCCGTCTACATGGCTTCATTTTTGCATTCATTGTATATTTCGATGCAGTTTGGGTACTTTTAAGGATGAAAAGGTATTCTTTTCTATGTTTTTTTTATGTTCAAGGCTGTAGAAATATCTAACGTATGCAACAAAATAGAATTTATTTGCTTTGAGTTGCTGTTTTGAAAAAGTAAAATGTTTAAACACTTAAATTTTTTCAATAACGAAAATAGTCAATTATTTTTTAACGGAATCAAAAAAGTGAAAGGGGAGATTAAAAGTAAACATCAAAAAATATATAAAGCAGTTTATCTTCGCGTTGTTAAATAATAAAAGCAATTAACAAATTGGTAACAGGTGGATGCCTATTCTGTGAATATATATATATATATATATATTTATATATATATATATATATATATAAATATTGTTCATATAGGTATTAGTAAAAAAAAGCTTGACAATCTATATTTGGATTCTTATATTCAAAATTTATCAATATATATACTTAAAATATACAATAGATTGTAAAAGTATGATCAAATAAGGCAGTTTTCAAGCAAGGGAAAGATACATTTTTGGAAATGATAGTGGATTTTACGCTTTGTGGGAAATAATATATTTACTCTGAGAAATCTTAAATTCGATAAATATTTATCACTGTTATTTTTTATGAATGTTCAAATTAATTTTTATAAATTTTGAACATAGCTAAAAGAAATTTTTAAGAAGACTCTAATTGATCATGTAGATCATTGATGAAAATATTTAGAAATTCATATGTTTTACTAAACGTTTTTAAATAATAACGATCATTTTTTAATTCAAAATTATCAGCTAAATGACTGTTCATAGTGTTAAAAAATTATTTTGAGCACTATTTTTTTTCTGAAGATATTTTTATGTTCACAAGTCTTAAAATAATAGTATAAAAATAATTTTAATCGAAGCAAGCGAGCTTTGACTCTCTTACGCATAATGTCTTCACTATATTTTTAAGAAGCTATTATTTATTGTAAGAACCGAGAAATAATATATAGGATATGTCGTTAAACGTAATTTCAATAAAACAGTCCATGGAAAATAAACATTGCAATTTTTTTCTAATGTATATGAATAATAGTTTGCTACAAAAACATTTTTTACTGCAAACTAATTTCATGTGCATGCGTCTTTATTCCAGATGAGATTCAAGCTTTTAGATAAATTATCAATATGTGTTGTTATTATATAAGAAAGACTGTTATTTCAATGTTACATATTTGTAAAATTGTTATTATTTAATAATCTCAAGGATGACTCATAGTTTCTGATTAGCTTGATTTTTATGTATGAAGGTTAAACTCACAAAATGAATTTAACAGCATATTAATTTACGCAAAATAGCATTTATTTCTTCGTGTTCTTTAAAAAATAATGTAAGGGTATTAGAAAATAATTCTACGATTCAAGGCAAGTCTACTTCACCATATGTTAAGTTACTGGTTACATAAGACTATAACGAATTTTACTATCTTAAATCAGGAAATCTTAACTTTTTTAGGGGGAGGGGGGTTTCACTAGCTACTTTTTCATTTAAGATCCCAATGATCTTTTATCTTCTCTCCCACACACACGCACAAATACATTTTCTTAACTTGTACTTAATGAAACTACTTTTACTCCAACAAACAAGCAATATTTAATTCATGTAGAATATTTTTTCCTTAACAATAAACATAGGTAGTACACATACACATAACTTTTTCTAGAATTAATTTAAGGCACAGGAACTAAGTGCCTTCGCTTCCTTTTTTTACTCTAAACATTATTTCGCATCTTCATTAAGACATCTTCTTTTTGCCTGTATGATTTTGAATTATGCGACGGTGCAATTAACGAAGGCGTTTTAATATGAAAGGAGAAAAAACTACTAACAACGAAAAACTGCTTTCATTTAGAATAACATCCATTAATTATATTAAAAGAGGTGACGTGTTCTGTTTTAAGCTGAATATCTTTAACATTAAAATGAGCAAATTAATTTGGACGAATACTTTTTACTCACAATCACATATATGAAAATGCACTCAATTGTAGAAGAGACAAACTAAATCATTCAAATGATGTTATTAACTTCTAAACCTACTTTACTAAATCTTTGATCAAGTAGCTTTATTTTTCTCAGTTTTTTAAACCGAAAAGAATTCTTTGACATGAATACCTACTTTATCACGTTAATAAAGTTATTGACTCAGTTGATCCCCTTGTCTTTATGTTAAATCATTCATGCAGTAAAAGGGGATAATTAAACTTATGTGATTTTCAAACTTATGTGATTACAAGTTTCTCGCTTTCGTAGTTTTAGCTTCCTACTTGATATAATGTACTTCTCTCTTTTTTTGAGCATTTATTAAAACCTTTAATTAAAGTAAATAATTATTGAGGCTTTGCACTTTATTTTTAATGACTTGATTTCTTATGTTTCAAAACATTAGGAGAAAGTTTCAAAATTTATTATTTTTTCAAAAAGAACAATTTTTGCCATATATTTAATATATATTCTTTGCAGTGAATTTCTTTTATACATTTTAAAATGGTTCAAAAGGAAAGAACTTTACAAAGGCATTTTAATATCTTGCTACTCTATAAATGAAGAAATCGATTTTTCTCAGCAATTATACAGGGTGTTTACAAATTAATCATCATTTTAATGTTTATTATATTTTCAGCAGCATTAATGTTTATTATATTTTC
>BMAW01019569.1:28819-65193 GCA_019974015.1 Nephila pilipes | reverse complement strand
ATTATATTTTCAGCAGCATTAATGTTTATTATATTTTCAGCAGCATTTTCCATTTTTACTAGGCTTTGCTAGTAAAAATGGAAAAAAATTGCAATTTTGCTTTCAAATGGTTATAAAATTTCTAAAAGTTCTCCTTTCGGTGCCCGACAGACATTTGAGTATCTTAGCTTAGTTGTTATGATCGAGAACTCATTCTGTAACAAAAAATATATCTATTTGCGCAAATAAACTACAATAAGATAAGTAACACTTTTATATTATTCACATACAAATGTTTTATAACTGTAAAATCCCACTTTTTAAGTTTAATGGCTTATAACTTGTAATATATCTTCACTTATTCACTGCTTCTTCCCATACATCAGTCACTTAAATCTACATAATTATTGATGTCTCAAAGAAAATTATTTTAAGCTTATGAAACTTATCAAGCAAAATTATAAATCATTCTTACGCTTTAACAAAATTACAATGAAACTCTGTTATTAAAAGAAAGAACGATATTGTTCTATGTGTTTGTGAAGTATTATTATTTTAGAAGTATATCAGAACTAAACTATGTTTATATTTGTCTTGTAATAAAAAAAGACAAAGTTTTGTATTCGAACGTATTGTAGTTCTGGTTACCAAACATAAAAGAACTATTTTTCATTTTGCTTAACATTTAGAACAATAAACTAAAATGAATGTGATACTCCAAAAACAATTCAATTACTATCATTCTATGAAAGAATAATTTTTTTTAAAAAAACTATACAATGTTTTTAATATATAATAAGAATATTGCACAAATAATTAATGTAGGGGGAAACTAAGCTTAAAACAAATATCATCTGTATGTATTACAAATAATTAAACACAAGAAAATCAATTTAATATAAATATCGTTTACATCTTACAAACCTAGTTTCACAATATATCTGTTATGAATCATTTTGGTAGAATTCAACACATTCTTCATAACTTCTATACGTAATTCTTTTTCACATCAATTTATTCTTTCGAAACACTCGATGGATATCAGGCAAAAATCAATTTACAATTCTGAAGTAAATACTTGTTTCATATTTGTGTTCTTAATTGCAGCATAAAAAGCTTAACAACTGAAAAGAAAGGTTTAAAGTTAAAAATAAATCTAATGAAATCACAGTTCAATTTCGTCAATTAAAATATACTATTGATATTGAAAGGCTATTTAATTTTGCATCATGAGATTAATTTTTAGAGTAAAATTCCAGATTCCAATATTTTTAAACTAAGATAGAAAATATTTGTTCATTTTTATCAATCTTGTAACAGAAATTTGTATTGCGATTTAGATATAGATGAGTTTTATTGGTCTTTCTCAATAGACTAAGGAATGAATCATGACATGAATCAATTAATTATTCTAACATCAAAATTTAAGATATTAGTTGTATCATATTTGGTTATTTATAATTTAATTAATAAAGTATTTTCTCTTATAGATAGTCTCTTTAAGCTGTTCTAAATTTAAAGTTCTACAACATATTTCTAAAGTATTTTTTCTTCATTTTAGATTTATTTTGAAGAACGATTGAGATAATTTTTTATCTTATTTTTATATGGAGAAGAAGTGTTAGTAAATTTATTACATAAAAATAACTAAATAAAACATTTTTGAGCTATAGTCATCCAAGTACAAAATTACTCAAAATATTTCATTAGCATACATTTCTAAAATGAAATATTTGCTGACATTTAAATTCTAAGTAGATTCTTATGGGAATAAATAAGCTATTAATAGTCGTTAGAAGAATTTTCTTTATGATTTTTGTGACACTTTATGCATTTCATATATCTAAAATATATCTATCCATTATGCATTTCATATATCTATCCATTTTATAATATTTACGAAACTATTTTGATTCTGAATGCATAAAATGTATGAATATAAATTCTTTTGATTTATATCCATTATTAATAGTAGTCTAATGATAACATTCGCTTGAATCAATTATATAACTAAAATCTTTCAGAATCAATAAAATGCTGAAAAATGACTCTTGAAAGTTCTAAAGAACTCACACACAGAAATTTGTTAAAATATTCCAGGTTATTATGATTAATTTGAAAGCATTAAGCTTTTTATGCATTTATTAGAATCATGTGGTTATTAATGTAATTTTTATTTAAACTGCATCTAATTCTATAATCTTACTAAGTTTATTTTAATGCAGAATCAATTTCAATAAATGAAATTAATTAGGAGTCAGACATGAGTCTTACGATATCATAATCATACTCATATCATTCATTATTTTTACATTCATTACATTTAAATCGATTTGAATGCTTACATGATTACCAAATCTGATTTCTTAGAAAATTAAAAACCTTTATATACAAAGAAAATATATAATAAAGAAAATTTTCAATAGTAAAATACAGATAAAATAAATTTGAATTTCAAGTTGAAAGATTTTTTTAGTAATAACAATGTTTTGGTACCTACACAAGTTCTGTTATTTTCCACCTATGACTACTTAATGCATATAAGATTTCAGTAAACTGAAAATCGCTTTGAATAATGCCCCAATATACTCGATAATACAAATTTAGTTAGGGTGTTTACACAAGCGTTTTGCTTATGGATTGCTTCTGAAAGGGCTTGAGAGAATTATGAGGGATGTGAAACACTGTTTAGGTTTCAAAGTTTATAAAAATAATTATTATGCTCCTTTCGAAGTATTTCTTGATTTCCTGAAATTATTTGTCAAATTCTCAAATTTCTTTCAATTAAAATGCCAGGGTGGTTAAAAAAGTATGTGTAGACAGATTACATCATTAAGTTAAATTGTTCTTACAATCGGGAGCTGTCATCTGTTAAACGGGTCCAAAACAAATTTAACATTGATTCGTTAGTTTTGATTCCCTGCCGAATCTAAATTTTAGTGCAACCGTGTCTAATTGTCACTGCCGATAACAATTTAATTCATCGTTGTACACCCGAAACCAAGCAACAATCAAAACAAATAGCTGCTTCATTTGAATCTGCTCCAAAGAATGCGAGGGGAATCTCATCGGCCGGAAAAGTTATGACGAAGAATTTTTGAAGTGCGGAATACATCATGATCACGAATACAAGTAACTGAGACATTTTCGATGCTATGAGCGCCATCTCTTGGACTTTCTAATGAGTTATTGAATGATCCTCGCATTAAAATCCCAAAATAAATTACGATGTGTATTTGACAGTATTTGGAAAGCCCATAGTTATTTGTAAAAAACTGTTTAAGGAATTTTATATTTAAAATACATGAAAATTTTTAAACACTCAGGGAGACATGATAAATATACAAATGCAGTACCTTAAACGTATGAAAAGGGAAAGTTTTTCGTTTGTTATTTCACAATTCTGCACAATTTCTCAAGAAGAATACCATTATGTTTCCTTTAAAAAAATAAGAAAAAAAAGAATTTTTATAGCTTCTTACTTCTCTCTCTCAACACATCCGCTCATTTCTAAAGAACTCCCTTTGTTGAATGTACTCAATATTCCCCCGTTGTGCTCAAGAAAGTAAATAAAGGCAACCCAAATAATATCTGTGTTTCTAATGCCTAAAAACTTCTCTCATACACACAATGGATACTGGAATAGAGCTTTTAAAAGGGGAAACAGAGAACTTCTCACAACACTGGATATAATTTCCTTCTTTCGGTACATATCGTTACACTATAAGGTTCCCCACCAAAATGTTTTATAAATTTTTATGTTCTTATGGCAGAATAAATGCAACAGACGAACACTTTTTTTTCCACATGCACACATTATTTTTAAAAGGTTTTGTAACCCCAACTCAGTTTTCAATAAAACAACGCAGGAAGAATTTTGATGTTTTATACCTTAAAATGATCCCACACGCTGGAATGGACTAGATAAAATGTGAGTTATGACATTTTTCGAGGTTTTATCTAAATTGTGATTACTAGTTTGTTTATGTAAAAACATTGTTCAAGGAGCTTTTACTCTTTTCTTGAGATGATAAAGTATTTGAGCATTTCTTATTACCATTAATTTTTCAAGTAAGTAAAACTGTACATTATAATTAAATTTCAAAATGATTGAAAGAATTTTAAATAAAAAAGAGTAGTTTTCAACTGTACTTTTTTTTTTTTTTTTTTTTCATATTTGAAAATTATTTCTTTGAAAGCTTGAAGATTAAAGCATCGAGGATTATTGTTGTTTAAATAACATTTTTATTATATTATAATCATGACTGGAGAAAATCTCAACTTATGCCCTACCGTCCTCAATAATTTATAACTCTTTTAAGTCTTCATATTTGTGTGTTACTGACGACTTTTTAACTGACTGCTTTTATCGTTCTTCACTGTATTTGGCTGCTCGTTGATTCATGACTCAAAGGTCGGAGACGGCATAGGACAAAAAAATTGTTAGATTAAGGCATAATCTATATAAATGGATTAATATATTTTGTTTAGATATCAATTATATTAACACTTAAAGCAGCAATGTTTTTATACTCTTACACTTTGGACTTAAATAAATTTTATTTATTTGTTTGTTACACTGTATTAAAACATATAATAACATATAAATGCCATGGATTGATTACACATAGATTAAGCCCTTGGTGTATGTTCCATTAGCAACCATATTTACTTCATCAGAAAATTTTGCGTAGTAATTTCCATAAATTAAATTTAAATTTTTCTGAGTTAAACTTTTGATTAGTTAAGTAATTTGAATGAAATCACAAGAAAGAAATGAGTAAAAAAGGGAGAACGCAGATTAATTACCACATTTCTAATTTAAATACTAAAAATTGAAATTTGAAATATAGAATTGATTTCGTGGAAAAGGTACGTGTGTACTACATTGGGAATTCGATACTTTCTCGTGTTGAATCACATATGCAAGCGACGTGGGAATATGCACCTCGAATGAAAGAAACCTTGTTGTGTATCTCTTTAGCAAAATCAAAACTCTATCTTGCGTAGTTGCTCCATTCCAACATATTACGTGCATTGTAGTTTTTTACGTGATCACAGAAAGAGAGGAACGTGACTAAATAATTCATATCTTGTATTCCCCAATGTGTAAACATAGGTTTTTATGGGCATGAGTTACGATAGGTATAGACAAATCTTTAGATATAAGATAGGAAGGAAATGTATGAATTCTTTCTTCAAATGAGTAAAAGAAGACCCAACTTTATTTCCTGCAAAAAAAAATGGAGTGAGCTCGAAAACATTTTTAAATGCATCGATCTTATGTGAAAAGTAAGAATAGATATCCATCATCGACAATGTGCGTGTGTGTGTGTGTGTGTGGTAGTTGTGTGTGTGTGTGTGTGTGTGTGTGTGTTTTGTTGTGTGTTGGTGCGTAAATGGTATTATTGTGCTTGGTGTGTAGTAGTAGTGTAGTTTGATTTGTGTGTGTGTGTGTGTGTGTGTGTGTGTGTGTGTGTGTGTGTGTGTGTGTGTGTGTGTGAATCTCTCGATATCAAACCAATTAATAAATTTGTTTAACATACGGTTCTAATCTGCTTTTAATTTTAATTTTTAATAAAAATAATCAATGATCCTTAAGAGTTTTTTTTATATATAATGAATCGTTATGCTTATAAAATGTTGTTTTATTATTTCTATTACATGGAATATTTCAGAGCAGAATATTTTAATTATCTTTCATAATTTTTACATATAAAACTTATAAATCGCCACCAATGATGGCACGTTTAACTTTTTTTTCCTTTGTCTTTCGAAAGGCGATCATGACAGCAGTATCTGATCATTTCTGTTGGTCTTTCAAAGATTTTAAGGAATGCGAGTTTTCCTTATATACAATCCAGTTCCAAATTTAAAGAGAGAAGCGTATCAGTAAATTTTGGTTCTCATAAAACTCGTATTAGTTTTAATCTCTGCGCTCTCCAATAATTGCAATGTGATTAGCCAATGAAATAGACAAGCTGCTTGTTTGAATTCGAAGATGATCCTTCCCTGTGTAAAACCGAGAATCTTCATGGTGTCCGTCGTTTTGCTCTGTCATACTATATTGTGTCTTTCTCTTTCAGGTGCGTGAAATTTTATTATGTTGGAATCATTTAAATTTTCCCACCATTCATAAGAACCAAAGAAATTAGTATTCGTTTGCCTAAAAATGCCACTTTTTTTCTATTTTACTTCCCATGCCTCATTTCTTTGATCGAACTATCCCTCTTATGTCTATAGCTAAGAGAATCACTATGATCTTTAAATTATCTATTAAATTAAATCAAATAAAATGAATTAATGGTTAAGAGAGAGGCTTCATTTCAATAATGGCATGACCTTTTTCCGAAATAAATCTTTATTTATTATTTATTTATTTATTTGCAATTCAAAGCTAATTAATTTTCTTCTACATAAAACTTGTTACTTACCACTCAACATTGTGCAAAATACGCTTTCAATTTTATTGTAATGCAAATTTCGTTTTATTTACGTTTATTATTTATCGTTAATTTAGTATTTGAGCGATCAAATAAGAGGACGAAATGATTCTACTTAAAATCACAAATAATGCGCTTTAATCTAGACAATTTGTAATAATCAAAAGTTAATTGTGTAAATGAATGTGAAAACACATGATAACAGAATTCAATTAATTCAAAATATTATTTTAGTTGAGAAATCTCTCTATTGTATGCTTTATTTTTATTTTATTGTGTGTTACACTTTCAAATGAAATGTTTGATTTTTGTATTCTGTTCAATCATTTCAAATTCAGTTTTGTTTAAGAAGTTCATTTTTAATTAAAGTGAATTTGTGTGCATTTTATGTCCTGAAAACTTTGCTATATTTTATTTATTTGTGTAGTATTTTCCTGGGCACTATGTTGTTCGTTTTTTATTGTAATGGGAAAAGTGTCCAGTAAAAAATATTTCTTTAAAATAAATAAATTTAAATGCCAATGTCTTGATCTTCCTTCTTCTTGAACATTTTTATTATTGTAAATTTCTGGCTAACATTTATTTTGTCTGTTAGGCAATTATTTAACTTAAGAAGGAATTACATCTTTGTTTATAGTCATTTCTTTTTGAATTGTCTTTTTCTTAATGACGATTTTACGTATATTATTCCATATTAGTCATATGGCATATTTATTGTTAACATAATAGGTGCATTTTAAAAGATTATATAGTTGAGAACTAGTTTTAAAGGAAACTTTCAAGCAGTTTCTTTACAAGAATGTAATCAAATGGTAGATATTTAAGGATTATACTATTATTGGTGAATCTAAACATGTATTTTATTTATTTTTAGCATTTCGAAAAATAGTATTATTCACAGCGATTTCGGATATTATTTCAGGGATGTGTAGTCATTGATGTGTGTGTCTTGGAAAATTTTTATCTTCACCCAATTACATACGGGGATATTCTGTGATCAAATTTCCTATGTGAGGAGCCATTAGGGCTCGGTGAGCGCGTTGATTTAAATGTTATGAAAGCCCATTTATATATGTTCCTTTATGAGGAAGACATTAAGAACGTACATTTTTAATACACTTGTAAAAAGCAAACGTAAATTGTGGATCTTCCAAGCATAATACGGTGCTTTCTTTTTCATAATTTTATGTACAGTAACTTCTTTTTATTGAGATCCATAATGTTTGTGAAATTGAGCTGTATACTTCAGGATACTCTAATAAACATCTTTTAATTTCTTTAAAAACTGAAGCAACACTTTATTATGACAGAACCTATGGAATCAGAAATTAAACATTATCTGCATGAGTAATCAAGCTATGAGATAAGTTTATATTTATTTTCATTTTCCTAAATTAGTTACAAAAATATATAAATATTTTTGTAAAATATAGCTCAAATGTTCAAGAATCTCACAGTTACTAGGATTTTAACAATTTTATTTATTTTACTCTGTAGCAGGTTTCATTCTAAATTTCCTGCACAAAAATATATCAGATATAGAAAAGTTTTAATGTTATTCCGTAAATATGATATGAAAGTACGCATAGTTTTCGATAAAGTTTGTTTCTAAAATAAACAATATTTGTGAACATTTAATTATTATTTAAAAAAAACTGAATTTCTTAGGTTATTAATTTCTTGAGAAAAATTATTGCAGAAAATATATTTCTAAGTTATTAGGGTAACTCTCTTTGTTAATCAAAATTTTCTCACCACTGGTAAATATATATTTATCTCGTCCTATATGCATTATTCAAATTTAAGTTACTATAATGAATGTTTAGATTACTATACAAAGTAAACAAGCTCAAAAAAATAATCGTAGCATATTTTATTTCTAGAAATTCACGAATTTGAATAAGCCTTAAAATTCCATTCACATTAAAATTGAAATGAAATGTGCGTAATGGAAGTTTTCTCCTCTTCTTTAAGCAACTTAAAGGAATATTTCGCACATGTTCAATGTTAGGAAATTAAAGCAAATGTAAGGTTGATTTTTAAAAACACTTGCAAAACAAAAAAAAAATATCTTTCTTTTTAAGGAAAAAATACGTAGCAGAAAAAAAATATTCTATGTACTGTATTTTGAATATCTTAGTTACAAAAATATTATTTAATATGTTAAATGTGGTTAAGAAAATGTCAGAATTTTAAAATATTTTCCTTGTCTAAGTGATTATATTGTTGGAGTACTTCTTTAATAATGTAATAGAGCCATAGTAGCATACTGGTCACAGTCAACAACTCGAGACGGGAGTTCGTGCACTGAGGCCATTAAAGAACCGCCATGTAGCGTGGCTGTTGCACGTTAACCCTCTCGCTCACCTAGATCTCATATGAGAGTCCTAAAATAATTCAAAGAAACAGTGATTTAAAATCATTTTTTTCTCAATTTTTCTGTTTGAGGGATATTTCGTATCCATTTAAGCCTCAAAAGAGGCCTCAAATTGTTTTAATAAATCATAAATTATATCATAGCAATCTTTGATTTTGTGAAAGAAGTGAATGCAGAAATAACATCATTTGTTTGTGACTGTAATATACTTCCAAATGAGGCAAGTAAAAAATTGTCCTTGTTATAACACATACAAGTGTACCCATTGAAATTGATTGCTTCTAAAAAGTAAACATCATATGTATTGGAAACCATAGTGCCTCATATGAGGCTTAAAGTAATATGTATTTGTGAACAGTAACTTCATTTTAAAAAAATAAAACTAAGCACGCTGTAATAAAAATCATTAAAAAATAGCTTTGTATTATCATCTATATACAATATATATATACATTGTTACATTTCTTTCTGGATTTTTGTCTTTTTAAATATTTTAAATTATTCTTTCATAAATTTTCAGTATATATATATATATAACACATCCATCAATAACTCCGAAAAAAATCGAAGTTTATA
The DNA here is from genome assembly GCA_019974015.1 of Nephila pilipes. NCBI lineage: Eukaryota > Metazoa > Arthropoda > Arachnida > Araneae > Nephilidae > Nephila > Nephila pilipes. Next base: position 55,818 of record BMAW01019569.1, on the reverse strand, counting down.
TTTTCTATTGTTCTTCATATATATATGTAGTACAATTATATACGAGCACTATATATATATATATATAGCACCTTATATACCTCTCGCTGCCATCGATCAATATCCAGGCTAAATGAAAACAACATTTTTTTGCTAAAATTTTTTATTTTTCAATGCAACATAACACCCTTTTTAGGCCTTTGTGATACAATCGTTCAATGCTTTTCCAAATCTTTCCCACCAAAAATTTTTTTTTTTTTTTTTTTTTTTTTTTTTCCCGCAAGAAATCTTTTTTGTTGCGAGTAAATAGCGCTAAACAGCTTTCTGAATCATCGACTCGTTGCTGTTTTTGTTCCATCGAAAGCAATCGCGGCACCCACTTGGAAAAAACCTTTTTCACTTCACTTCAAAAAACCTTTTTCCTGGTCCGATCGACTTAAAATTTTGACACGTTTCAAGCAAAGGTTCGTACTCTAGAAAGACCTGGTTACTGTTTTACTACGAGCGCCATCTCTGGGTTAGTCTCGGGAGTTATTGATCGATGTGTTATATATAAGCGAAATACCACTGACTGACTCATCACGAGATCTCTAAGACTATACAACCGATTGATTTGAAATTTAGCATAGTTACTCATTTTGCGATGTATACTCTCACTAAGAATGTATTTTACGAAAGTCTTATCCAAAATGTAATTTTCATCCGTTAATCTACTCTTATCCATTGGTTATGTAATTTTTGGCTACTTTATTGCCAAAATTTATATGACTGACACCAAACGGAATATATATATATTTTTATGTATACTGTGTATAGTCACCAATTAAGTTTACTAGGTGAGATTTGCGATTGCGAAAAGGAAAAATACCAAATAATTTAATATTGAAGTGCTGATGGAGGATTGGCAAGATTTTGACGAAGGGGCTCTTTATGTGAAATTTCGTTCATGTCGAAATTAGGAAACGTACTGATTTAGCGATAGAAATAAATAAGTTTGGAATGCCACGGTTGGTGAAAGTGTAGTTAACCCCAAAACTTAGCGGGATTTTGAAAAATACTAAAATGGATACTTCATATGGAGTAGCGCACATGGAAGACAATCTTCGTTTTCTGGAGAACCTCATTACATGCATGAACCAACTCAAGATGCTATGACATACATAAGACATTTTGGATATCCCGACTTGCTGGACTTTTTTTATTGTATTGCAAATTTAGGATAAAAATCTTATGATAGACGCGATGCCATTGCGAGGGTATTTCATTTGAAAGCTAAGCACATGATGAATCGTCTAACAAAAGGTTGTATCTTTTTCATTATTAGGTGTAACATGTATACGGTGGAATGAGTTTTATCCATATATATATATATATATATATATATATATATATATATGGGGTGACTTTTTTTCTTTTTATTATTTTTCTCATATTTTTGAAAGTGATGGATAACCATTATTAAAGACAATCAATTTCTTAAAATTTAGATTATCATTATCGTTTAAAAATTGAACATTTTCTTGATATTTCACGTATGGGTTGCGAAATATAATATTATCGTCTGCCCAGTGAAGCGGGTGGGTATCAGCTAGTTTTAATATAAAATGAATAGAAAACCATAATAATCTTGCAAATAATAAACTTCTATTTTTAGAAAATCAGAAATCTCATGTAACTGGAAATATGCCTGTTGATTAATTCTGTAAAATGCTGCCAGATACTTCTTTAGAAAAAATAGTACATGAATCAAACATTTATGTCACATTGAAAAGGAAAGAAAATTTTGCCCTTATTCTTCATGAACCGAAGATATTTTTAGGAATAAAATTTGTTAAGAGATATCTTCAGTATTTCCAGATTAAAACTTTGCTGGGCACTAAAACATAGCACATGACTAAGCATAATTGTTGGTAATATGGCGCAAAATCTCCTTCTTTGAAGTAAGGAAATATCTTCATTTTATTCCAAGTAATGCATCTTCAGACAATAAAGATAAGGAAAATTAAACCAGAGCAATATTAGACCATTTTTCCAGAGTGTTCACTTGCAGCTGCGACCTGGAAGAGTATTTTTCAGTGAATTAAATGATGATTCCATTCAAATAAAGGTCAAACATCAAACAATACATAAGAGGTAAACTACAATGATGGAGAATAAAATCCTGTGGTGTTAGATGGAATTTTTAGTTATGTTTATGCATTTGAAATTTGTCAAGGTGCAAATTCTGAATCTCAATAATTTTGTAAAGAATTGGAGCAATACGTACAACGAGAACAATACGTACAAATAGGTTAAAAGGAGCTACAAATAAATTAAACCTATCAATGAAATGAAACGTGATCCAAGAGGCACATTTTCCATTACCCCAAGTATGAAAAACATAACAATAACAAGATGGTTCGACAACTTAGCTGTCCATGTAGTCTCAAAAATTCTTAAAGCAGGTCCTGTAGGATCAGTGAAATGTTGAAGCAGGCAAGAAAAGCGAGTTATCGAAATTTCAAAACCTGCTTCCATCGAAATGTATAATAAAAATATGGGGTGGAGTAGATCTTGATACTTTCTTAGGTCTGAAAAGACATAAGCTATGACATTAACCGTGGTAATTTCGAATTTTTCACCAAATGCTAAATGTTTGCTTCATAAATTATTGGATCTTATGGAAATTAGATCCTAAAAATGAATCCATGGTTTTATTAGAGTTTAAATCATCTATTGCAAGTTCCTTTATTTATAAAGGTAGTTCGACTCAGAACAAAAGGAAAGGTAGACCAAGTACATTGTGAGTTCCACCAATAAAGAAGCACTTAAAATTGCAAGCTCCTCCTGAATTGAGAAGAGATGGTGGTGAGTATTATTCGGCTAAACCTGAGAGGAAATATGCTGTCAAGTACCACTTATCCGATTGTCCCAGGAAAACTAGATATATATATGCTCGATGTAAGGAAACACTATGTCCTGAGTGCTTCCAGGCTTATCAGTCAAAATAGTTTTTCTAATATATCTGTAATTTCATTGTAGTAATAATTGCTAAAATATCCTTTAGAACATTAAAATAAATATAAAAATTAGCTTAAATTTATCACCTGTTGATTTTCTTTCATTTTTCTGATTAGGCATGTTTGTAACCTTTTAAACTTACAAGCCTCATATGAGGCTCCTCAAATTTCCCTTAATGGGATGAAACTGAGCAATAATTTCTTTTACAGAATATAAAACAAAAATTTAAGTATATTAATTGTTGGAAGGATTTTGTCTCTGCTTTTTTCATAATTCATGAGCGAGAGGGTTAAATATGGTCAAGGTCCCAAGTTCTCCCCTTAGCGTGTTGAGGAGGTGCAGCTCAGGTATCGTCCTTGCCAATTATCCGAGGCTCAAAATTACGAGGTGCGTCACCAGTAGCGTTGTGTTGCTTTTCAGTGCGATGTTAAGCAAAACATTCAATGAATAAAGTTTATTAAATGTTAATAATTTACCCTAAACTAAATTGGTTTTATGTCTATCAAAAGTTTACTTTTTTTAATTCAACAATAGCTAATGAATGTATAAAACAATAGGAATCCGTTTCCATTTCTTAATATTATAAAAATTTAATTGCAGCTTAAGAACGCTTTCAATTTTTTGTTTTTAAATATTTAATTTTTTTTAAAATCTGAATGAATTTTATCAAGTCAAGAATGACTAATTTTCATGAAGTTGTGTACATGATTATTGAAATACAAAATGCAAGGCTGAATCTTACTGCTTGAAAATAGACTTGTTTTTAAAAGATTTCATTAAATTTTATATTTTTAAACTTTAAATAAAATACCATCGCTACCAAACTTAATCATAAGTAAATCTGCATTATTTTACAGCTTTCTGAATTTAAAAATTTTATTTTTATATTTAATAAATATCAGGGCTAATCATCTATAAAATATGTATAAAAATTCCTTTATATATGTGTTTACATAAAATATATTTTTACTCAGTCCGTATTTTTACTCTAAAGCTATTAAAATAGCTTTTTCCTAATTATTCTTGTGAAACCTCAAGACCACGGAAAGGTAGTGTCTATTTTTATTATAATTCAGCAATTAATTACTCCAAATTAGAATCAGAAATTTGATTTCAGAGAGAAAAAAAAGTCTTATACAAAGTTTAATTCATAATTAAAAATACTCCTATTCAATACCCATTTGTTAATAACACAGTAATCATATATATTTTAAAGCCAGGTTCATTCAACATGGAACCTCTATCTTTTAAAGAATTGAAGCATTATTTAGCTTTACTTACTTGCATTTATTTAGGTTTTATTTTTAAAAAAAAATTAAAATACATTTTTTCGCATAGTAAAATGCAATTAAACAATAATTTTTGTTATATCTAAAAGTAATCAATTTTTTAAATTGTACAGAATTTTGGGAAACTAATATTCTTGTAAACCATCTTAACTTCTTAGCTTTAGAAGCCTTAGTTCTATCATCATTAACTCGATAGAATTTCTGTAAAACTATTTTATCTATTCTCATTCAACCGAGGAAGATATCATAGCAAATTAAGTACTCATCTGCGAATAAATGACCTGAAACAACGGAGGGTAAGATCGGATTTGAAAATGAATTAGAATTTCAATATTTGAATGCAAATTGAAATTCATTAGGATTAATAAAATAATAATTGAATCAGTACTTAAGCAGTAATGTAAGCATGCGTTTCTAAGATGAATCATAGAAATAATTGAAATCAGTCAACTGAGAAATAAACAATCTTGAATTGTTGGAACATATTTTAGTATGCATTCTAATTAGAATTTAAATATATGTTTTACATTTAATATCAATAAAAAAAATTTTAAAAAAAAGCATGATAGATTACCTTAATAATAAAATTCGAGGAAAAGAAATTTATACTTTTTACATAAGTATTTCTAAAATTTGTAATCCGCTTGGTTATTAAAGAATTCTTAAAATTAAAAATGAAGAATAATTGAGGACTTTTAGCAAATACAATTACTTTAATGTAGGAATTATGATTACAAAAGAGAAAGGAATGGGCAGATATCTAGAATCAAATAATAAGTCAATAAATGAAACTAAATAATGAGGATTTTAATAATATTAAGTGCAATTTCATTCGAATTCAAAGCAAAAAGATGTCTATGAGAGCAAAATCATGAAATGAAATCACTAATCTATATTTTTATTCCCAAATTCAGTCAATTTACATATACCAAAAATAATTAATTAAAATTAATCATTATAAACATACTATTTAAAATTATGAGACGATAATTATATCAAATGACTTTTCTTATTTTGCAAATAACACAGAAATTTTTCACACACTAACAATATTAAAAAATTGTAAGATTTATAACTTTAAGAAATAATAAGAAGCATAAGTTTGAAATATTGACTAAAGATATTAAGGTTGGCTGAGAAAAATACTTTTTTTTAATTTTTATTCCATTAATATAGCAAACAGAAATAAGTTTCAAAATAAAAAAAAAATATTTACAATACATCTCGCGATTTTATAGGAGATAACAAGGTATAATAGGAGATTACAAGGATTCGTATCAGAAAATAATATAATTTCCTTACTGTGAGTTAAAAATGGTAAAAATTGAAAAAATTAAATTTTTTAAGTGAAAAATCATTATATATACTTGTGTGTGTGTGTGTGTGTGTGTGTGTGTGTGTGTGTGTGTGTGTGCGCGTGTATTAATAGCGTATTATTGGCTATTGCGTGTGTAGTAGTAGTAGTAGTATTGAAGTATTGTGTGTGTGTGTGTGTGTGTGTGTGTGTGTGTGTGTGTGTGTGTGTGTGTGTGTAGCAAAGCTGATTTACATAATTCACAAGTCAAGTCTCCCGAATCAAACAACGTCTTAGAAATGCCCATAAAGTCACTGAATGAAAACATTTAAGATGCCTCGTTACAAAATGTTTCATTTTTTGGGAGTATTAATTAAATATTTCTTAATGAGTTAAAATTAATTGTTCTTAGATTTTACTCTTAACTTAATCTTATTAAATAAAGAATTTTCTATGAATTTCAAAAAGATCTGCATAACGAGATAGACAACCAGATGGGAAGTTAAAATGTGGACTGCAAAATTCGGCAATTTCAAAGATATTTGTTAGTGATTTATGAGATAAAGATTTACTTTTCAAACCTTATTATTAGTACATAAAGTTGGGCTCTTAACGGAGGACACAAACTTTAAAGAAATATCGAAAGTATTTGAAGAAACAAGTTATAACCTTTCAGATTTTGCAATGAATATTGATGAAAGACAAGTTTAGATATTGTAGATTATTTAGGATAATCTCTTTACTAAAAATAATAATAAATTTTTAAAATAATCATCTTTTCCCCCTCTTTAATGGAGAATTTTAAAAATTTGAATTGATTTGTGTTTATTGAAAAATTTAAAATTTGAATAATACTTTGACGCTATATAGTTCATTTATAATATTATAATAATGTTTTTTAAAAAAAATTAAATTCCAAAACTAATCTTTTAAATGTAAACTTCAGACTTTTTATGGATTGATGACAATTTTATGATTTAGTTTTAACTAAATTGTCTCACTTTTCATTTATTGCATCATTTATAAAACTATCAATCATCATGCAGATAGTATTACAAGTTTTCATTTGAAATTGAAGTATTGTTTATAGTTTTTCTTTTATTATATATCTTAATGATTTAATTTATTACAATTTATCACTTCATAATGTGTATTATTCTCTTGATTAAATATTTTCACTGAAATGCTCTTACTATCGTATTTTAATAGTTCATATCATATATATATGAGTTGGAAAACACAGCTGTAAATTAATAAGAAATGAATAATTACTTGCTATAGTTAAAAGATTGACAATAGTTTATTTCGATTCATTTTACAAAAAGCATAATTTATAGAAAGCTTCCAAAGAGATTTAAGGAATACATTTGCTTGAAATAACTGTTACATTAGTTCCTAAATGGACAAATTTCGCAATGGTTTATCTTTAGTTAAGTTATCACCAAATATTCTGAATCAAAATATTGTATTTGAAATATCATATTGAATACATCACTATGTACAAATTTACAAGTTACTTGAACTATATATATAATGCTTGGTACTTCATGATACATCAAACAATTTGGCATTGTACAGTACTATGACACACACTCTGATAAATGTGTAAAACTACAGTACAAAATGAAAGAAGTTAATTAATATTAATAAAACATCACAAAATACTAGAATTATTAACTAATGTTTATCTGACTCTGCTCTTTGTAACTAGGACTTCTTACTCTACTTGGTAGATACCTATTATCTAGTTTAATTCTTCTCCTAGGTAGAATATCTGCTAAATAGTCTAGTAATGACCATTTGGAAGCTTGTTAATATTTTCCCATTTTATAACTGAAAAGACTTTTCGATTTTATAACAGTAGCTGTATTCTTTCACCCAGGTCTTCTTTTCAATTTCTGATCGATTACCTTGTTATTTGAGAGTGGGGATCACACATTCAACCTCAAACAACGTGCAGCATACTATAAATGATAGCACCCTGATTCTACAGATACTTTCCAGTTACGTAGCAGATCAAGGAATTATACTTTATTTAATCCTAGTTTTTGAAAGAAATCATTTTCCACTCTGATGAACACTTTGCTAGCAATTGGACTGAGCCTCATCACTGTGCTTCCTATATTTTATGTCTTCAATAGCTTAATAACCAACTTAGTGTAACTAACTTTGTACGATATAATGAGAAATCATTTCGATAAGAGATCAACAATGCAGTATCTTTACTCGTTTAATGAACTTACTCTATACTCTCCATCTGATCAAATTATTTAGCATTTGTAACCATTTTCAACCAAGAATGTTAACATATTCTCACACAAAATTCTGAACAAAAAATGCATGGTTGAGGTATAATTCAACCAATTAATTGTTTCATCTAAAATTTCTTGACACCTGCTTAGCGTTTATACAAAGTCTTATTGAAAACCCTTAACTTAAAGGATATGTATAAATTCTCTAGGTGTATTGTATGATCCGAGATTTGTATAAATTTCAAAGTGCGATTTATAAAACATTTATTGTTAATAACATTTATAAATGCTGACTTTTATTAGAGATGAGAATTTGAACAGTACTATATGATTGATAATTAACATCTTATAAAATAGTTTCTACTATTAGGCATAAAGATCCCTTGTCAGTTTATATGTCTCTTGCAGCTAGCCTAAAGTTATCTCCTAGTCAATGTAAATTTTTGTACAGTTGTATTCTCTCCTTCCTCCTATTTTAAAATGGAATCTATAGAAAATTTTGTTTCTGTGGAAAACGTAGTAGAAACTAATGTGTTGAAAACAAATTTACAAAGATGTTGTGGAAACTCAAAATGTAGAGTGTTTTTCGTTTGGAAGAAGGGCAGCCCTCCATTGACTAACAAACCCATTCTATTGTCTGTCAAATTTTCTGAAAGGACGAAGATGTCTATAGATCAGAAGTCGCTTATAATCTGAGACGAGCCATTAAACATTGTACTAAAATAAACTGATTATCTGGAGCTCAGTTGGAGAATTTTGAAAAATGAAAATAAGGGAGAAGATAAGGTCTCACCAAGTTTGTGCCTTCGACACCAACAATAGAGAATTTTCAAGTGGATGAAGTTTGACTAAAACTGTTAATCCTTCTCCAAGCCCTACTACATAATGGAGAGCTCCGGCATACGATTTTCTTATTCCCACATGAAGAGGGCATCCTATCAGATGACGTGCATAGCCAATCAGATAAAATTAATTTAGACTCGTCAGTTACCTCAGCAGATGGGATCAAATGTTCAAAATGGAATCAGTAGATTTTACTAATGTATTAGAATGAAGAAGAGTATTTTAATTTATATGGTAATTGTAAGGATTATCACAGTTTTAAATATAAACTTCCATATTTGTAAACCCTTATTCAGCTAGTGAGCTTTAACTTGAGGAAAGAGAAGTTTATATCTAAAAAGGAAAATCTTTTAAGTGTTCTTTTCAAGACTTTTGACACACAAAGAGATTTTGTTTATGTGACACATTTAGTATTCTACATGACGCATAGAACTACTTGCAACAAAATCGACCAAGATATTGCTATTTCACTATGGTAGCAAAAGAGCATCCAAAACATAGAAAATACTGAAATGCAAACAACGTGTGTGCGTGTAGAGGATGACAAAATTTACGACCTATTATGATGTTGTATCAGATCGTGGAGAAATTCATCTGTAATATTATTGATTTTATTTTGGATTTTATTTGTCATTAATGTACAACAGACAAAACCTTTCTTGTCGTTGTTGTTTGAAACGTAAATTTTTCAAGTGTTTTCGTTTTGTATTCAGTCTGAAAAATTGAATAATGGACCCATTTTTCTCTTCATGTATATGATCAAAAGTCAAAATTCTACGCGACAAGACCCTTTGAATGATTCGTTAAAGTATATTTCAAGATATTTTCCAAAACAATATCATCCTTTCAAGTATTTCGCAATTCTAAATCCTTTTCTCTATATCTGGAAATATTCTTGTATATTTTATTTTACAGATGCTTCAAAAAAAAAGTAACCAGACAGTTAGATATAAAATTATCCACTTATAACATTATTATTTTAAATAGATATTTTATTACTAATATATTAATTTTTACAAACAAAATATGGAATTTATTTAACTCTTTTAAATGCTGATTCAACAAATGTTTAAAGAAAGCACAGAGATTTTTCAAACTGTTATTAAAATTTATATTTCTTATCTAGAGAAATTATATATTTTTTTTACGTAACGATAATTAAAGACCAAATAAAAATGTTTGAAAGTAATCAATTTGATGTAACTGAAAAATGACTTATGTGACGTTAGTTTACATTTTGTTAACGTTTCATTTTATTTCTCTAAATGAAGGTCAAAAAATGAAAGATTATTTGTTTCAATATTGATTATCCAGTTTGGAATTCCGAAAAATGTCTCATTTATGTCTATTTTTACAAAATCTATTGGATTAAAGGTACTAATTATGCCACCGAAGAACGTGTCTGTGGAACTACTAAAAGTTGTCGGTGATTTGTGTGCTCGTATTTCACCATATTCACCGTGTACCTGGCAAGAGTTGGCAAATTTTATAAGGTATCATGTAGAATTGGCAGCCACTAGCGTATGAATGATGGAATGAGATGGAGAATTGCTGGTAGACTTGAGGTAGATGTAATTCCAAGTACATGTTGCTACACAGCTCAGAATTACTCCAAATGTCATCTGAAATTTGTGGGAATATTTTCGGACATTGGATCCATATCGAGAAAAGATCAAGATCCGCAACAAGAAATAAGGATGATTATTTAGCTCTTTTACTGTGGCGACTCAGGGCTGCCACAACTTCCTAAACCTCACATGAGCTGAAATTCGGGTTTCAATATTCGGACCACTGGAATCCAAATCTCCCAGTCTAGAGTTGCCCTATGGTTTCATGAGAGAAGACTGTATGTCAAATGCTCGTTATTTGCATCCTCCTCATTGCATCACGTATCTCGCTTGGCATAGCTTTGAAAACATACGTCTTGGACCAGATTTCAGTGTCTATGTTTTTAATAAAATAGTTAAGATTCAGTAATGATTCAACAACCAGATTCAAGATTGTGATTCTCCTGTACCTGGAGAGAGCATGGAACACGATATCATCCTTCCCTCATTAGTAAAAATTTTCATTACGGGGAGGAACTTGATATTGTTTAGCAGCCATTATGTTAGATGGTTTCATACTTCTGAAAATGTTTGACAAAGGCTTGCTAATGGCTAGGAAGTATAGAGAGGAGATCTTAGAACCCTATGTTCTACTTTTTAAGGGCGCAATAGATCCTGGGTTCCTGTCAATGGACGACAATGCTCGTCCATATAGGGCTGAGTTGATTGACGATTACCTAGAAATTGAGGCTATTTGCCGCATAGATTAGCCAGTTGCCGTTTTTTCATGACTCAATGATAATTAGCCATGAGCAAAGAATATTATATTGCTTATCTTCTACTATTTTATATATTTTCGCAATACTTTACAAGTATAAGCAATATTAAATAAACTATTATTCATAACTTCTAGTGTATAAATTTTGATAAAAAAAACGTACCCTGTAAAGAGAGGTAACTATTTTTTTTTAAAGTACGAGCTGTTATTATATTCATTTTCTATCATTCTTTAACAAATAATACTATTAATCGTTTCTCAAACAATGTTTGCCGTTCCTTGAGATAACTGATTTTTTTCTTCATTATTGAAGTCAATTGAAAAAGCTATAAAATACAACCGAATCTATGTATTTCGAACTTCTCAATATCGAAAATCTTCAGAAAAATCTAATTTTTTTTCAAAAACCTTGAATTTTAACAATGAAAACAATTTCTTCACATCGAACGAAGTTTATACATATATTAACAATATTCATATCCGAGAAATTATTTACACGAGAATGAAAACTTAACTGTGGCTGAATACTCTACTAATCTGAAAGTAATGGATAACTTATTTCATCAAATGAACCCAAAGATAATGATGGAAACAAATATGAATTACTTCAAGCACATCAAAAAAACAAGTAATCGAAGCATTCTAAATTTTCCAACACAACTTGAGAATTATTCCTTATGTTCGTGAAGAAATTTTTATCTCTATAAATAGATGTGAACATTGTTTTGAAACAGTTTTATTAAAACACGGTGTTCAAAAAGACATTAGGGAACTACTGTCTAAAAATAAGTCAGATTATCATTTTGTTTTTTTATACAAATATTGTTTAATACATTGTTTGGAAATTTGTAAATTACTTAAATATTTGTATACTTTCAAAACAAGTATATGTGACAGTTTAATGTTTTAAGAGTTCTTTGTTCCTAAAAGAAATCTATGTTTAATTATTTTTAGATTAAAAAAATGACGTATATTTTCAACATATATTTCTGTATATCAAAAGTTCTATACATTAAATTATTTTACAGGACGTTAATTCTATATATAATGTCTCCAAGTATTTATTATTATATAAATGCTAACTCCAGGCATTTATTTTTTAAATTAAAATTAAATCTTTGATTTTGAAACAAATATCGTGTTAGGATAAATATTGCATTAAAAAAAAACTGAAATTAAAATCTTATTCCTCTTAAGCATAATATTGATATTGAAATATTTCCTTGATTATTTAATTATTACGGTATATAAGATTTTGTTAAATTCCCTTACTATATTTGAATTTTTACAAAGGGAAGCCGAAAATATTTCCTCGTTATCAATAAAATTTTAAGTAAAACTGATCAATTGAATCATCTAATTCATTTGCTTCGTTTTTTTGGAAAATCTATCATTTTAACTTCCTCATTATACGTAACTATCAATTTTGAATATTTCGAGGGAATTTGAACTTGGTGGGGTATTTGTTCTTAAAAGGGGTGTGTCTGTAATTTAATAACTGAATAATTTCATCTATTATTTTTAAGGCCGAAAACAAAAAATTGCACAAAAAAATTGGAAAATGACTTTAACAATGGATGACCTTATTATATGAAATTAATGGATTACATTATGATGGAAGCATCCAATGATCTTAACTTATTGTTATTAAATTAGTATTATCTGGAATAACATTTTCTTCCATTCATAAAGAACTAACCACAATTTTTTTCGAATGTTTTTTCATGAAGGATAATCAATGAATTATTTTTAAGAAAATCAGAGCTATGCTTTGAAAAATAATGAGATATACTAAGTGTCTGATGCCTTTCGATAAAAAAAGTTACAAGACTGGATTTTTTGTAATTGAACAAAAATAAAGAAGCAAGATTTTATCCAGTGATGAAAAACATGAGTAAGAATAATTAGCTAATTTCAATTCTATGAGTGATTTTCATTAACTGATAAGACAAAGATTAATATAATAAAGTAATTTTTGAAATGAACATTAATGAGTCAAACAATGGATGCTCTTTAAAATGATAAATATGATTTAATAAGAATTAATAAGATATTTAATGACATCGAACAAAAACTTTTTCAGTAAATGTTTTACAAATATCATATTTATCGTACCAATTTGAGAGGCTTAATTCATTTTTCATTTTACGAAGCACTAAATTTAATTACAAGATGAAATGCATACAATATTTGCATAAGAAGTAGAATCCACTTTTGCATAGTTTCATTTTGTTGTTTATAAAAATCTCATATGTACATGATTCATTTTAAAGACTCATTAAAATACTGCATTTATAATAGAATTATAGAATATGTGTATAATTAAGGAATTTTATAAATTATTTCCCTTAAATTCGTTTCATGTCTTACAGCATTTTAAATAAACTCAGTAATTTATATATTAGCTGTGTATGGACATGTTATTACACTAAATCTATATTTTGCTTGAACTAATTTATGAAACCTTATCTTTAAATGCATTCTAATTTAAAAAAATATACATTCGTGTAAATTTTGAATTAGTTTGAAATTTGAACTATATATACGAGGAATATTAACAATAAATCTCATTGTTTTGAGCTCTATATTCATTTATAAAGGGTAACACACATACTTCTACCCCTACTTATAACTTTCGCATTACACCATGAGAGTACTCTGAGACCTATTTTCATTTAAAGTGTAACAGTCTTTATTATTCAGGAAGATTAATTATAAATGGATTTGGGAACTTGAACAAATAATTCGAATTCAACAACACTGGCCACTACTGCCAAAGGATGATAATTCGTCTTCAACAGACCATATTGATTCAGATACTTAATCGAATATTCGAATACATTCAAAAAAACATATTGTTACACAATTTTGTTTCTTATTTGACGTTCGATAAAGACATAATACAAAAATAGTGCACTACCGCACTAAGATTGAAGCTGTAATTATGGTAATTAGATAATTTTTTGTTAGATAACTAATTCTGAATTTTGTGAACTATTATAAATTGTAAGGCGACATTATATTTAAAATCGAATACTAAAATTATGTTATTTAAAAAACTCTTAACACACAAGAGAGATTTATATATAACCTTTTCATTCATTTTGGTTATTAAAAACTGAAGTTAGAAAAAACTCCCTCTCCCTAAAAAGGCTACATAATTATATTAAATAAAATAAAGGAAGCTTAATTTTGGTAACACTATGAAAACATTCAAATATAATAACGCCACATCTCTCATTATTTAATTCTTCAGATGTCCTCAAGTTTAATTAAATAGTAAATAAAGTCACAGTTCTAATTGAAGAGATGTCACGAAAATATGAACACTGTTTGTTAACTTAAATCACAGAGATTATGCATGAACGCTCTCTCTTTCAAGTTATCCTCCCAATGTGCCTAAGCCCAAGCTTATAACTAAACCATAAGGTTCCAACTTATCAACTCACCTGTTTTGAATGAGACACTTCTCGAATACTGCAGGTTCGACTCCCTTTATCATTTACTCGAAGCAAGAACCTCTTCTAGTTTATTTTAATCACAAAAGATCAACTCCGGCAATTCACTCCAAATCTTAATTTACAAAGATCTACCGACTGCACATTATCAACTATCCGCACTCACTTTCAATTCTGTTTAGCTTATGCATTACTATCCTTAAGGCTCCCGTCTACCAACCGTTTCGATTTATTGGACGTAATGTTAATCCTATGGAATTTCGACTACCATTCTCAAATCTACACGATTTGATCTATTTGAATGCGATAAAGTGCATCTGAAAAAACAAAAAATAACAAATGCTTCTGTTGAATTAAATTTTTTCTCCAATTCTTAAAAATATTTTTACCTCTATTTTAATTATTCTTTTGTGAGTTTTCTGTTCTTTAAAAAAAAGGTTTTAAAATATTTTTTTTAAAAAATTGGAGAAAAAATTTAATTTTGCAGAATTATTCTTCATTTCTAGTTCTTTCAGATGCACTTTATTGCATTCAAATATATCAATTAGTAAAGACTTGAGAATGGTAGTCGAAATTTCATAGAATTAACATTACGAAATCAAAATGTAAAGCAGACGGGAGTCTTAAATCAATTCATTACACTCTCTACCTTCCTCTAATTTACTTATATCACATTTCATTTCACTAGAAAGGAATGAAAAAAATAAGAGAAATTTGCTTATAAAATCAGAAAGTAACTATAATTAAATATTAGTAAAAGGAAAGTTTGGAAAAGGCCCAACGTTACAATATAATATAAAGTGCTATTTATATTTCGAAAATAACAAAAGCTTTTTATTAAAGCTCCCATCTACGTCCATTTTGCTTTCGAGAACGTATTGTTAAGTCTATGGAATTTCTATTACCATCATCAAATCTATACTAATTTATTTACTTGAATGTAAAAACGTGCAATCCAATCAAGAAAAAAAATAATGAAGGTTCCAGTGGAACAACATTTTCTCCGTGATATTTTAAAACAAATTAGAAAATTTTTAAAGACCGGAAAATCCTCAAGCGAATAAATAAAACATGCTTAAAAATTATACTTAAAAATTGGCACAAATTTACAATCCCACAAAAACGTTAGTTATTTTTTGCTTTTTTGGATGTACTTTTTTGCATTCAAGTAAATAACACCTTAACGAGTTAAAGGCGGTAGTAGAAATTCCAAATGATTAACATTACGTTCTCGAAATCAAAATGGCCAGTAGACGGGACTTTAAGTTAAAAAAAAAAAAAAACTTTCAATCTTATTTTTAAATATATTCTATATATTTCAACAAAAGCTTATAAAAAGGTTTATATATAAAAACATTAAAAACCCAAAACAAAAAAAAAATTTGTTATAAATTAAATGGTGTAGCAAACTATACAAAAATTTCTTTGGTTAACTGTATAGCAAAATTCAGATTCTGAAATGTTCCTGGATAAAGGGAAGAAACATCGCAAATATTTATATACATCATTTTTGCGAAGTATACGCGTCCTAAGATTTGGAAGAAGTTTCTCATCCATAATTTCACGGTACCGTGAAGTTGCTCAAAGAGAATTCCATTTTATTCTCTATAAGAAATGAAAAAGGTTTCTTATGGCACTTTGCTTTTTCAATATATTCGCTCATCGCAAAGAGACTCTCTTTGTTGACTGCACTCGGTATTCCACATTTGTGCTCAGTAAAGTAAATAAAAGCGATCAGAAAAAAAAATTCTTTCCTTTAACTCTAGATAAAACCCACGTGATATCAGAATTGCACAAAGTAATGGAGGGAAATAAGAAAACAGATGAGAATAACAAAAAAAATGAGATTTTTTTTCCTTTCCATCTGTTCATATAATTTTGATTTCAAATATTCTATTAAATCATTCGAAAATAGTAATTCTCTTTAAAAAAATTCTTGAATTGTTTTGATTTTTTTTTATTTTACTTCACTAAAGTTTCTAACCAAATAATAACTCTGTCTTAAACTGTTTCTCTATTCTAACATTCAAACACGTATCCGAATGGCAAAAATTTATGTTTTCACAGAGAGGGAAACGTGACTAAATAATTCGTATCGTGCATTCCCAAAGGTGTAAACATATATTTTTTATGACCATGAGTTGTGATAGACGAGGATAAATCTTCAGATATCAAATAAGAACGGGAAGAGAAAAATAAAATGATAAACAGATAACTAGATAAAAGGCAAACATGATTTATAATAAACCATAACATATACGTTTTTGTACATGAAGTTTTCACACGTATATAATCTTTTTATATATGTTTAGATATAAAAATAATATAAATCCGAAAGTTATTTTAACTTCATCTAAACGAACATGTGTATTCTAATGCATTCTTTAATATACACTTATTATTAATTATAGTTTCTAATCAAAGAGATGAACAATACTTTTCAAAAACTTACATGTATCAAAATAGCTTAGTGCTGAATTTTTGTCTTAAGTAATTATTGGAGTGTTTTTTGGAATGTACGTCTTTCCACCAAAGATTCATTTTATTTGTTTTTCAATTCTTATCATTTAGTAATTTCTAAAGCTAATTATGTTAACTTCTTTTGCTTAAAACCTTTATTTCGCTATAGTTATTTCCAAGACAAGTAGTTGTGTTTCTTTACATTTTATTAAAGAAAACTATTTGATGCATAGTGTTTCAATTTATTAATAGTATAATACACAAAGAAATATTATTAACTGTTGATACAATTAAGAACTTTTTTCATTAACTTAATGGAAAATTTGTATCTATTATAATTTCTGCTTTTCTCAGTAGAATTTGACAAAAGTACGTAGCCAGTTTTATTTGATTTATATTCAATGGATTAAATGGCCAACATACATAACCCGAGTGAATCGAAAAGAGGGATCTCTAATTTTTCATTAAAACTAATGTTCAATAACAATTAAGCTGTATTGATTTAATTAAATGAGAAAGTAAATTTACTCGTACATTGAATAAACATTATTTATCATATTAAATTGTATGAGTCTCTAACTTTAGAAGAAATCGTATTTATTTCATTCAAATTATAATTAAATCTTTATAAGCAAAAATAAACTTCATATAAAACATTGAAATAAAAGTCTGAAACATAATAACATTACTTTCTGCTTCACAAATTACTTAGTTATGAAAAAATCAAATATTTTTTTCATTTTAGTGTATTTTAAATTAAGTATAAATGATAGATTAAATTAATGAACCCTTGGAAACTGAGTTATTATTTCTATTATTTGGTCTTGATTAATCATAACAATTATGGGCAGCAAATTTTCTTTATGAAATAGATGTATATAGATCTGTTGCATAGGAAAGCGGTATATTAAATCATTTCTCCTGCAAAATATCTCAGAGTTCTGCTAGAAATAATCGTAAGAGAAATCGTTTTCTCTCTTGATGCTCAAGATATTCTCAATTAAGGTGTAAAGATCAAGTGCAACAAGGAAATTATTACACTTTACCTTCATTTTTGCTAAGATAGGTTGTGATGATCTTGATATTTAATGTATAGGAAATTAGGAAATGTTGAATATTTCATTATAAGATTTTTTACATATATATATATATATATATATATATATATATATATAAACACGAAGTATGATCTCCTATTGTGAGAATTATTACAAGATATGATATATGATCTTGAGTATGAATTATATTACCTTGTATATTTTTTCATTTATTTTATTCAGCTTTAATAAGAAAAGTTTATTATGCATTTAAATGAGTTGCAGAATCTTTTAATCGTCCTTCATTACTATATTCAATCATTCCACTCCACTTTATGAATTTGTGAAGAGCTGAAACAAATTGAGCAGCTCATATAATGAAACAATGCAAACCTGTGGGCTGTAAGATTCTTAAACAATGCAATACTTATAGGCTGACGTGGAATTTCTTGATAATTTCATTTAAAAGCACAATTCTCTCTCAGTGATCAGGCAGATATTTGACAAAAACACCGCCGAATTACTAAAAAATTACAAATAAAAATATATTTTAACAGTAAACCCATTGACTATTGTAGGAAACATTATGCAATAAACGCAAATACGGTGTCAGCAACACACGAAGTAGCCAAACCTACAAAAACGGTACTGTTTTGTTTTCATAGCCTACATTATTCTACTGAAGTAGAAGACGTAATATAACATTTGTAAGGCTTGTATAGTAACGCCGGATTACTAGAAAGACAGGAAAAGTTATTAATTAATTAATTATTCAATTCGCATTTAGAAGCAACACGAAGGCTATTGGCGATGGACTAGTAATTTTGAACCTTGGTTGTCTGACGAGGATGACACCTGAATTGGCCCGTCCCTCTCCAAACGCTACGCATGCAATTCGAAGGCTTGGGACCTGGAACGAATTATCGTGGATCAGTCTCGCTACACGAAGGGGATCTTGAGTGCTATCAGAGTTCGAAACTACGACTTGATGGAAACAATAACTGCTGCGATTTCGTGACCATGACAACTTTAAACAGTAAACCCATTGACTAACACATCAATCAATAACTCCCGAGACTAACATTGAAAACAACATTTTTTTGTAAAATTTTTATTCATCAATCATAAATCTTTGTTAATCACCTTTGTTGATAATCTCAATGCTTTTCCAAATCTTTTTCCTCCAAAAATTTTCTTTTTGCAAGAAATATTTTTTGTTGCGAGTAAATAGCGATAAACAGCTTTCTGATTCATCGACTCGTTGCTGTTTTTGTTCCATCGAAAGCAATCGCGGCACCCACTTGGAAAAAACCTTTTTCACTTCACTTCAAAAAACCTTTTTCAGTAAATACACTTCCATATGATATCTGTGTCATCTCAGCAATCTCACGGAGCTTCTACGATCTTTCATTATAATTTTTGTCACTTCACTCACATTTTCCGGTGTAACGGCTTCCACAGGTCTACCCAAGCGTTCCGCGTCATTTGTGTCGGTACGACCACGTTTAAACTCGGCAAACCACCGACAAATCGTTGCTTTTGATGGACAAGAGTCCGGGTAACATTTTTCAATCCATTGTTTCGCTTGCACGGTGTTTTTACCCATTAAAAAACAATGTTTTATCAGAACACGAAACTCGGTTTTTTCCATTTTTTAAACAAACTACAAAACGACTTTACTCCAACCTCGATAACTCAGCTGTTTCTGGTCCGATCGACTTAAAAGTTTGACACATTTCAAGCAAACGTTAGTACTCTAGAAAGACGTGGTTACTGGTTTACTACGAGCGCCATCTCTGGGTTAGTCTCGGGAGTTATTGATTGATGTGTTAAGTAAGGTGATATGCCAAGTTATTTAGTAAATTAAGGTGATATACCAAGGTGATATGCCAAGTTATAGAGGTATTACTGCAATGAATTTGCTGTTTTGGGGTTTTACATAAAATTTAGCACTTTTGATTCATGATTACTGTACATAGCCATACCTCCTGAAAGCCACCGTAAAAATGGCGATATGTTTGAAAACTTGCGCTTTATGCCTTCTGGTTTTGTCCAAGAGTTTCGAAACACCCTTCAAGTAATGAAACCACGGGCAGGCTTCAAGATTTGTAGGCTATGGCCTTTTTTTGATTATTTCTTACGTCACCATGCATCATGAAATCCAAAGTACAAATGTCGATTTGTAAGAAAACTCGCATTTATGCTTTCTAGTACAGCGCCATCTAGTGATTCACCGCTTACTCTCACACTATGGTGAAAATTGCTTGTTTAGATTATTTCTATCACCTCTTAAATTTTTGCCCTTTAGTTTCGAAACTCCTTGTATTATTTTTAATGAATAAGCGATATTTTTCAGCATTTCAAAAATAAATATTTTAAATTAAACGTACACACATAATATTATTGCTGAAAATACAGATGATTTTTTTTTCCTTAAATATCGTACTCTCTGATGCTTTTTTTTTTTAAAAAAGAAGAAATTATCTACAATGTAACTATTAAACTTGAGTGGAAAACCATCTTAAAGCTACTCCAGCATTATTGTTCTTGATGGTTTTGAATGTTCAATATTATTTTTTTAAAGTTTATATTTTAAATGTATAAATATTTTTTCATTATATAAAAACTTTTTTTAGTCCTATAATCCTCAATTTAAGATAAAAACTGTTATCTGATGCATAAATCTCACAAAATTGTATAGTCCTATTGTTTAAGTATTTCATATTAAGTATAAATAGTTTTTTTCATAATTTTTAAAACAATTTAAATTAAGAATTTATTATTATGACAAAAAAGATGAATATTCGTTTGCTATGAACAATATAATGATATTCTGATTGCAGTTCTTATATATCAATAGTGCATTATTTTAAATTATTATTTAATTTGACAGAAATGATTTTTTCCTATAGAAAAATGTAAATAAATTATTTCATTAGTGTAGTTTTGTTACGGAAATGATAGATTTACTGTACAGAGAACGAGATGTTCAAAAAGTACATAAAAAAGTTTTAAATAAGAATTAAATGATACTATTCAAATACTATAATATTTTTGACACATTAAACTACTTATTTTATTACAATTATAAATAAAGTAAAACTAACACACTAATGCAAAATCATAGATCTAATTTCTTACTTAAGCATATAGCTTCTTTATTTTAAACAGCAATAAAGTAATATTTTTCGAAATCGTAAAATAAAAGTAAAAAGATTCTAGTAATTGTATAGGAATATGTGAATTTTGTTCATAAAAAAATCTTTTTATAATTCTAGCATGCAGATTTCATCAAGTAATTTCTCCAGAACGAGAATAATCAAAATCACAAATCTAAGAACAGAAATTTTGTAGAAAGTTAACACTAATTGAGGAACTTTGATTTTTACTTACAGCTTTCAAATTCTCAGACTCATCACATACTTTTGAAAGTTTCTAAAGAAAAGCAAAAATTCTTGGTCAGTTATTTCAAATGAAACCCTGTCGTTCCTTTTCCTAATAAATAAGAAGACAGTGATTACTTAAGAGGAAAAAAACTCTTATTCGTTAATTTACGTCAATTTAGTACTAACGTTTTTGGTGACAGGAAATCTTTTTGGTGGGAAAAAGTTTACCGTAGTTATTAGATCACCAACAAATGAATTAAAAGAAATCAAAGATTATATATATTGCAACTTAATCTCAGACGATCTTTTGTAATTTAATTGTTACAGTAACATTATCACCAATAATTTATTTTATATTTGAGATAAATAATATCAAAAGTTTCATTACAATACATTCCTGAAATAGTGAATTGAATGTTTAAATAATTTATGATTAATTCATACCTTCACATTTATTGAAATATAATAAAAGTAATGCAAAATGGTGGGAATGAAGCAGATAAAAATGTTGTTTCCAAATAAGTAAAATCACAGTTTGAATAATGCATTTAAATTTATTATTCAGTGTGATATACTTAAGAAATAAATTACTTTTAATTTTTAATTATTTCAGTAATACTACTTAAAACAAATATTTATCCTAGGAGTCAGAATTTTAAAAATTAAACTCAAAATTTCTCCATATCTTTTCTATAGAAGTAAATGTGAAAATTTTTATAGGACCATTGAAATTCGTGATAGTGATAGAGTTACATACAATAATAATGTTTTTATTAAAGTATTATTTCTTTAATTTCATATTTTCAAGAAATTTATCAAAAGCAGTCGTAAAATGTTAACATGCAATTAATATTTTATTTTATGTCATTGAAATACTATAAATTATATGATACTCTCAAAACCTCATAAATGCAAATTATATGAAAGCATTCTAGTTAAGCAATGGTTTTTATAAGTGTTTAGATGAATATGATACCGAATTTTTCAAGCTTAAATATGTACTTACTGCGATCTAATTTAAATTAATATTTAATTATATTGTAAGATATTAAAATATTTTTATATACGTTGCTGTTATTATCATTTAGAAAAAGCCTCCATTTTTTACGTGCTCAGTTTGCTTTGTCGTCAAGAAACATTGAAAGTTCTCAGCTTAATAAATATTTTCAATGCAAAATGTACGAAATTTGATACATCCTTTGATAAAAAAAAAGTTATATGAATCCCAGACAAATAGGAAACTCTAGAAGATTATAGATGAAAAACTTCTTTTCTTTTAACTGAAGCTTCTCATTCTTATTTTCCCGAAGCAATGAGATTCAAACAAAGTTTAGAGTTATTCTCACCAAGAAAAGGAAGAAGTTTGTTTTAGCAGTTTACTTTCTTAAAGTATCTGTGCAGTGAAAAAAAATTTCACTGGATAAATTCAGTATTCCACAGTAGTCCTCAGAAAATAAAATAAAAGGAAACAGAAGAAAGGCGTTTGTAAGAAAAGTTCATACAACTCATACAATGAATACAGAAATGGAGTTGTTTATAAGAAGAAAAAAAGAGTGAAAAATGGATCTTACAACCAAAAATAACGATAAGTTTCAGCAAGTTGATTGCATTTATGTCGTGCTGGGGAATGTATGGTCGGAGCATTCCGCCATGCATTTTTACATCTTTTTATGCCACTGTAATTCCAGAGTAGAAAAATTCAGTCGAATTTGTGTTCTCATGCATAAATACTTCTTCGAGTCTTTTTTTGTGTGAGTGTGGGATTTGCTTTCAGTTTAAAAGGAATAAAATAATGAACTTTTCAGTTTATTCTCACATGATGCAACAAAAGTAACCACAATTCCTATTACGACTTGAAAGCATGATAGGATTCATCCAAGTATATGATTTTCAATTTTTCTTTAATTGATAAAAATGAACTGCTGGATGTTTTGTGCAATTTTATATCCTTATATTTATCACCTTTTCGAATTTCTTGATTCATAAAGACCTGAACATTTTTACTTAAGGGTCGATAAAAATTTATATGGTCGATGATTAGATAAAAATTTTGTTTAATATTTCAATTATAAAATGAAACTAATTTGCTAGCCACCCAAGAAACTATCGTTTTAGTTAACCCAAAAATGTCGTACCAGACCACTTCTTAAAAATTTATCTTGTTTTTGGGTATATTTTTGATGTCTGCTTTCACCAGTAAGGAACCTAGTTTTCAAAAATGCATCATAATAAATCTCTCCTGAATTCTTTATTAGATTAAAATTAAATATATGCAAAAAATGTCTGGTACCTGCTTTCACCACTAATGAACTCAATGTTCAAAAATATGTCGAAATAAAATTCCTCCAATTTTTTATTGAATTGAAGTGAAACAAAAATAAAAATTAATTATTTTCTTTACTTATAGATGTATGTATTATCTTAAATCATATGTAAACTGGAATCAAGATATGACAGAAAATAAATAGCATCATTCAGAATTTTAAGCTGTGAGGTAGCTTTTTTTTGCTTTCAATTTCAAACTGCGTGTTTTAAGTTCGTATTCCTTCTTGTAATGTCTTGGTTTCAAATGATTTTAATATTTATTTACTATCATTAGCCATTCAAGGGACTATTGTTTTAGGTGAATCACTTTTGCCAATCAGATCCTTTTCAATTTCTTATCGTTTGCTTCAATTTTAATTATATTTAGCTCAAATATATTCAATTTAATAATTTATCATTTGCCTAAATTTTAATTACATTTAACATAAATATATTCAATTTAAAAATTTATTTTTTATTTAATTTGAATTACATGTAGCTGTTATAATATTCAATTTAATAATGTATAGTTAACATTAATTTTAAATAAATGTAACTGATATAATATTCAATTTAATAGTTTATCGTTTGCTCTAATTTTAACTACATTTAGCTGAAATATATTTAATTTAATAATTTATCGTTTCCTTTAATTTTGATATCGGAAAAGTTTACTATTGTCCATTTCTCAATAATTCAGTGTTTACTTTAATTCTAACATTTAATTGAGTAATTTAGTGATAATTATAAAAAAATATGTTCTTTGCAAGACTTTGCATAGAAATGTTTAAATTTTTTGTAATGCGTTTTTAATATAAATATTATTTATAATTTTAGAAACATTTGTACATTAGTATAAGAATATATTTTTTCCGAAATGGGACTATAATTTCAATATTGATTCCTTAAGTTATTTAAGCTAAGATTCTCTCAACATAAGCTTTGCTTCTTTATAGAAGACATATAAAATTACGCTTCACGTGAGTTATACCATGAATTTTTTAACATTTAGTGTTTCGTTAACACTAAATGTTAAAAAAAAATCCAAACTGAATTCCAAAAAACCGCTCCTAAGTGTATAATGTCAGAACAGGTAAGAAAATTTTAAAAAATTAAAGGAAAAAAATGCATATGTTTATAACGCGCATAAAGAGAGAAATAGGGTAAATAATAGTAACCAGGATGATGATGAATTTTGCACTTAGTGTCGTGATGAGGAAACCATTGCGAACGTATTGTTCTGAAAGTTCTTATGTTCTTTTATACCAAAACAAAAGTAGTAGAAGAAAACATCGCTGCTTTTGCAAGCATAAGTTTTTTAAGAGTTTCGTGCTCAATGCAAATAGAATAAGGAACTGAAAACTTTAGTTTGTTTTCAGTTTATATCGTTCAGAGCTCCGTGCAATTCTTTCTCTCTCTCTCAAGCATGGATGCAAATACTGTTTAAGACAAATAAACTTGGTGATTGTGACATTGGGCTATTCGCGGTTTCTCTTCACTAACCTTGGGGAGTTTCAATTGAGATTGATTGCTTTCGCTAAACAACCTTTGCCCAACCAAAAATGAAACGTGATGAAGAATGTAATATGCAAAGCAGTTAGGAATGAAGTGAAGCGGTTAAATTAAGAAGTATATAAACTCAATCTGAAGGAGTAGAGTATCTGAAGGAGGATCAGAGAGGCGTTGTAATGAGAGGAGGTGGAATCTAAATGCTATAGTATTGAAAGGCAGATTTATAGATTAGTGTTGAGGTCCGAGTGTAAACCACTCGGATTGAGAATTGTTCTAGTGTTTTCAGCAGTTGTTCCAGATTCAGAGTTGCAGTTGGTAAGAAGCTGTTAGATTATTATTGATGAGTTGAATTAAAGTGTTAATAAACTTAACCTGGAGAGCACTATTATTAATGTCATAGCAGATATATATTAATAAATGTTGAAAGCTGTTTTGGTGGTTCTGTAATTATTGGTGTCGTATTGTTTAATATTAGATATTAGTGATGGCACAAGATAACGCCCGGGTCGACCGGGTGTTACATGATTACCTAGGACTTACTTTTTGTCGTTCAGATGAGGTAAATGTTATTTAGTATTTAACATTTCGTCTATTAATTTTTCGTTTAATTTACTTTCTCTTTTAAAACTTTTTATCACATGTATAACGTTTTTCTTTCATAGTTAAATTTGTATACTTACTTTTATTCATTCTTCTTTGCTTGTTATGTTTTATTTGTATATTTATATGCATTGGTGTATATGGTCTTTACACAATGGCTCAGTGATGATTTTTCGGTACTTAATTACTTTTTTTATTTTTTAATATTATTTCTAAACTCGATTATGATGAATATATTTGTGTTTATTTACATTTAAATATCATATTATATATTTATTTGATTCAAAGGTATATTTTAATTCATAGCTTAGTAACAATTTCTAATTATCTTGACAGAATTATGCTTTTGTCTTCTAAAATCTTAAAAAATTTATTACATTACATTCAGTTTATACCACAGATTATAATAATTTTAATTATTAATGTACTCATACAGTATTGAGTGCTTTTTTGAGTGATATCATAAAACAACTTCTAAAATTATCTAGAATCAGCTTTAGAAAATTATATTAGCGAATCTGGAAGACATTGACATTAATTTATCAATGTCGCATATGATATATAAATTAAATGGGGCTAATCTTCTATCATTCATGAAAAGGAACGTAAATTGCTAATTTCGATCCTCTAATTTATTTATACATTTTCAATAAAATACTTATACCTTTTAATCATTGAATTGTTAGGAAACTGAAGAAAATAATCTGGTAAAATAAGTTAGTCTTAACTGAGATACTTTTAGCTAATTTTAAACTTAGATCATTTTTTTCTAAAGTGAGGGGCTGTAAACTTAATTCCTCGTTTCTAATATTTACATCTTTATTGTGAATGATAAAAACTTAATCGCACAGCTGTGGCTCTTGATTTATAGATTAAAATTCTTAACATTTATGTATATTATCAAATCTACTTGTAATTTTTAATATTTGAGAAAAGTTTCCATCCAGTATAAACGCATACGCATTTGAAAATCTTTATAAAATTTGAAAGAATTATAAATCAAGAAAAAAAAATCTGCTGGCCTTCTTAGTATTTTAAAATAACTCTCGAAAGTCTTAACGATACTGTCTTCCATTTGAATTTCATATGATACTTTCATAATTGACTTTTTTTTAATGTTGTGTTCGCTAAACGAGAATTTTTAAATTTAATTTCATGAATTTGAAAACATGATTTCAACAACATTTTCTTTAGCACATTTATTTTTGATGAATTATTGAGACTTAATGCTGAGGATTTTACAGTTAGCAATACGTAACT
>BMAW01019569.1:0-26674 GCA_019974015.1 Nephila pilipes | reverse complement strand
TTTTAGGACTTATAGCCCTATTTCAAATTTATGCTTTGATACCAACATTTCATATAAAATATTTCCAAATAGTACAGTTCTTGTAAAAGAATATTTTCTGCATTAAATATATTAAAGCTAATACTTGTGGATTGAAAAATTAAAATTAAATTATTTACTGTACATTTTTTATTTAACACTTTATTTACACATTTATTAACATCAATAAAGTATAATTTTTAAAACCAATAATTTTTTTATCACATGTGGTACTTCAAATTTTGGTTATATTTCATAACAAGATGTTATGTCTGAATTTGGTAGCTTCATTTCTGAAACAACCTTCCATAGATAAAAGAGCCAGTTGAATAACAATGTTTCATTTGATACTCACACTATTTGATAAGCACTTTATAACAGATTTCCTGATAACTTATCAGAGCCTCTAAATGTTCCTGATAAACCTAAAAATGTTAAAATGCTACTAGTATAAGACAATAAAAACTAATATCAATAAATAGTAATAGAAAACTCTATATCTCTTATATATATATATATATATATACTATTTTTCGTTAATTTCTCTTTTCTTTCCAAGGTGATGTACTACATCTCTCATAAATTAAGCCACAGACAAACTGATGTTTACACGTATTTGCCTTAGGGAATAATATATATAAATATCTAAGGTATGAAAAATTTTGAGATGGAGATACGTGTATGAATGTCAAGAAAAATAGCATATAAAGATACATTTTGACTTCTCTAAACTCTTATAAACACACTAAAAATTAATAAATTTCAACTTTCATCGTTGGAAGTACATAGCACATATATGCTTACAAGGTAGAATAAAGTAAACAAAATATTTTTTGATACAGTTCATGTTAAAGATTAAATTCTTTTATGCAGTGCTTTTTCTTTCTAACAAACCGTCTCGTTTTCTCCCAACGATTTGATTTGGAAAAATAAAAACTTTCAGTAATTGAAGATAAATTGTAGAAGTGTGTTTTATCAGAGTATCTTTGCATATTCATAACATCATTGAATGAAGTAAATAAATTTTAGAAACCTTCATTTATACTGCTGTTTGTAGAAATGCAACAATTCAAGGAAAGAATCATCCCAAATGAAATTTAATGCAGAAACGATCTGTACTGATACAAATAAATGATACGAAATTTCAAACAAAAGAAACAAATTAAGCAACTGAAATCAGTATTTGGTGCAGCCATGCGCTGCAATGGCGCTGCTATACGATCGGCATGAGTCAAACAGATGTTGAATATCTGCCGAGGAAGAGAATTCCATCGCTTGTATGCGCAACCAAAGTTCGTCTTGAAACTGCGACGGATCACGAGCGAGACGCCGATCAACCATATCCCACACGTGCTCAATAGGCGATATCCGGTGAATAAGCAGGCCAAGGAAGAAGCTGTACGTTGTGCTGAATAGAACTTCGACAGTCCGCGCAACATGTGGGCGTGCATTATCCGCTGAAAGATAGCTCCAGGGATGCCTTAGCGAAAGGAACGACTTCTGGGCCAGCACTTCACGGACGTACCTGTTGCTATTGAGATTACCTCCGTATCAAATTGATCGTCCATGATACGAAATCGCACCAGACCATAACTCCGGGTGTCTGACCACTATGTCGTTCAATACACTCGAAGGCAGCGTTGACCGGCATAACGTCTTACACGAACACGGCCATCATGGCCCACAAATAGCGTGATTCATCTGAAAAGACAACTTGCGCCAATCAGCCTGCCTGTCTCTGTGCTCAAGCCCACCGCCGACGCAGCCGTCGATGATCTGCCGTGAGGGGAATCCCAGCAAAGGCACCCTTGCACGCAATCCACGGCGCAGCAGACGACGACGAATTGACGAAGCTGACAATTGTACATCTGCAGTAGACCAACGTGCTGCCAGCCGCTGCCTGAGGCCAAAGATCATTCACCGCCGCGGAGCAGGTGTCGATCTCGCGCCTGACGTCACCTTCTGTCGTCCAGTGCCTGTTTTCATTGTTCGGTGCCCGTCGGTCCACTGCTTCCAAACTCGCATCACTGTGAACTGTTCCGCTGCATACGAGCTGCGTTATTGCGCGATAGGAAATCCTCCTTCTCGAAGGCCTGATTATCACTCCTCAAACTCCGTGAGTTGCTTGAATTTTATTCTTCCGTCGTGGAGGCATACTGACATTCACTAAATGTTTGCACTAACAAATAATCATAGACTTTTTCAACGTCACAGCCTTTGTTATACGCTTGCAGCATCATTCAAGGGCGCTGCGCATGCCGCACTGCGATACCTCGATAAAGAAACTTTATTAATTTGCATAATACATATAATTGACATTTGCTGCGAATTTCATTTGATTCTGATGATTCCTTCATGGTGTTGCATTTTCTACAAACAGCAGTTTATATACAAAAAAATGTAAATTTGTTTCAATTAACTTGATAAATCATATTCAGATGTTACTGATGGTAGAGGTATTGTACTGCTTAGTATTCCTTTATAATATATTTGTAAAATTTGAAAGTGCATGAAACAATTTTGCGGGGAAAAAAATGTAAATTTGATTCAATTAACTTGAAAAATCATAGGCTTTTATCAAGGTTTTACTAATTGTAGAGGTATTGTACTGCTTAGTATTCTTTTATAATATTTCTATAAAATTTGAAAGTGCATCAAACATTTTTCTCATAAATAATCCTTCAAAACCGGAATGTTTGACAAAAACTAAATTTTACATGAAAATATTCACTATCATTAATTAAGCTCTTGAATTATTCGGGAGTAACGTTTTCGTTTGAATATATTTTTAAATAAGATTACAGTTATTATTTTTCATTCTTAATTCCTACTACTCTTTATTTAATTACTTTGGATGTATCATGCTTAAAACTATATATATAATTAAAAGAGTATTTTAAGTAGAAAAAAATCATGAAGTGGTAAGTTTGCCATAGAAACAGTATTTAAGTGAGCTGGTTCTCCGTTTACTTAATATACATATATGTTGTGTGTATGTAATTGTACAGAAGTTAACTTATACTAAACAATGAAAAAATGGAGAGTTGATTAACGGTTAATGTAACGCTGCATAATGACTTGTCAAAGAGGACTATCTACAATTCTAAAAATTTCTTTACTGAGTTGAATAAAAATTAAGACTCATTGCACATAAAATGAATTGTTCCCCTTTTGAAGTGCTTAATGAAATGGAATATCGATATCACCAAATTTCTACTTTCTGAAAGTCTGTTGAATCTAAAATGATGTAATGCGGCAAACGAAATTGTGATTCTTTAACTTAAATATAATATTGATATGTTTTAGGTGGTTTTCAAAAATAAAAAAGTGAAAAATAAAGTTGAATTTATGGTTCCATGAATGATGAATTTTAAAAATGAATCCATTCGCTAATCGAATATACGTTACAACATAAACATTTTAAAACTGTATAATACTTTGAAGCTTTGTCTAAGGTTTATTGATTAGGTTTAATAATCCAATTTTTATCACCTTGTTCCTCTTTGTAAAGCAATATTTGTTTCAAACTACAATAAGTCAAATTTAGAATGCAAATATAAATTAAGAATACTTCATATACTCCAAGTTTGGAAGGCAATATACCACTTTACCTCATCAACGCTTAATTGAAATTCCTAATGACCTGCATTGTTGCAGAATGCGATGAAATTTTATAGTTAGCTATTTTAAGGATATAAAGTGGTTTCAGCGTAGCATGGAGGTTTCAGAGTTTAACACGAGAGTCAGTGATTTAATTAACTCTTCTAACAATGAATGCGCAATTTACGCCGCTACAGAGTCGATTATTATTAAAATCACGATGACCTATATTTTAGGAATATAAATTGAATTAATTAAGGGATGTTGGATGATTGTTAAATAAATGGATCAGGGAATAACTTAACATAAATTATCTTGATCAAAATCTTTAACATGAAAGACAATTTAATGATAAAAAAAGAGCTACAAAGTAATATTCGAAACAGAATACTTTCAGTACAGTGTGAAAAGATAAGTAAGAATATATCTTACTAATTTTTATGTAATAATAAAATTCTTTTATTCATATCGTTATATTAATATAATCAAAAACTCCGAACAGTAATGAAAAAAATTGCTAAAAGTATAAAATGAGAAATGAGCGTATGAAAATTGCTTCTGAATAGCTAATAGGTAAAATTACAATAAAATAATAAGTTAATGGTATAATAGTTTAATATCAAAATGGAGATATCTCGTCTGAAAATTACTTCAAAATGGTTTACAGGTAATATTACATTAAAGATAATTTAATAGTGTAATAGCTTAATAACAAAATAGGGATATTTCGTCTGAAGATTGCTCCTAAAGGGGTCCTATAGATAATATTACATTAAAAATAATAATTCAACTGTATAATAACTTAATATCAAAACAGTAACATTTTCTTGCACCGAGAGAGCTCAAAATATCTTTGTGAAGAGTTTTTGAAAGTGTGTTTTAAGGATTACATTATGGATAAACCTGTTAGCCAGTTTAAAAGTAAATTTTGAATTTTATCCTGATATTGTCACCGATAATTCTAAATTGGTTTGACTACTAATTCTGTAATTTATGCCCCTAACTATAATTCGCTTTTTTGTTTGTAGTCGTTATGATGCCTTTTGTTGTTGTTGTTGTTGTTGTTTTAATGAAACAAGTATAACTGTTTTCAATCAAAAGTAAAATCCTGGAATAGAGGGAACGTTTATATTCGTGCTATAAAAAGGGCGCTATAATTATGGTCAGATGGCTGAAACAATATTAATATATGTTATGGATTCTGAAAATTTACTATGCATAATTCCTTCGACATCTGCAATTACGTTATCCATGACATTGAAACTTAACTAACTGATCAACACAAAAGCAGAAATGTAACATTGTGACAACTGTACATTAGTTAACTCTCTACTATCATTTTTCCCTCTAATTAAATATTCAATAATTGCTGGACATCAATTGAAGAGTAATACAAAATATTTTATTGATTACTAAAGAATAAAGATAAGATCACACCCTGTCGAATCCTACTTAACTCCTCAATTCTAAATTATGATCTTAGCATATATAAGATGCAACCACTTCTCTCAAACAGCCGATTCTTATTTTCCGAGTAATCCTTTAACTAACATTCATTTCAAACTCAAAGATTGACTATGATGATTTAATACAACTTACAAATTTATAATAACCCGTCTTTATCCACTATGTTCCTTCGTTTTCCTCCCAATTCTATCTCATTTTCATGTCACTATCCTTACACAATTCGCATCACTTCTATATCCCTGTAATTTACCTAATCACATTTCGTTTTGGTTGAGTAGAAATTGCAACTTTAAGCAACTGAAATTCCTATAAAGTCCCCGGGATTAAGGAACAGAAAATCGCGAATAGTCTAATGTCACAGCATGATGACAAACACAAATTGTAAAATATTAATAAAATCGTTAAGAAAGAATTGAAGGATTTTCAACAGAAAAATGTAAGAAGAAATGTATTCAAATAGTGTATGAT
Organism: Nephila pilipes; assembly: GCA_019974015.1. Lineage (NCBI taxonomy): Eukaryota > Metazoa > Arthropoda > Arachnida > Araneae > Nephilidae > Nephila > Nephila pilipes. Next base: position 21,121 of record BMAW01019569.1, on the reverse strand, counting down.
TCTTCAATAAAATTGTTAAACCAACATGCGTGGAATCTGAAAGAACTTTTTCTCCGAAGAAATTAGTTAGTACAAAAATTAGATCATAATTAAAGACAAAAGCGTTTATAAGTTATGTTTCTTATGAGCATAATTCTTAAGCCATTGTGACAAACAGGTCTAGAACTTAATTATATATCTTTTGATTATGTTCATTGCGAAAAATTATTAATGTAGAATTATTATTTATTGTTATTATAAATTTGTAGAATCTTATTTATATTAGTGTTCAGAATACAGCTTACTTTCATTTTTTTTTTTTTTTTTTCGCATTATGCAAGAATCAGATAAATTTTTGAAATGTTATGAATTTCTATTTTAATTTCACAGTTTAATGTAATGCCGGTTATTTACCGGTATACCGGTTTACTTTGCATATTTCACCGAATTACCGGTAAAAGAAAAGCCGATAAATTTACAATCACTAGAAGCAGTGGTAAAAAAAATTTCTTCAAACGAAAATAAATCTTAAAATGTAAAATGGAAAAAATTATTATCCAAAATAATATATATAAAAATGATAGAAAATGAGAAAACAATTTAAATTTAAAAAAGAGCTCCTGGTGAGCAAAAATAATCTAACAGTCCTCTTATTGCTTCTAAATATGGTATTAATTAACAATCAAATTATTCAAATTAAACCAAACTATATGTATCGTTACGAAAAAATTTTCCTGATAGTGAGGGAGTAAAATCAAGTCCGACTCAGGGACAACGACAAATGACGCTTCATTCACAAATCTGCAGTATGACACACAGGTAACACAACTTTTACTATAGGAAAACAAACCAATACATAGCACCTGCACTATTTAGTGACACAGTTAGGGGAACAAAACACTCTTTTTAGGATAGTCGCAGTTAACATACAACAGCTCACCAGCTTGCTAGTTTTCGCTAAGGACTACCTCCGCAGTAATTCTCTGCACTTCCAGGACAGGCTCCGACAATTCCCGGTAGATACACGCTGATTATCCGCAAATTCATGTGAAGTGCTGACAGCAACCAGTCGATTTCCTGATCGATCTCTGCAACACAGACTCTAAAGACAAGACTCGCTCCTGCTGACAGACAAATTCCCTGCCTCTCAGACTCTTTTCGTGTTAATACCTCTTCCAGCCAGCTATGACGTCACACCGAAAATTCATGAAAAGTCCGTAACTCTCTTTTCAATCCTTATTTCGCCTAGGTTCCAGCACATTCGATATCTTTCAATTTGTCGCCAAAGTCGCCTAATCCATTGCCAAGGCTAAGGGGGGCATTACTCAAGGGGTCAAATTTCTTTCGCTATGATCTGTTACTTTAGAATAGGAGTGTCAAAGTAAATCATTTTCGTTTCTCCCTCCATCGGTTACCATGGTAGCGACTAAAGTAGCATTGCCACTGCATTTATTTTCAACATTTCAGTTGAGATCTGAATTCTTTTATGTTTGTATATGCTTTATTTAGCTCCCGTACGTCACAATTCCGTTCTTATTTATTATTATTATTATTATTATTATTATTATTATTATTATTGCTTTCTTAAATCTTTTTACTGATAATTTTTAGTTATACTTTTGTATTTCATTTCTTGTTATGGCTAATCCTGATGTTAGAGAACAGTCTGAACTGTTACTATTCTACGTGTACAGCTATTTGAAAGGGCTTGTTTTATCTAAGCCAGATGCTATAGTAAAAGAATTGTTTTTGTAAACACATAAAACTACTGCAGATACTTGTGGTGTTCATACAGAACTTTTCAAAGAATTTGTATTGAAGCTGACAGAACTGCGACTTGCAATCTTAAGATCAATGTTCCAATTTTCGAGTCACCGAAGAAAAGAGGTCAATGTAAAAGATCTGTTACAGATTTTGATGATTTCGTCAAAAGTGTTGTTCAGCGAACTGTTCAAGAATTATATGATAGAAGGGAGAATCCTACTTTTAATTTTAATTTTAAGTAACTCCCATCTTTTAATTTTAAAAGATGGGCGTAAATTTTTAATGGAAAGGAGTGACATTGAGGCTTCCCGCATTATTTTCACTAAGAAAAATGCATAATGTCAAAATAGAGTATTTTCTCCTACCAGTAACATACATTGACGAAACTTGGGTTTATCAGAATCATTCATGAAAACACATAAGGAACAATTCTACAAGTCAAGGAGGTTTGAAAGTTCTGTGGGTAAAGGTTCAAGATTAATCGTTTGTCATGCCGTATCAAGTCATCATGGACTTATTAAATCTGCCCAACTCGTGTTTCAGTCAAAAATTACAATTCATTACCAGAAAGAGATAAACAGTGAAGTTTTCAAAAAAGGGTTTCTCGATTTATTAAGAGGATTGAAAGAACCGAGTGTAATAGTTATGGATAATGCAAGTTACCATTTTTCGTAAGTAGAAAAAAATTCCTTCAAGAAATACTAAAAAATACTGACATTATAGAATGGCTACAAAGAAAAAATATTTTCCCCATTCTCAGCATCATCGGCCCAAAACAATTATATATTGTTAGTCATTATAAAGAAAAATATAAAGTATATGAACTGGATAAAATAGCTAATGAAATGGACATGAAATAATAAGATTTCCTCCTTACCATTGCCAGTACAATTTCGATCGAAATGATATGGGCGCAAGTAAAAGGTAAAGTTGCTGCTAAAAATACATTTAAAGTTAAAGATGTAAGAAAATTATTTGAGAAAGCTCTGTATTACGCGTCTGTACACGACTGGAAAAAATGTGTTAAACATGCTGAAACATTGCAAGAAGAATGTTTTATTAAAGAATGTGTACGAGGTGAGACTATTAAAAAATTTGTTATTAATTTACAAGATGATAGTGATAGTAGTTTTAGTGAAAACGAAGATGATTTGTTGTGAAATGTTTTTGCACAATTTTAATTATTCATATTTATTTAATAAAACAAAATATTATTTGTATATGTTTCGAAAAATTTCGAAAATGAAACCTTAAAAAAAAAGTGTTTCTTTTTTTCAAAATGATAATTTTTTTAAAATGAAAGTATATAAATTATTAAAGCATATCTGTAAAATATTAATCAAATACCTACACGTATACAAATTTATTTAATTTAAAAAAGCTCCAATGAGTTGTTTAGCTTCTATATATAAAGGTGTAAGAAAATAAATGTTTTTAATTGCACTTGTTAACAATATTTATAAAATATTATACAGATTTTAAACTAATATTTTAACAATACTGATTTAAAAAAAAAAACTGTAGATGATCATGAAACACAAAATTTTGTTTTCATTACAAGTCTGTTCACGATATTAAAACGAAGAGGTGGGGAAATGATGTCCATTCTCAACTGTTATTGCCGTAGTTACAGACATAGGGGAATTAGATGACCTCGAAGCACCTATTCTAAAGAAACAGCATATAACGGATGACCTCTCTGTAAATGCATCTTTTCTTTCATGAGAGAAATGTTGCAAGGAAGCATCAATTTATGTTCGTAACAGTATATAAAAAAAATGTATAGTAAAATTATGTTAAGAAATAGTTACATTAGCAGAATATACATTAAAATGCAGAATATATCTTTATACATTAAGATAATTATGTATTCTATAAAATTACTAGAGAAACAAGTTACTTTAGTTACTTAAAAGAAAATAGGTATGTAAGGTTCTGAACCTTGTTACAGGTGATGCTTGAGTTGAAAAAAGGGATCGCCATCATATAAAATAAAATAGAATATGAAAATAATATTTACACACTGTGATGCAAAAATTAAAAAATGAAGTAGAAGCTTGCTTGATGCTTTTGCTATCGGATGCGGTCCGCTGCCATTACCCTTTGTTTAGCTCTAATGATATTAATTTAATCCAAATTATGTCAAATATTAATACAAAACATTTGATATAAAGTAAATATATAAGGTAGTAGAATGTTTTATTTTTCATAGGTCATGCAATAATGATGTATAAATCATAATTAATGAAATCCTTACGTACTTTAAGTAAAATTGTATTGATACGTTTGCAATGTAACAAAGTGAATTTAAAATATCATTTACATAAGACATATAAATGTGAAGACCATGGTTGTTTGTTCTTTTGTTTTTGAATAAATACTGTAAAATTCACTGCTGCCTTCCTAATGAAAGTCGCAATTTATTGTTCTCTAGTGTATGCGTGTATAAAAAAAAGAAATGCAATATTTATAAAACCTAATTTAATTTCACATGCACACAAAAGCATTTTATTCTAATAAATAATGATTAGCAATCTTATGGGATCTATATATGAATTGATTGTAAATATGCATTGACTTGTAAATCTTTCAGCTCTTGCTCACAATTACGATCTAACATTTATACGACAAGAACACGGTTTAAAAAACTTCTTACATACTATAACGTAATTGATTTTCCTTGTTCATTTGTTGCCGAGACAGAAAACGCGAAAAAGCTACCGCTTTGATGTATACATGTACGTCCTTGTATGTTTGAATAAAACTAACTTTTTTTTTTCGAAAAATAAAACTTAATAAATCAAGTGCTCTAAAATCCATTATCTATTCAAAGTTTTACTCAAAGGCTTTATAAGATAACTTGATTTTTCTGAAATGAGATTAATGGATAATATTTAAAAATGTATATTTATAGGCCTTTTATTATTGTAAATGAGCTTAAGCTCTGTTCCTGTCAGTTTAATGGCAAAGGAACATCATTATTTATTACATGAATCAAGATTGATGATACATGATGCATAACTAAAACATTTTTATTTGAATGATAAGTTATTAGAATATTACACCATTAATGGAAAATTCTCTAGAGTGTAGAAAAATTAAAATCCTTATATATTTTAAAGAGGATATTTAAGGATATAAATACAAAAATATCTTTAAAAATAATTTTGATGTTTTTTTCCCCCTAAGCAGCTCGAAATTATCAATTTGTTTTAAATTTACTGAAATAGTTTTAGGGAAATAAATTTATTTTTAAAATAATAATATCAAGTACACGTGATTGAAAAGTTAAAATATATAATCCTGCTTTTTATTCTAATGAAATTTTGGATAAAATATTCACAACAATAGGACATAAAAAGTAATTTAACAGAATTAAAATAAATATTTCAACGGATAAAATTTTTTTGAATCATTTAATTACTAATTATAAAACAAAATCATTAAAAATTATAGTGTTCCAAAATTTTAAAATTTTAATCCTCTTTTGCATAATAAATCGCTAATATGCAAATTTTGTAAGGAACGTCCTAAATATTAAGTATAAAAGTGATTGCAACATTTCAGCGTTTCAGTTCGAAATGCCGAAAACTAAACAGATTACTCCTGATGAGGTGACTAAATTATGGAAATTGAAATCAAATGTCTTGTCTATTTCCAGTATTGCATCGATTCTGAATTGGTCAAAAAGGGAAATTTATCGAATAATATCAAGGGGAGAAAAATATGAATCAAAATTCCACTCTTGAATACCGCAAATGGACTAATAAAAAGGACGACTTAGGAATTCAAAAGCTATAAAATTTAAAATAAATGTCCACACTTCAATTTCAGAGTACAACTGACCTTCATACAATCCTTAGAAGATTAAAAGAATTGAAAACTCTAGTTTATGGCCTAGTTGAAACTTTAAAACCACGTCACATATCTAAAAGATTTGAGAGATGTGTCCAAAAGAAATGAAATATTGATGGTTCCAATGGCTTGGTTAATTATTGGTACAATCTCCTAAAGGAATATGATCAGTTTTTCAGCCAGTAGAAAGACGGTAGTGAAATCATGATTTGGGGTTCATTTCCTTTTAACGAGCAAATTACCTTTCAGTTCCTCAATGGTCAGTGAACATCAGTTGAATATACATGTGTATTAGAGAACAGTTTGCTATCCTTTACTGAAATATCAGTGGGTCCATAGTTGTAATTTCAGCAGAAAAATGCTTTTTTCCATGTGTCTGAAGCAGAGAAACGGTAGTTTCTCCCCCCTATCTCTGAACTGGATTGGTCAACCTACATTTCGGGCATTAATCCTTCGTATAAGCTTAGGGAATACATCTCCATTAGTGTTTGGTAAATTTAGGCAACTTTCACGGAATTGAGGTCTGCCATAGAAAAAGCTCAGTATAATCTCGATCGAGACATAATGCAAAAGTTAATTGTTTCAATGGAAAAAGCATTTTTGAGGTCATAAGAAAAAATAGCAGGGATACTTCTTATTTTCTTTAAAATCTTAATTTATCTAAATTTTTTGGACAATGTAATTTCCTTTTTTTATAATTTTCAAAATATTATCTGTAGTTAATTATGATTTTCTACTGTTCCAAACCAATAATAAGTCTAAAATATAATACATTAGGTAATGTAAACATATCTCTAACTAACTTTTAAGATGATTTACAACTTTTTTTTTGCATTTTCTACGTTTACGGCACGCAGAGTAAATTAAGCTAATTTTAAACATTTCTTCATTGTATAATTCAGATTCTTTCCAATTATCATTTCAATATCTTTGTTATTATTTCTTTAACTGATAGAGAATTATTTATTAAATAATCCTCATGAAGATTCAAATTAACTCTTGAATTCAATATAAAATTTCGTAATGCAGTAATTGTGGGAACCATCTAAGATGAAAAGTAATTATTTCTTTTAAGCACAATAATTTGTCGGATGTCAATTCTGCTTCTAAGGACTCCAACATATATTATAATTTCGATTAATAGACTTCTTTCTAATACTTAACCAAGAAAAAGTAAGAATTTCCAAGCAAATGAGGTCGTCATTCCATGATTGTATATTAATTTTTTCGATGTTTTGATGATCACTTTTGTTTAATCAAAAAAATATAATGCTAATTATTCCGTAACATTAATTAATGGATACAATTTATTAATGGTATATAACAATTAATTTGATGTGAACATAATTTCTTCTTTTGTATCGTGTTTTAAAAAAAGGTATTTTATAGATTACGCAACATTTGTCATTAAAAACAATGTTTGACAGAAAATATTATATTGATAATAAAAGATAATAATAAATATATAATACATTAAAACGAAATGGATTAACATGATGCTTTTGTTAAAAGTATAATTTTTGTATTCCTAATTAAAAAGGTATCAAAATTAAATTAATTAGAAACAATTTGTCAAATATTACTAATCCAAAAAAGTTCAGATAATTTTAATTGATGATCATATTCTTAATTCGGATCTGTTATTTTCATTTTTATTTTCCTTTACGTAGAATGTTGGTGTTCATCCCAATTAGAATGTTTTAGTTATGAAAATATCTTCAGAATCATTAAGGGAGACATTAGTTCGTTACTCATATTGTTAATTTGCTTCATAATTGAGCTGTCGTCATAACATATTTTACAAAGAACTTTTCTTTTTAAGTATTTTCTTATGATAAATTGAAAATGCTAAATGTAAGAATATTGCTTGTTGAAATATTAGTGTATATTGTATCGTAATTTATAAATTAATTAATGATAAAGGAAACAAGAATAAATGTTTAATGAGTTCAGTTTTCCAAAAAAAATTACTTTCAAAGAAATCACCATTAAGTATTTAACTCGTCTCTTTCAACCATCCAGTGAATATGGTAACCCAGTCGTCCTGGTCACGAATGGCTTGGTTTCGTCGAGTCATGAGTTTGAGTCCTAATGCTACAAAAGACCCACCGTATAGAGGGGCTAAACACATTAAATCTGTTGAGGCTCCAAGTCTTCCGTTGGCATGATGAGGAGGTTTGGAGAAAGAGAGGGGGTAGTTTTGGTTTCATCCTCAACCTATGTTCAGAATTACAAGGGGCGTTACAATAAACCTCATGTTGCTTCTAAGTGCAACGTTAGTAAACAATCATTCAAATCTTATAATCTAATAAAAATATAACTAATAAAATAAACAAATTTAGTATAAATATAAACTAATTAACTACTTTTTATACTTTAAATTTTACAAAAACAAGATTCAAGAACATATATTAAAAACAATGAATACCGAATTGCTACTACAATTAACTTTAATTGTAAAAAATAAGATAAAATTTTATCAGTCACATGAATAATAATAATTTTTAATTCATTTAATAACATATTTTCTCTCAAAGATTTAGATTTTATGAATGAAGCATTGATATGCTTACTAATCGTTGTAATATTTTTTTATTTATAAAATTAAATCTTGAAACGGTAAATTTTTTTTAAAAAAATTACAGAATGATACTAATTTTAGAAACAAACTCAATTTCTTTAATAAATATTTGCGATTGTCAAATATTTTCACAAGTTTAGAAGAGAAATTATGTTTAAAGAGCATTGTTAAAAACTAATAATTTTTTTGTGGAAAAGAGTTGATTTATTGTTACGGAGAAATTTATCGCGTTATTAGCTAAATGAAACTTATCCATATATTTTTAGACGATAGTCTATGCAATGACTCATTAAATGTAAATTATTACGTTTTATTAAACAAAATAAACTTACTGAAATCTATATACGGTGATCTCTTGCATCGTACACCAGATAATATAATATCTTGCAATTTTGAACTGAAGTCAAACGACTAGGATGGGACCTAAATTAGTATGCATCTCTCTCTTTTAACATCCATACAATCAGAGAAAAGACTTTGAAGTCCTGTTGAGTCTAATGCTCTTCCTTCTTTTAATTTTGTATCATTTTTGAAAAACACTTGACTCGAATCCATAAGTCGATTTGAACTCGGATAACCATAGAGCTGTTGACACTAACCATTATAATCTATATCGAATGAGGAATAACGGGGAACAGAAAGAGTGAAAAATGCAGAAAAATGAGAATAAAGATATTTCACACGTACATCTTGAATTTTGTTTTCAATAATGTTTAAATGGGCATACATTTTTTCAGCTTCCATGCAGTAATTTTCAAGATACTTAAAGATGATAATATTTCAATATTATCTGTTTTGTTGATATTTATATTATATAAAAGTTTAATTGCTATTTACTATTTGAAGATATATATACATAAAAAATGGCACAATGTTTTGAATTGAATGTTAACTCCAGTTATGTACTTCTACTCATATTAGTAACGGTGATAATGATTTGAAGGGTAATTAGAATAGTATTAAGTTATTCTCTTCTTAAAAATACTGGGTGTAAGCCTGCATTATTATGACTGACTAAAATTTTTGAAATTCAAATTATGTATGAATATAACTTTTAAATCATTATTTTAAGGTTTATACCATTCATTTTTGAAAGAAACAGAAATGATGTCTCCTTTCCTTTTATGTGTTTTATTTTTATATAAAGTTTGATCTCACAATATCCTTCCTCTAAAATAAATATATTTAAATAATTATGTTTTATTATCTACTTTAAAAATATATCTGATTCGTTTTTATAGAACCTCTCTATAATACTTTTTTATAACATAGCTTTTGACTACGTTTGTTATTTATGTAATCAAAATTTATTTGTCTGGTATGGTATATAGTACACATATGAATTACTCAAAAGTTAATGCGGTTAAGACTGGAAAACAAAATGGAGAAAATTAATGTTTTTATATACATTAGAGTTTTAAAATTTTTGGCTTATTAAATTGTTCAGAAAAGTATTGAAAGTAATTTTGAAAGGTGCTTTCTGAATTAATAAGTAAGATAATAACATATTAATATATAAGTTAATAAGGATATGTTTATGATAATCTTGGTAAGTATTGAGACTATGACAGCATCTTAAAAACTTAAGGACTTGAATCTTTTGGCTGGTAAAAAAAGATAAGAAATTTACGTAAAAGTAGAACAATTGTAATTTTTGTCTTTAATCTTACATTTATTGTTTATAACAAATATATCTAAATATTTATCGTTTCACTTGGAATAATTCTTCTATCTTTGGGATACAATTATATCTGATTTATGTATTTTAAAATTACTTGCTTACCTTACCTTAGTTTTTTTTCTTTTTTTTTTTTTTTGGTTAATTATATGAAACGCGTCACTCGTCACTCTAATGAAAATTATATTTCAATTTAACGTTTCTTGGGGTGAAATTTCTAGTTTTATTTCTTGTGTATTAAACGAATTAACAGTTATTCCACTCGGGGTTTTTTTCTCTGGTGATATAGCATTTTTACATGAGAAAAGAAAAGGAGAAAGGAAATATTGATAGAATTTGTAGAAAGTAAAAACAATTTACAGAAAGGAATTATTGATAATTCATTTCAACAATACTGAAAGGGGTTTCTTTTAATATTTTGAATTAGTTGATACCGGTTGCTAAGATTATAATTATACAGATTATTTCTAGCATAAGCGTCTATATTTATAAAATCATGATCAATTATTTAAATTGTTTACTTAATTACTTTCAGAAAGCATATTTCCTCTTTGTTTGAAAGCATACAGAATTTTTTTTTTTTTCAACTCCGGAGAAAATTCCATGATGTTGTGTGCAAATGCGTTGGGTAGTGTCTTTCGCCTACCTGTCGATCACGTCAGGTCACAGTTGTCAGTTCTGAGCGAGCAGTGAGCAAATAAACATACCTTTAATAACAGAGTCTCAAGACAAAAGTAAAATTGGGGTTGTCATTTGATTTCTACATGCTGAGAGGTGCAATGCAAAATTCCTCGACGAATAAGTAATATGTTCGGAAAAATGCTTTCACTAGTGACAATGCGCGGCCACACAATGCAGCTACAGCCACGATACGACTACAGCGGTTTCAAAGGAACGTATTTGATCCCCCACCATACAGCTCCTTCAAATTTCTACGCCTTTGCTCACATAAATAGCTAGCTAGGATGGCAGAAGTTTGGCTCTGACAACGAATTGCAGATCGATGTTGAGAATTGGCTAAAAGCACAGGCTATTGCCTTCTATGACTAGAATATTCGAAAGTTGGTACCACATTACGACAGATGGCCGTAGTGTGATACCATCAAAGAGATAGATAAGCAGAAATGATTAAATTTAAAATGAAAACCATATATATATATATATATATATTATATATTATATACTATATATATATGATAGAGATAGTGATTTTGCAAAAGACACCCAAATGTATTTAAATTTTTTTTTATCATGGTCGAAACAGCAGGCCTTTTAAAGCTCTAACTTATTCTTTCTTGATAATACAATGGCTAACAGGGAAGGGGAGACGTCGAGGTGCATATTATCGTGATGGACACATATTCGAAAATCTGTGCCTCTCGAAACATCTACATGTCAGGAGAGCGGTGGTGCGCTTGAATACAGTACCATATTTTGCAGCCAAGTGATTTAACTTCTTGGTATGTAAACTATTAAAATTCCCAATAATTAAACTTGGTATTCCAAAGAAAAATGGAAAATCTTACTTTAAACCCGAAGTGTGTATCGAAACTAAAAAACCGCGGCCATTATTGAAAACCAATCACGGAATTAAAAAACTATATATATATATATATATATATATATATATATATATATATATATATATATATATATATATATATATATATATATATTTAATAGTTGACGGATGTCATAATAATTCTATATATATATATATATATGTGTGTGTTTATATATATATATGTGTGTGTGTATATATGTAATGATTTAACTTTTAATTCAATAATTACCCTAAATAATAAATTAACTTTCTATTCTATCTCATTCCCTAATACAAAAGTAAAGAGTTCATTCTTATTTCCTGATCCCCTTCCAAAAGTATCCTATAATTTATTACATCACGCGCTCTTGAAAAGGATTAATTCTGCTTAAACTAATTATAAATCTATCAAAAACAATCCCTTTTTAATTCCCTATCTACTATATTTCCCTGGAATCCCCTTATTCTTACCACGTGCTTATGACGTTTGATGGGAATTTTCCCTAGTATATAAGCAAACACGCAACGAAAAACGTGCTCTTTTTCATACTGCGCTTGCTCTTTTTTCATACAACTGTTCTGTTCTTACCAAAAATGATGTAACCAACTACGTAATGAAAATGGTCTCTCTCTCACAGCTTTAAATAAAAGTAAAAAGTCACTAGGCCTCGACTGTTATTGATAGTATGTTACTTTACACAAGTCCATAGGAATAATATGTTTACATATATATATATATAATTCGTGTCTATATCAATATTATTAAAAAAACGCCTGGATTTTAATTGTGAAAAATACGTTCTTCAAAGAAAGAAATTTGAGCTTCAATTGTAGAAAACTTTGCGGTTAAATGAACAAGCGTAGAATGTATAATGTTGTTGGAATATTTTCTTAGCACTAACATAGTTATTTTAAACTAAAACGAGATTTCAGCAGACAGCAGTATAATATATTCAAAAGCTACAAAAAAAAAAAGAAAAGCTTCCTGACATAGAAAAATAAAAGAATAAGGAGTAAATCCCTTAACATCTGAAAAGAATATTATTTGTTCCATCAAATTTACGAAAAATTTGAAAATATCGGAAACACATCTAACTGCGTTAACGTCTGAGAAATTCATACATACAAATCCGCTTAGTAACTGTTTTTGTTTTCAAAATGGCAACGATAATCTAAAGAAATATTTAAGAGCTCAGTGTGGAGAAGAAATTATTGTTATTTAAATTTGGCGCTTTATGTTGTTACTTATCCTTCAAGTACTTTTAACTTTATGACAAGGAAAAATAGAATTTTGGGTTAAATCGTAAATAATACATATTTGGAGAAATAACAATTCTTGTCCTGAAATCGTGAGATAGTTTTTAAAAAATTACAAAAGACGCTTGTGAGAAGAATGACATTTTGATTATAAAAGGATATCCATGGTTACATGCATTTTGAATTTTGCGGAGGAAACGATCGTTTCTTAAGATATATGTTGCATTATTCTCTTCTTTTACCAAATTAGTACGAATGAAATACTGAAACATAAAAATGTCTTGATATAACATTTAACTTTTAAACGAATGCCGATTACATCTCTCGTCTGTCATCTCAACTGTTATTTTTACTATAAGACCTAAATTTCAACTTAAGTTCAAGCACAGACCAAGTAAATAAAATAGACAATTCTACTTAAAGCATAGTTTTAATTGATCACCCTAACAGGGGGAATGCTCTCAAACTACTTATATTCTTTATCCACGAGTACTATCAAGTTATATAATCAGTCAGAGGAATATGCTTACCAAATGCAATGCGAGAGCCTCCCGCAATATCTCAGACAGCGTTGGAACCTAATCTCACCAAATGTACTAAAAAAACCCGCATACATTCGTGCACTAAACCTCTTATCATTACCATAACCTTAATAATCTTAATTTAATGCCTCAATATTCCACATAATATAGAGACATTTCAAACCGCGGGAAAGCATTGTATAACTAAGAAAGTAAAGAAAATTTCCTGAAATGTTTTCATTCACATATTAGTTTAATCTTACGAATAAGAAGGAAAGTTTAAGAAAAATGTATTCAGTATAAATAAAAATTTTAAAGTCAGTTAGCATTACTAATTTTTTGAAATGTGTAAGTAATTTTTAGGGGTTATATTTATAGAATTCGTAGGCAAATCAGCAAATAGCAATATGCTAACATGTCTCAAATTAACAGCTTCACAATCCAATCTCTTAAAATTTTAAATTCGAAATTTCTTACTGTATTGTGCTTAATTTTGTTAAAATCCACCTATGATTGAAAAGAATTAGATTTTACTAATTTAAGTATACGCTTTTCCTGAACCAATTCAAAAATGCTTTTGTTGAAATACTTTAACATCGTTAAGACTAAGCTGAAAAAACATCATTATTATCCCGATAAAAATACCTACGGTTATAAATAAAATTTAGGCACAGATTAAAAAAACGATTTTTTAACACATGCAAAAAATCAAGAGTTTTTTTCTAAAGGATTTTACTTAAAAAGTTAACCGCTTTACAAGATATTTTTCCATACATCAAAAAAGTCGAATTTGTAGCATAAATCTGGCAGCAGATTTTTTTTTCCGAACCGAATATCTTTTAACTTTGTAATTGGGAAACGTGGTAAGTTAAGAAAAAAGGGATTATTTTAAAAAATAAAGGATTAAATTTTCTATTGCTGTCGACCGTAGGAAAAAAGTAGGAATTATTTTTGAATAGAAAATATTTTTTTTTAAATTGGATTAGACATTTTTGAATCTGGCTAAAACAAACACGCTAAATCTTTATAGTATTGGTTTATTTTTCATGAAAAAGGATAGGTTTTATAAGTTTCTTTTAAAAATAAAAATGTCTTCTTGTTGCTATTACTTAAATATAAATGGAAACCTAAACTGGTTAATTATAATGACATGATCTATTTATTGAACTACATTTTTCTGTTTACGCAAATTATATATCTAATTTAAAATTTTATAAATATTTCAATAAATATTAAACTTTAATATTTCTTGAATATTTTAGACTGCATTAAAAACAGCAGAAGAGATAAATGACTTATAGTGGTGCAACATAGTTCTTTTGATACAATTTTATTACAATCATTAATCTTGGAGCCAGAGTTATCAAGTTATTCAATATGAATTAGAAACAAGTATTTTGTTTTTGATTCAACAGTGAAGTTTTAACTTAACTTGTGCTAATGTACATTTGTATTGTCACTATCCTATCCGTACGAGAGAATAATTTCTCATACTCAGAAATTGCTTCATGTACGTAACCAACATTGGAGCTGTTCACATGAAACAGCATCAATATTTATTTTTTATATAAGGTTAACATGATCATTCTTATTTGAAACTGAAATAAAAATGACTGTTATGAAATTTTAAAAATGAATAACATGTGGGTATTAATATTATATTTCCTCTTTAAAGAGTGTAGGAACCTCAAAATTTTCAAACACTAGAAGATTGAGATGCTTGAATTTTTGAATTGAACAGATTGTTAATTTTACACCTTATTTAAATCTCTGGGGTAATCAGAAACTTCAAAAACTTAGTTTAAAATCATCGTTGAAATGGGACTATGCCACCCGTTCAAAAGGCGAAAAATGTAAGCAATGCATTTCGTTTTGGGGTTATTGTTAAATGCGTGAAGCTAACAGGGCAATTGAAAAGTCCCCGGCCTGACACATAGATGGCGTTACTAGAATTAAATCCATATGTTTTTAGTTAGCCCTAACCCTCAAAAGATGCGTGTATAAATTTGACAGCTGTCGGATAATTAGTTTGTGAATTATAGCATTTTGAGTGAAGCAACTTTTGTTATTGTGAAAAAAATGGATAAAAAGGAATTTCACGTGTTGATAAAATATTGCTTTTTCAAGGAAAAAATACAGTTGAAGCAAAAACTTGGCTTGATGCCGAGTTTCCGGACACTGCCTCAGGAAAATCAACCATCGAGGATTGGTATGCTAAGTTTAGACGAGGTGAAATGAGCACCGAAGACGGTGAACGCAGTGGACGCACAAAAGAGGTTGTTACCGATGAAAACATTTAAAAAATCCACAAAATGATTTTGAATGACCGTAAATTGAAATTGAATGAAATAGCAGACACTCTAGAGATATCAACTGAACGTGTACATCATATCATTCACGAATATTTGGGTATGAGAAAGCTCTGTGCAAAGTGGGTGCCGCGCTAGCTCACTTTTCACCAAAAACAACGACGAGTTGATGATTCGGCGCAGTGTTTGAAGATGATCAAGCGTAATAAACCCGAGTTTTTGCATCGATATGTGACAATGGATGAAACATGGCTCCATCATTTCACTCCGAAGTCCAATCGACAGTCATCCGAGTGGACTGCACACGATGAACCCACTCCAAAGCGTGGGAAAATGCTTCAGTCGGCTGGCAAGGTTATGGCGTCTGTATTTCGGGATGCGCATTAAATAATAATTTTCATTGACTACCTTGAAAAAGGAAGGACCATCAACAGCGACTATTACATAGCGTTATTGGACCGTTTGAAGGACGAAATCACCGAAAAACGGCCGCATTTGAAGAAAAAGAAAGTGCTGCTTCACCAAGACGATGCACCGTGTCACAAGTCAGTGAAAACGATGGCAGGAAACGAAACTCTATTGTACAGGATAAGCAACACGCCATATGGGCAATTTTTTTTACACAAACTTTCAACGGATGAAAAGTCTTAGAACAGAATTTGCCTATCAGATCCAGATACATGGTGTTAATTTAAAAAGGCAGAATTGCTAGGGAAATTTACAATCATAAAAACAGTTTACCTCTTGTTGTTTTACCTCTTGCTCATTTTCAGAGATTTATCAAATACAGAACTATTGGAAGTAATATTCTGCATGGCTTTACCAAGAATCCGAATGAAAGTGTGAATATTGTGATATGGTCTAGTGTACAAACAAAATCATTTGTACAAATAGAAGTTCTTTCTGTAGATATATATGATGCTACTTATTCCTTTAATACAAGCAATGTTTTAAAATGAAAAATTTTGAGAAAATTGAACATTGAACCTGTTGATTATACAATACAAGCAATGAAACGCTCCTATAAGGAATTTTCAAAAACAAAGGATGTTAGGAAAGAAAAAAGATTTGAAACGAAAAAAGAAGATTGTAAAATTTTAAGAAATGATTATAATTTAGAGTATGGGGCATGAATGTTCTGTGACAGTTGAGTAATTTTACATTAAAACTCGTTTTTCTCAAAATGTGAATTGTTCATGCGTGTAATATATCTTTTCTAAGAAGTTATTGCTCATAAGTATGTAATTTTTGAAGGACATTTTCGTAATACTTGCACTACTATATACTGAAATGATCTTTAATTTAAAAAATTAAAAAATATTTTTTTACAAATGTATTTGTTCAAAAAAAAGAGTCAAATTTCAATATGTCTGATACGATGTTTTGTAAATAAACAAGAAATTCAAAATGAGACAAAAGCTCATTTCAGTATAATGGTGGAAATATATTTTATAAATGTAAGAATTTTCTATCTTGTTTCTATAATAGATTTTGAGAAAAGGTACATCGAAAAGGATTATGGTTAGTGAAGATAATAAATTTACTTTTTCAGCTTTCTGGATAATTCACTTTTATCAAATGTTATTTCGCTTGACCAAAAGGAGCAATTGTAAAAGATACAATCTTGTTATTTTTGTGAAAAGAATTTTATTTCTTTTTTAAACAAGTCGAATTTAAATAAAAAAAAAAACGAAGATTATTTTTTTTTTTTATATATATATATATATATATATATATATATATATATATATATATATAGTACCGTACTTTCGAAAAAAAGCAAATGGGTAACATGAAATTCACACTGTAGAGACAAAATGTAGCCAAAAAAATGAATTGTACGCATACATTATGAAACAAAGCAAAAAAAAGCGTTAGTGACAGAATGATGCTATTAAAATATATTGTCTGGGCATGACGAAGAATAACAAACCAAATTCTCTTAGCAAGAGATAAGACCTCCCATAACTGCAATGGTTGCGTGACACTATCTGTTCATACTCTATGCCAAATTATCCAGCAATTCTTGCTGTTAGAGTTGACACTGTTCAAAAAGCCTCTCTTTGACCTCTCTGGCGTTCTCCGAAGGATACGATCTTGTTGCTAGGCGTCTCCCTAAATCATCCCACTTATGTTCGGTGGGATTTAAATCAGGAGAGCACGCTGAGAAATCCATTCTACAGATATCCCCACTTTTTAGAAGGTCCTATGTGTACATGCTTTTTCGTCCCTAAAAAGAAAGTCTGGACTAATGGTACTTCGGAACAGACGTATGTGTTGGAGGATAATTTCATCGAAGTAGTTAACCATCTCGAAGTAACGATTCGAGCCACTGTCAAAATTTTCAAGCTCTTTTCATCTTTTCAACATAGTGCCTCCCCACACAAACACTCCAGGGCCACCTCAACTGTATTTTTCCTTGGTGTTCGTGGAAAACGCCATGTCCCTACCTCCATCTATATCAAGTGGCGCTGCGAATCGTTACTCACACAAAAACGGCCCTCATCAGTTACAGAATGCGACTCCATTGATGAAATGTCTAATCTTTGTATTCTTGAAACCACTGTAAACAGTGCCTTCCATGGGCTGCGGTTAATGATATGCAGGGTTCAGAAGACAGGCAAATATATTATCTTTATGCAAACGTCTGGATACAGTATACTATGATACCTGTCGTCTGGTTTCCGTACAGACCTGCTGATCTATGTTTTTCGATGTCTAGTTCTGGTCTCTTGTGCTTTGTTTCCCTTGACAAACGAACATCAACCTTTCTTATAACTGTTCCTGTCATTTAGAAGTCTTTCCAAGCTCTTAAAACTACATTTTTGTCAATTCCCAACTCTTGTGCAATAGTCGTCAAACTATGCCCCTCTCCATGCATACCGATCATTTTACCACATGCATAGGCATATTGATGGTTTCTTGTAACCATAATAAACACACGATTTCCGTTTCACTGTATTCTGGCACGACAGTGTGCAGGCGTGAGTGGCAGGTGGCGTAGCTTTCGATACGAGAGTAGATTTCGCTCTCTCAGCCGTCTGTGAAGGATCATAACGGACACTCGTGTGCGGGCCATACATCTGATGGTTGATAACGATGAATCAGGCGCTGTGACAGCTGATCTGACAATCATTCTGTCCTCCTAATTTGCTGTGACTCTAGGTCGACCGCTATCATCATGACGCTGAAATCTACGACTGTCCACCCATTCTTGCCGGCATCTTCTAATCGCCGCATTGCTTCGATCCATATGACGAGCGATTCCCCGTTTTGACCAACCTACCTCTTACAATCCAATGATACGATCTCTTTCAAACTCTGACTGTTACTCGTAATGAATTCGAATCCTGTGGCGAGTCATTTTTTCAATCGTTGAAAGGTATCCTAAATCACAATGCAACAGAAAATTTGACCATCCGTTTCAGAATCGCTTCTTATATCCACCTGCTGAGTGCACAGTTCCAACGCACTGTAGCTCCCGCTATTAATTCATTGGACACCAATTTTTTAATCATTCGCATGTTTGGTCCAAATGTCTTTGCATACGAAATTTCATTACAATTGGAAAACTCCTTCTAGGTACGTCGTTTTTTTTTTTTTTTTTTTTTGTTTGTTTGTTATAGAGTGTGTATTTCTTATCTTCTACTACACTGGTTATCATAAATTAAGGAAAATTCACAAAAATCGCGATAACTCAAGAAATTACACATGGAATTTTATGAAACTTACCCACAATATACAACACATAGTAAGGTATTAAACAACATAAAAAGAAATTATCAGACATTAATAGTAGTATAGAAATTAGCACATGTATAAAATAAACAAATTGGAAGTATCGGTTTGCAATAGAAAAAGTACCTTTAATATGGAATATGATTGCCTCTAGAAGCAATACAGCACAAACAGCGATGTGTGATGCTTTCAATTATGCGGTCTATTAGTTCAATAGGAAGTGAGAGCCATTGCTTTTGTAAAGCAGATGCAAGCGCGGCAAGGGTCTGAGGGGGCGGATTGATGGCAGATACACACCTCCCTAGAGCATCCCAAACGTGCTCGATAGGATTCAAGTCCGGGGATCGAGCTGGCCACTCCATGCGCGTAATTGTTTCCTGTTGAAGATAATCATCAACAATGCGAGCTCTGTGTGGTCTTGCATTATCGTCCTGTAACAGGAAGCAATCACCAATCGCCCCGGCATATGGGCGCACATAAGCATCAAGGATGTTGTCTCGATAAACCTGAGCATTCACGGTTCCCCTTGGAAAGACATGGAGGTCTGTGCGCCCTCCTAAGGATATGCCTCCCCAAACACAGACACTGCCTCTTCCGTATGCATCTCTTTCACGGATGTTTGATGGATGATAACGGGTCCCAGGTTCTCTCCATATCAAATAACGTCTACTGTCACTTTCTAGACTAAACCTGGACTCATCCTTAAAGAGAACAGGCCTCCATTGATCTGACGTCCAGTGGACATGTTGTCGGGCCCACTGCAAACGGTCTCTCCTATGGCGTGATGTGAGCGGCACGCAAATGGCTGGTCGTCTCGCATACAGACCACCTTCGTGGAGCCTTCTGCGCACAGTTGACGTTGACACCAACCTTCCGGTGGCTGCAGCAAGAGAGGATCTAAGATGTTCTATTCCTGCGTGCACTTAATGTCAAATATCGGTCATCGGCACTGGTCGTAACAGTTGGCCGTCCTTGACTGAACCTCCTAGATGCCGAATCTGTGGTTTGAAATTGCCTCCAAAGTCTATGAACCATAGATGGACTCACATTTAGCCATCTGGCCACTTCTGATTGACTCTGCCCTGCCTCTAGTCTCCCGATGGCTCTCCATCGTAGTTCTTCAGGCAAATGATGCCTAGAGGTCATTATTACGAATTGGCTATCTCAGATTTTCAATGTCGCAATCACAGTAAAATTTGTGTGCTTTCTCTCAAACTTGGACTTTTATGCTCCAGGCAGATGACGTAAGCCGAGTGCAGCGTCACTAATTTGCATATTGCAATTTTACTCAGCTACTCTTAGTGGACAACATATGCAAATTTTGCACGGTTTGGCTTACTTTTGAAAGAGTTATCGCTATTTTTGTGATTTTTCCTTAATTTATGATAACCAGTGTATTTTACATATTCTCGTAATATTTTACAAGTATAACCATTATTAATTTAACTATCAATCATAATTTCTAGTTTATAAGCTTTGGTAAAAAAACATACTTTATGCATAGAGCTTTATTTTATGTAATTATTTTTTTAAAGTACCTGCTGTCATTAAATACATTTTCTGTTATTCTTTAACAAATAATAATATTAATCGTTTCTTAAACTAATTCAGTCGTTTCTTATGATGACTGATTTCTATCTTCATTATTAAAGTCAGTTGAGGAAGCTATAAAATACAGTTGAATCTACGTATTTCGAACTTTCTGCCCAAATATATTTGCATACGAAATTTCTTTACAATCGAGCAACTCCTTCTAGGTGCGTCGCTTATTTTTGTTATAGAGTATATGTATATATATTATAACAAAAAATGCGACACACCTAGAAGGAGTTGCCCGATTGTAATGAAATTTCGTATATATAACACATCGATCAATAACTCCCGAGACTAACCCAG
>BMAW01019567.1:0-36756 GCA_019974015.1 Nephila pilipes | reverse complement strand
TAGATAATCTATTTAATAAATAATTTTTCGAATTAATAGATAATCTAAATAGATTTTTTGCTTACGAGGGTGGTCTGGTTAGAGATGTCGCTAGCTATCTAATATCTCACCGATATTCTATAGTTCTATCCTTTACTGGATCATATATAAAATTTCACGAGGCTTGTTTAGTTAGTATTCGTTAAGTAAGACGCATAGTGCCATTTTGAAAACGGATTAATTGGAAAAACGATATTAAATACTTCTATTTGAAAGGTTTGACACCATTCAGGTCAAATAAGAAAGAGACTCAACACTAACAGACTCTTCTGCGTTATATTCGACTAAAACAATCAATTTCTGAATTTAAAAAAAGTTTAGAGCGTTAAAGACGAGCCTCGCTCCAGACGATGATTCTCGGAATTAATAGAAAAGATCTAAAAAACTACGTTGAAAGACCATAGATTAAACATGATCGAGAGAAAGCTCAAACTATAGATATATTAAAAGAATGTGTAGGTAATATTTTATACATTTTTTTTTGGGGGGGGGGGGCATGCAAAAGCGCTAAGTGGGTGCCGAGTTCGTTAACACCCGAGTAAAAGTTCAGTAGCAAAACTATTTCAAATGAGAATTTAGTGTTCTGTAAGTGGAAAAACCCAGTTAAGTTTTGAACTTATTCATAACTATGGATGTGTGAGATCTGGATCCATCAATGCACTGATGAAAGTAAACACGAGTCAAAACGCTAGACAGTGGCTAATGAACCAAAATCGAAGAATGCAAAAACAACTTTGTCAGCCTACAAGGTTATAGTATCTGTTTTCTGGGATGCAAAATGAACCATGTTCATTGATTACCTTGGAAAGGGTAAAACTAACAATTGTGAATACTATGCAAAATTGATTGCACTATTTGTAAGACGAGGTTTAGATAAAGTGATCACATCTGGCGAAAAAATAAATTGTTTCACCATGACTATGCTCCAACACATTCCTTAATTCAGTAGCAATGGCTAAAATCAGCGAGCTAATCTTCGAATTGCTTGCTCATCCGTCGTATTCACCAGATTTAGTACCTAACGACTACCACATATTTCTTTTCTAAGAAAATGGCCTGGTAGACAACGATTAGTGAGCAATGAGGTTATTGATGCGAAAATGCTTTTTTTTTTTTCAGAAATTGACTGATCGCTTTATAAAATGGCATTAATTATAACACCGTTCTGAAGTGCATTAATATTTGTGGGGGGGGGGAAAGAGAAATAAGGCAAATTTTTAGTTTTGATTTCTTAATCAGACTGGAAACTCATCAGCCCACTCTCGTAGCTTAAAGGATATTGATTCAAACGACAAAAGCGCAAACAAATCTAGTAGGCAAAACGTATTTTATTATTTTACTATGGTTTAATCATTCTTTTTGAAAAGAAACATTTAAACGGGTCTTTAGTGGCATCAATTTTCGTACCCATGACTCGACGAAACCATAAGCCGCTACTGGCGATGGAACTCGTAATTTTGAAGCTTGGTCAAGACACATTAGCTGGTACACCACTCTCCAAACTTCCACACCACACAAACAGGACTTGCCACCTCGGCGGGTCTTTGGAGGCATCAAGACTCGAGACAGAAACAATGCGGAATGCGAGTTCAACCATGAACATAAGGCTATCACAGACACACACACACAAAAAAAAGGGATGTAAAGCATTTATGCAAGCCCTATGAAAGTAACAATTCTAACATTTAGCAATAAATGTTCAATTATTTTTCACAACAACTAATTACCAAAAGTTGTCAGAATTTGTTATTGTCTGGTTTTAAATTTAATTAAAATAAATTCGAGAAGCTTACAATGAAACGCCATATTCCAACAAAACCAGAAATATATCCATTTGGAAAAAAAAGAATTAAAATATATATATCTTTCAGACATGAAAAACTGGTTGAATCTATAGCAAAATGAATCAGAAAAGTATTTTCATTTAAATAAATAAATAAAACTACTTAAAAGTTTTGGTAAAAATATCATAAATGTCGAAATAATCTTGTACATTAATTTTTTTGTTCATCTGAATTTGTTCAAGTTATCTGCCTAAAAAAGGATTACTTTTTAAAGTAGGCAAATATATAACCTAAAAAACTCTTCAAATATAAAACAGATACTTTAAGCAGAATGAGGACCATTGATAACTGATCTCGTAATTTTGAACTTCGGTTAAATAGCGAAAACGACACTTGAGCTGGCACTTCACTCTACAAGTTTCCGCGTCATGCCAACGTGAGGATGCCACTTGAGTAATGGTGGAATTTAATGGCGCAAGATCCAGATGAGGCTATGCAGCAAAACACAAATTGTAATTGTTACTTAGACGGAAAGGAGACATTGAAAAAGAAGTATGAAAGTTTAAATTGACATGAGTGAGTAAGTAAGTGAGTGAATATGAAAGTTATTAGTCCAAGAGCCAGATGTGGCTATACTGTGGCGAACAAGATTTAACTGTGGACCAGATGAGAAAAACTGACAAAGATAGAAAATACAGAAGGATCACTAGGATATCCTAGGACCATCACCCGTGTATAACAAAGACAGTAAGAGTCCCATGCGAAAGATAAAAACCACTAGTGGCTTCGAGGTCATGATGCCTGTATTTACCTAAAGAAGATAAGTCCCTGGAGGACTGGGAGCCTGACAGATTTAACGCATCATCCCAGCTGCACAACAGATATTTAGTGGATTCAACTCCTAATCATGATAACTCGGTTACTCGGGCCACAAATATTTTTAAGAGTCCATATGTTTAATATACATTCAATATATCAAGTTACATTTAGCAGTTTGAAAACAAGAAATTAGGAAAATTCCAAATAAGTTTTCGTGAAATTCAAATAAAAGTCATAGAGCAAAATAAAGTTTGTGATAGAAAGAAATATAATGAAATGGGTAAATTATTTAAAAAAATGTTTTAACTAAGATAAAGTTGAAGAAAATGTTAGAACTCTAATAAATATCGAGAGCTATAATAGGATAGTGGAAGAGTGCAGATACAAGACAAATGAAAGTGAAGCAGAATTTGGAGAGAGAGGCTACAGCAAATTCCAAATGGATGATGTGGAAAATAAGGCAGAGCTCAAATACGTCTTTGTCACTTGATCATGATTCTACATTACAATGTTATTGCCAATGATCTAAAAGATAATTCTATTGATAACTAAAATAATTCAATGTGAATGAGTGAGTGAATGTAAATTTTATTGGTGCAAGAGCCAGATATGGCTATGCTGCACCAAACAAGATTAAACTGTGGTCTAGATGGGAAGAAAATGAAAAAAGTCAAAAATTGGTTGACAAGGAGGAGGGTTGAAAACAGAAGGATCGCTAGGGTAACCTGGGGGAGCTTTCTAAAATAATTCAAATAGTTATAGTTAGATCATGTGTGACACCTTTTTGTAAGCAATTGGTTTAACATTATGCATTTCAAATTGGACAGTTCTATGAAATCAAGAATTTATTCAAATGCATCTATTTTCTACTATAATTTCAAAAGTGTATTTTTCATAAGTATAATTTATTTAATTGTTGATGCTAATAAAATTCACAGATGTTTTATTATGTCAATTACAGTTTGATGAATTTTTTTAAAAAGACGTTAATATCAACCCATTCTAAGAAACAATTTCCTAATTAAAATGGATTAAAAAGTCTGAATAACACTACATTAATATATATATAGTTTTCAACAGGCACAACACCTGAACAAAAAGTTAATAAGTTCAGCCAATGAAAAAATACAAACATATCTTTATTGTAACTTTAGTATACACAATCATTAGTTCACTCAAATATATTTTACAGAATAGATTTGATGAAATAATTATTTCTGACTAGAAACATTAATTGAAAATTACTGTTTCTGCTAAGCTAAATGAAATGGTCCAATGACAGATCACACTGAATGTTAATTTGTACAATTAAAAATCACAACCAGATAAGCTAATGTTCTGGCCTTTAAGAATCAAAATGCAATTAAAAATAGGAATGTTATCATCACAACAGTTTAACTAATAGTTTTAATTTAGAATAGAGAAATTAAACAGGGGGAAAAAAAGGATAAAATTATACATAGATTACCATCATCATATTAAGAATAATTAAATTGTCGTAGTCTGATACAAGAACATCAAATACACTTATGAAAGAGACAAGAGCTTATACACAAATCTTCAAATACATGTTGTATTAGATGGAGTACTAAAACTTGTATGCATAGCAAAATTTTCCTTATAATATCACTAATGACTATTCTTAATATCTAAGCACTAAATAAAATTTGACTCGATTAACTCAGAGAAACAATTTTGATGACAGATGACTAGATTAAAGATTTTTTAAAATAAATCAGGAAGAGAAAAAAAAAATACACATTGCACATATAACTGTCATTTTGATATATATATCATAAGTATACATACAATTTTATTTTTTTTAAATTAAAAACAGCAAATTTTACATTAAATAACAACAACAACAAAAAAAAAAATACTAGGAATGATTCATAAAAAACATCAAATAATGCTTGTGATATACATTAAGAACACAGCTTTTGTAAAAGGTGGCAATGTTTTATTTATAAAAAAGGGTATTATTGAATTTAAAATAATAAACACATAAACTTGATATGCTTAGTGACAAAATAAGAAAAATTAATTCATAATCAGTAAATTGTTGACAATATTTGATATAGCATCAATTTTGAGCAATATGTACTTATTTTTCAGCTTCATATTGATAACACTGATGATATTTTAATAAAAAGTTAACTGCAACTTAAAGTGTGTGTGTGGGGGGGGGGGAAGTTGAAATTTTCATGAAACATTCAATGAATTTTCAATGAAGAAATAATTTTGAACAAAACGTTCTGCAGCAATTTTAGTACAGTATTAAAAAATAATTTTTTCAATAATTAAAACAAAATGAAACAATTCAGAATGCTATACATTATTTAAATATACACAAATATTGCCAACTATTATTTTTAATATATTCATTCAAGACTGATATGTATACTATAAATATATATATTTTTAACGCAAGCATTGTTATAATTTAATTGGAAAAAAATTGCATTTATAATGGAAATTTTATATTTCCATAATTCTTTAAACGATACATATAAATATAAACTAAAAAATTATAAATCTATTCAAAATACATAAAAAATCAAGGAATGTATTTAAAAAAAATAGAATAAAAAAGAAATCATAAAACAATTTTTATGATCGAAACTTTTTTTTTAAAAAAAAATAACTATATATTGCCACATTTAATGTACCTAAATTACAATTTTCAAAGGTTACTTTCAATGAATAAATATTAATTTTTATTCTCAGCTTTAAATATATATAAAAAGTCATTAAAATTTATTGCACAAATATTAATCTGATTTCTTATGGCACTCTTTCATCCCCTCATATTCCAATTTAAAAAAGTTCAGGGGAAAGAATGAATTTTCTCACTAGCATCTCTTTTGGAGCAACACAAATTTTTTAAAGAAATGCTACAATATAAATACACTCAAAATTATAAAATATATCATTAGAGAAAACAATTTTTCAAATACTTTGTAAGAAGTCAATAACATTAACTAGAAAATCAAAGCAAGCATTCATTTGAAAACAATATCATAAATTATATATGAATAAATAAATGGTATATATTTTAAAATGAGAGAATTTTGGAAGATCTAAAATACTTCATAGCACAAATTGAGAATCATCCTAGTTGCATTAAACACTTGATAAATAAAATTTCACATTTCATTCAATTACTCACATTTAATAAAAATACATTACAAATATATAAATATTCTTTATAGGATTCATAATTCCCCAGAAAACCTTGATGACCTTATAAAGACAATGTACGTAGGTAAATGGAGATTCATCTTCCCAAAAGCCATTGATAGTTTTAATTACAAACAGTTGAGCAATTTTTGAACCTGTTTTAGGACAGACAGAACAGACTACTATGTCATCAAATCAAATTCTGTCGTGAACCTACATTCACATACGTGTAATAGGAGTTGTTTCATAAAGTACATCTTCCTCATCATTGTCTGCATCCAAGCCATTTCTATCTAGTAATTGTTGCCACCCTTGGTGCTCCTTTTCCTTTTCCACAACTATTACAAATTAAAAAATTATATATATAACCTTATACAAATGAATACAATCATACAAAGAAAAAAAGTATTAGTATTTAAAAAAATACTTTTACCAAAACTACAAGAATCTGGTAAGTATACAAGATTCAGCTTATGTGATTGAAGTTGTTAGAAAGTCTCTATTTTGACTGATTTTATTATAAGCTGATAAAAGTTAAACATGTATTGAACGAGTGAGTGAAAGTGAAATTTAATGGTGCGAAAACCAAATGTGGCTATACTGTGCCTAGCATGCATAACCACATCTAGTCTGTGGTCTAGACATCTGGGAAAAAAAAAAAAAAATTGGTTGATAAGGAGGAGGGTCGAAAATAAAAAAGGATCGCTAGAGTATCCCAAGAGCATGTCACCAGTGTTTAACAAAGACAGTAAACCCCAAGGGAAAGAAAAAGATCACTAGGGTACCTCAGTGTCATGATGCCCATACCTACTGAAAGCAGGCAAGTCTCTGAGGTCCCTTGATACAATCCCCAGGGGCAGGGTGCTTGGCTATACCCCCAGACACTGGATACCCATTTTAGTCACCTCTTACGACATGCATGAGCTATCGTGGGACTATTCATTCACACATGGGTGAAACATGCATTAAAATTTGAATCAGGCAGAAGCTTTCAAGATGAATATTTGAATTTTCACCAGACTGAATGTCACTTGAAATACCTTAAAATATTATAAATATATATTTATTTATGATAATCATATTTCTATTCTGGCATTCTTCAACCTAAAAATTATAAATTTTATTAAAAATAAAACATTTAAATAAAGTGCATAAAATAGTTTAAATTTAAAACTGTTTTCTTATATATACCCATTCACAAAATTTGGGAAAAGTCTTTGATACATTAGTAGAAAATAAAGATATGTCGATATTTAAGAGTAGTGGTTCTCTCAAACTGTGGTATGCATATTCCTCTGAGTATACAAAGACTTTCTTAGGGATATTGAAACAGTACAGAAAAGAAAAGGAAACATAACCACGAAATTAATCGAAAATCATCGCCTTGATCATTTAGATTAGCAAATAACCAACTCAAAAAATCAAGATGACATGAACTATTACTGTGGTTTTGCAAGGAAGGAAATCTCTGTTTTTAACCAAATGAATGAAAATGAGTGATGTGTCAAACTAGAATAAGATCCTAGTCCTCAGTAAGAAGCAACACTCTATAGATGTTTAAAAGCAAATATCACTTATTAAATAGGATAATTTACAAGTTTTTTCAGGGAGAAAATGATCACTTTCAACTAAATTGCAATTCTTCAACAAAGTTTGATAATAAATGTTAAGCCATCTGATTCTTCTTTCAAAGCTCTTAGAATAATTCACTTTTAATTGAATGAATTGTTTCCAAAACACTAATACTAAAATGTTATCTGCTTTATGTTACATAAAAACAAAGCTATAGATTAATAAAATTAACTGTTGATTCAACAGCAAAATGTTCAACCCTGTATTTAATTTAAAAAAAAAAAAAAAATCACAATCAAATTAATTTTTTCCGATGAACCTAGGAAATTCTTTGATAAATTTGAAATACATTCAGAAATTTTTTAAACCTTAGTTATTTAACAAAAGAAAAACTTCCAAATGATTTTAAATTCAAGACTTTTTCTTTTTGCCTTTACAAGTTTTAAAAAAAACTTATTCTCCATATTGAGATTTTTTCTTTAATTTTCTAACAATACATAACTTTTTCTATTTCATTTGTTTTTTGTGAATTGAACATTAATGTTTTTCATATGACTATCAGTAGTCTGAAAGCAAAGTCTTAATAATATAGTAATATAATGATTAATAAATGCTATAAATTTATATTTTTGAATTATGTAAAAATAAAGAATACTTTCTGGCTTTTTAATAGCATTTATTTTTTTAAATAGCATAGTTTTTATTGTGACTTAGTGGCAAGAGAAATGAAATATTAAGAGAAAAAAAAAAATGATAAAAATAGCCTCAATCCCTGCCTAAATTAAAATACTATTAACTAGGTTCAAAATTGTTTTTATGTAGATTAAAAAAAAAAAAAAAACTAGAGATGAATTTTATTCTTCTGAAAGTTCATATGCATTAACTTTCAATTAATTAACAACCACCAGGGCTTTGAAAGACATATATGCCAAGTATTTTGCAAAATGTTATTGTTCATTATCTTAGTTTCAACCAGTTTGTGTTTTATATTATTTGTTTTCTGTTAGATAAATAATAGCTAAATGTTGCAAGCTTTATTGCATAAATTATCTTTGTATTGTTAAGATATGTTTCGAAAAAGAATTATGCTTATAATTTCAAAATGCCACATCCTTTTTAATGCAGTGAAAGTGATATTTTTTCATAAACAAACACATCAAGCAACATATTTAATTTATCTAGCTTTTTTCAAAGTAAAAATGTATATTTCATGAGACAATGTGCAGCAATACGACATACCTGACAATGTGCATTTGATACTTTTCACACATCTGAATTTCTTAACACAAGTCATAAATTAAATATGTGATTATTTGAGAAATTTTTCACTTTGCATAAGACCAAAGTAAAAGTCTGAGAACTAACAATTGGATCATATTAGCATAAATAAAAGTAATATCTAAATGTCACTTTTCCAGCATGGAATTAAAAAAAACTTTTTTTGCATGTTTAATTACAGTAAAATTGCATAAACATTAAAAAAAAAAACATTTTGTTTTATA
Source organism: Nephila pilipes (assembly GCA_019974015.1). NCBI lineage: Eukaryota > Metazoa > Arthropoda > Arachnida > Araneae > Nephilidae > Nephila > Nephila pilipes. Next base: position 27,860 of record BMAW01019567.1, on the reverse strand, counting down.
ATTAATGTAACAAATATTTATTTTTAGGGGGAAATAATGTAAAATTATTGTGTTAATTAAATTACTCAGCTACTTAAAGTACTTTTTGTGCAATTTAAACTATACCATATTCTTCTAACGATTGAATATCTATAATAACAAATTAGATAAAACTTGCATTAAAGGCAAAGAAAAAAGCAAAAGATAAAATAGATAAATTAGTTAAAATGAATGAAATTATAAATGTAACAATATTTCAAAAAAGAAAAATTTTACAAAATATTTATTTAGAAAACTAATTTTGAAATTTAAAATAAAAATGATATATATATATATATATATATATAAAACCATCAAAGGATTAATTACAGTTCACGAAAAAAATTAATGAATATAAGATTTTATACATACATTTCCAGCTCCCATTAAGTGATGTATTAATTATGAATCAAACATCAGATCAAATTTCTCAAAGACTACATTTTACTTAGTTCTACTGCTTTATTACGGCCCCAGTATGTTTAAGAGTTTCATACGTATAAATATTCTAAATAAAAATAAAATGTTTATTTATATTTTTCTTTCTATCACTTAAATTGTCTGTAATGCGAAATATTTTATTGGAAGAGAGGACAAAGCATCCGAGATTCAAATACATTAAAAATTGATGTATGAAATAAGAATTTCAGTACATTACTACCAAATTAAGGCCCACAGTTCTCATCATAAAAAATGATATGACAAAAGATAGGTAATACATTGTCCTTGTTATTTGACAACAGTTCAAATTGATTAGATCTGTGGACCATTATTGTAATTCTATTGCAACATTAATCTAAGCAGTAAATCTACTTATATGTTCAATCTATTTCACTCAATCTCAATCTATTTCACTCAATCACTTACGTTCAATATCATAACTGATCATCAGAATATTTCATTCAATAAATTTATAATTATCTCAACTTTTTTAAAATTTCTTCTAATCTTCTAAAGACACAAAATCAATTTATCAGCATTATAAGAAACAATCAATTTTTTACTATGCATAATTTAAATAGTAAACATTTTTGGCAGCTGGTCAAATCGTTTACTTCACATCTTTTATATTATTCCTAATGTAGTAAATTCACCACTTACCAATTTTACCTTAATTAATATTAATTTTTTTCTCAATAATAAAAATTATACTATACTATAAGTGGTTGTGGTGTGTGGATACAATTATATTAAATGTGGTTTAAAAAATCAGACACCAAAAAGTTAAACGTTAAAATCTTAAAATAAGTCCAAAACAGGAAATTTGCAATAATATATATGAATATAATTTTCCTAAGAAAATTTTTACATAAATAAAATTAAGTATAGTCACTAACTGTATTTGACACAGATTTTGAAACATCTTATACTTCAGAACTTTAAGCTCTGTTAGTTCTGATGCTGTGAATTAAGTACAACAAATTTTCCAGGATTAATCAAAACATTAAAAATGTTATGCCTGTCTGTACAAATACAGGAAATTAATTTAAAAACAAAGATCAATAAGAAATTCTTCGCTTTTGAAGTAAGAAGTATTTTGGTTGTTAGAGTTATAGTGCATCTATCTGGATTTAGTATTTGACAGAAGATAGAAAAGTACTGAAAAAAATGTTTCTTAAACACAAGCTGTCTACTTGTATTCTTCATGATTAGCTAGTTAGCTCAAATTGGATGCATGACAGTAAGGCTTATATGCAAAAGCTAAATCTGGCAACTACTCCAAACATTTGCTAAAATATAACAAAGGTTTTTAAAACCACATTAGCCCTTTGATGATTAGGAGAATCAACAGTTTTTGCTCTCTTATTACACACAGAGCTACGATGAAATGGTCACTGAAAATGACAGCTGTTTACATCCGAGTAACTTCTGAAAATGTTATTCTTCTCTGATGGATATGAATAGTTTGTTTGCTTTTAAAAGATAATCCTTGAAGAATTATTTGTGGTATATTAATGTAATATTTACAACAATTCAAACTAGCTCTTTTAAACAACTCAGTAAATGATAAATATTAATTTGTAAAATATTAAATTAAAATATCTATAAATACACAAAATTTGAAACTTTGTGAAACATTTAATTGTAATATTTGCTTAAAATTCTTTTTGAGTATGATACACTTTAAACCATGCAATTCATTATATATATATATCATCATAAAACTTATTTATTACACAGTTATCTAGCTTTTGTTTTAAAGCCCTTACAGAAACAAACATCTGTCAAATTACACAAGACAAATACCTAGCTCAACAAGTAGATTGGTAACTTATTTCCTCATTCTGCAAAAAATTCACAGTTCCTGTAGTACCATCTGTATGCTATCAAGCTAATTAAATTTTGTCAGTAGGTATCATTTGTAACACAAACAATGCAGGATACTAGTTATATGTGGATAAAAGCAGTTTGTCAGTGTGCATTGGAGAAAAACTTCGCGAAGTGAGATTGCTTCAGCTGCAACCATTTGGGTCAAAATACTTCAGATGAGCTGAATTAGTCTGTGCACATTTTGGCGCGCTATATGAATGCAAGCTGGGCTCGTTCATAACCATCAAAGGGTTAAGAATGGTAACCAATTTGGCAGACTATTGCTTGTTCATCATTCTTTTGATTGGAGATATTAGGAGCATGCTATTTAGGAGTAGCTTCTATATTACATTTAATTTGGAGAAAAAATATCAATGATACACTGCATTCTCAGGCAATCACTTTTCCTACTAAATCATAGCTGATAGTGCTTCATTTTCAGAACAGGTTAATCACCAATATAAATTATTAAATCATTTAGAAAATATGCATTTAGAAATATTGATTAATACAAGCAAAAATTTAGACACTAAGCATAGACAAAAAATAATTTTAAAATTAGGGATTAAGGAACATTCAATGCTCTGAATTTTAATAACAGCCACAAATTTCCTTTTATCTAAATAATAATAATAAAAATTTAAAGAGTTCCATGTAAAGTTTTGCAAAAAACAGATTTAACCAACAACAGTGCACTTTTTTTTTAAAAAAAAAATTATTATTAAATTACTCATTTAAATATAAGAATTAAAGTACATGATGAAATATCGAGAAATGGACAACAGTAAACTTTTCCGATATTCAAATTAAAAAAAAAAGTAGATATTATTAAATTGAATATTATATCAGCTACATGAGTGAGTGACTGTGAGGTTTTATGGCGCAAGAGCCAAGGTAGGCTATGCTGCGCCAAACATTTGTTAAAATGAATTAAAATTTATAATTCTTAAACAGAAATTCATAGAAAGTATAAATAAACGTTAAAAGTTAAAAATTCAAATTTGGTGTAAAAAGCCAATATGTCTTAAAAATGCAAATAAGTTATGGGGGGGGGGGTTCCCTCACCAAATCAGACAGGTTTAAAACTGATGAATGAAAAAAAGTCCGGCGTTGATGATTAAAAACAGGACATATAATTAAAATGTGATGATATCAGCTACACGAAGTTAAAATTAAAGCAAATGATAATAAAACTGAAAAGTGATTTCGTATGTCAAAAGTGATCCACTAAAACAATAGCACTTTAGGTGGATAATAAAAAAGGGCAGCTCCCGTGAAGTTTCAGACAAAGCTTCTCATTGAAATATTCTTACATACGAAATACAGAAAAATCAAGTTAGGAGGTAGAAATATCATGAAATAAAATATTGCTCGACATATTAGAAATAAAATATTGCTCAATGTATTTTATTTCACAGCTTATTAACTTTTATTGCTGATACAAATTGGACCTAATATCATTTGAATTTTATTTATTAAATTTATATTAATGATTATTTAATCAATATACAACTGGAATTTTAAAATTCTTAAATTTCTTACATCAATTTAAGTGTTTCAGTATATATTTGTTTCTTTTCATATACCTCAGATTCTTAAGAGATAAAATTGTCAACTGTATCTTTTTGTTTAAAATTTATGCACAATTTGTAGCATAAATTTTATTTGCATTACATGATTTAGTTATCAAAGCTAGGGTGGTTTACAGAGTAAACACCACAAAGACTTTGAAAAGACAAAAGACTTTGAAAATTCCTAAACGTTCATAAATGTGATAAAACTGGGGGAAGGATGGAGCTCTTAAATTTCAATAGTAAATCAAATCATTTTACAAGCAACATTTTTAATAAAACATTATAATTCACTATCTTTAAATAAAAAAAAAATGATGTGAAGTTTCAAAATAAGAAGTTTTACATTTAAATAAAAAAAATTAATAAAGTATACAATGATTGTTTCTATAAATGGATGCCTTTTTTTTAAATCATGAATAGGCAACTATTTCCTGATTTCAACAATATTTTTCATACATAAAGTGACAGAGTTGATTTAAAACAGATTCTCACAATATGCATTGATTCAACAGACAATTTTAAAATTTTCATTTTTTTTTTTACATTCATTTACTTTAATAGTTACTTTTTAAAATTTTTTAAATTGACCCTTCAAGTATTTACAATGAGATTTTATAAAAGGACAACAAAGAAGGCACACAATAATTAGAAAGCCAATGCAGGTAAATTTTTCACAGCATAGACAGATGCATGCAAATACTTACTTCCAGTAAAATATATAAATCACAAAAGCATAGGCATAAGCACAAATGATGCATGCACAAAAACAAACAAAATATATAACAGTTCTATAGCAACCCTGGATGATCACATGCAAGAAACATACAGTAGCATATATACCTTATGTCCAGAAATAGAGAAATAGTGGAGAAAATTAAGGTAACAGGAAACCAGAAGATTCCTCAAAGAAGATGATTCTTTACCTATATATAGATTAGTAAGATTGAAAATTAAATGGCAAGCAAGATTTTAAAGATTGTGCAAGCCTTTGTTTTCTTTGGTTTAGAAGTTTGTGCTCAGTAATTTACAGAGTTGCCAATTACATTTTCTTTTTACTACCAGGAATAAAATACACATGCTTTAAAGAAAAATAATTAAAATATCTACACTACATTTCTGAATCATGCATACACAAAAATGATTGCAACCATCATCATCTATGCTTAAATATGGCTATTTTAATTATGTTGGAGTACCCTAATATATTTTGTTACACTTATTCATGATAAATTTTGGCAGAAATAAGATATTGAATTTATTTCCTCATACAAGAAATAAAAAGATTGACAAATAAGTAAAAAAAAAAAAAAATCTAAGCAATTTTGCTATAATATAAGATACCATATATTTATGCAATTTTTATTTATGTTTACATCATGATCAAAATTATTTTTTTATTTATAACTTTCTCTAGTGTTTAATAATTTTTAACAAATTGTTTTAATATCATCTTGAAATATCCTCCAATATTTTAAAAAAAATTCAAAACTTATTGTAGCTCAAAATTTTCAGTTTACTTAGCAATAATAATGAAAGGAACTAAACAGTTTGAAAACAAAGACTTGCAAAGCCATGGCCATAGCATTCAGAGTAAAGCAAAATGTATTCAAAATTACATTAGATTTATAGAAACAGTCTTGTTACTTTTAAGAATAAAATTATAATAGAATGTATTTCTTACAGTAAAATTGAAAAAAGGAAAAAGTTTGCTAAAATTGAACTTATATATATAATAAAATACAATACATAATATATTAAATATATGAAAATGGAGTTTATCATAGAATTACTGAAAAGAAAATTCTCAAAAGGATAAATAATTTTAAAACAACATTTAAGTAAAAAAAAAAAAAAAAATTGCAACCTACCTACTTTTTGGAAATTTTGTATGAATGTAGTAATTACCTTTTTTATGATTTTCTATGATATGAAATATTAGTTTCAAAATTAATAAATATCTCAATTTAGAACATGTCAAAATTTCAAACAATTAGAAAATTAAAGAAATAATTTAAATAATTTCTTTAAGTTTTTGAAATCACTGAAACATGGAAAAGGATACATAGGTCAAAATGCATTTGAAAAAACAATGAGAAATTGGTACTTGCATAAAATTCTATGACCATTTACTCCAAGCCAGAAAAATGTCACTAAATTATGTAATATTCTGCTAAAATGGTAAGTGGAAAATCATACACGTTTTCTTTTTCTATTTTGCCCCTCTTTTTGTCAATATAATGATGCAACATTAAGCATGTGAATTTTTGTAAACTTGTTTGGATATTATTCTAAACAAAAGTTTCCATCAGCAAATATCATGAACTGATGTTTTTCTTTCCTCCCCAAAAATTAGGAAAAAATTATACATATTTGGGACTTGCCTACTGCAAAGCAGAATGCAGTGGAGAATTACAAAAGGAATAGAATCCTGGCATTAAAAAAAAAGGATGCCAACGAATACAATGTGTCGTAATACTTGAAAATGGAAAAGCAACAGCATTGTGGGCAGAAAGTTTGTTAAGAGTTTCTAACAATAAAAATCTTTTCCACCTTGTGGTAACTCTTTTCAATGCAATAAAAGAAAATATTAAAGAAGGACCCAACATTTTTTCCTGACCATTGAAAACTTAATAAAACTGAAGAATTAAGAACTCTGAAATTCGAACATTTTAAAATTAATTACTGTTGTGACAGGCAAAATGTTTAACACTACAAGGATTGGTCAAAAGGCATAATAAAAAACATTGAAGAACAACATGCCACCAGTTGGATTCATATTTGATGAAGTTCTATGACATTGGATTCACAATAAAGAGAACCCATTTGTTGCTGGCTCAAATATAATTAAGGATTTTAAGTCACTAAAAAGATTTGTGTAAGTTATGCTAAAATTGTGTCCGCTTTCATGATTGATGAGATTAAACACAAGTACCAAGAAATTAAATACCATAAAACAGTATTTGAAGAAATAATGAAAATTTAAGATTAAAATTTTTATCACGAATGAAAACAAAATTATTGCCAATAATGATATATTACAAACCAGTAATATGCTTTAAAATTTTATTCAAGCAATAAAAATTTATTAAGCACAAAATAAAATGAATGTGCAATTTTTCAGTCTTGTTAGGGGGGAAAAAAAGCAAAATGTAATACATGGATAATAAATATTTAAAATATGAAATTCAAAAAATTCTATTTAAAAAATAAAAATTGTATGAAAATTTTTATGAAACATTATGAATAAAAACTACACATTGTGCCTGTTTATTATCACGAATGAAAACAAAATTATTGCCAATATTGATATACTACAAACCAGTAGTATGCTTTACAAATTTATCTAAGCAATAAAAATTTATTAAGCACAAAATGATTGCGCAATTTTTCAGTCTTGTTAGGAAAAAAAAAAAAAAAAAAAAAATAAAAAAAAATTAAGATAAAAAATATTTAAAATAAAAAAAATTAAATTAAAAAATAAAAATTGTTTGAAAAATTTTATGAAACATTATGAATAAAAACTACACATTGTGCCTGTTTATTATCACGAATGAAAACAAAATTATTGCCAATATTGATATACTACAAACCAGTAGTATGCTTTACAAATTTATCTAAGCAATAAAAATTTATTAAGCACAAAATGATTGCGCAATTTTTCAGTCTTGTTAGGAAAAAAAAAAAAAAAAAAAAAATTAAAAAATAATTAGATAATAAATATTTAAAATTCAAAAAATTCTATTAAAAAATAAAAATTGTTTGAAAAATTTTATGAAACATTATGAATAGAAACTACACATTGTGCCTGTTTATTAACATCACTCTGAGCATCAACACAAGGGCTATTGGCAACAGATCTCGTAATTTTGAGCCTCAGTCAAGTGATGAGGTCAATACCTGAACTGGCCCCTCCCTCTCCAAACTTCTACACCTACCAATGAAAAGACTTAGGACCATGGCCAAATTTAATGTGCATCATTCCACAATACAGTGGGTGTTTATTGGCATCAGAGAAAGAGAGGGTTCAAACCCAAGACTTCATATAAACAACATACACGAGTCTGCATCCACCACCAATAGGCTACTACAACTACTAATAGATATAATGCTATGACAAAATAAAAACTCTCATATTATTTTTATGTCAAAGCCTCAAATAACAATTTTCAGCAAAAATTTTGGAATAAATGCTAATAGAAATATTTATATATAAACTTACAAAATGTTTCATAGATAAAAAGTGTACTTTTAGAAAGCAACTTTCATCTATATTTCTTATAGGCAAAATATAATGATATATTTTTTTAAAAATCCATTTATTAACATAATTTATAATTTAACTAAAATAACTTTAAAAGTACACTACACATTTTTAATCTGACTTTTTGTTTAATAGATAAACAAGACAAAGTTTAAAAATAACTTTGATACTTTTAATAAATGACATTGTTCAAGTTCCATTCATTGACAGCTATGCTTGGTTTTGTGCAGATAAAAAAATGATACCAGAAAGGTTCATTAATCATAAAATATTTTCACTATTTCACTTATTGGAATTTTTATAGCATTATTTGTTAAATTATACATTAGGAAATTTAATGATAAAACAAACACAAAAATCAATCATGAAGATTTTTTTAAAATCAAAATGGAAAAAAAAAAAAAAAAAAAAAAAATAAATGTTATAAAAATAATTTTAGAAAATAACTAATCACAGGATTTGATTAAAATTAATTTTATAAGAACACAATTTAAAACACTAACAGGAATGCAATTTAATAATGAATTTATAATTTATTTTGCCATGTGAATTAATCAGTAGTAATACAATTTTGAGTAATACACTATAAAATAAGAAAAAACACCAATCATTAATCATTTAATATGACTTGAATATTTTTCATAATGATGTAAAAAAATATTTGCAATATCATGAGTTGTAAAAAGTTTTAATACGCTAATACAATTAAATATTCATGTAAGACTCACCATCTGAATCTACAGCTTTCAAAATGACATGGAGTGTAATTCCAATAAGGCACACAACTAAACCTATAAAATTCACTGTTGTCATATGATCTCCAGTGAATTTTACTGCAAGGTAAAGAGTGCATACTTCCTGTAAATATAAACAAGTTGTGGATAAGGCATTCTATGAGAAAGACAAAATGTATTAATAATGTCAAAATACTATGAATTTAAAACAAAATATTCAGATACAGCTTATTTAGATAAAAGGAAAAAAAAAATTTATTTTTTTTACATATATTACAAAATAGACAGATTTAATTGGACTTTTCAGTTACTGAAAATAAAATGAAAACACAGGGTTATTCAAAATGAATTATCCGATTTCAAAATACCATATTTTCATAAATAAATGACAGAGACTGTTAAGTAATATATGAATGCAAAGTGTAAATATAGAGGCTTTTCTTACAAGTGTTCGAAATATTTTCCTTTAGTTACATGTATAATGTAAATTCTTTATATAAATTCCAGCCAAATACATTATGAGGTGTCAGTGGTAATTGATAGTAAAACATCAGAAATCTGTTGTTTAAGTTCTCATAAATTTGAAAGCAATGGTGGAGCATACACTTTATCTTTCACAAACCTTGAAAAACAGAAATCATATGGAACTATATCAGGTGACTTAGCTGTGCCACATCAAGTCATATAGTCCACAGCGACTGATTTAATTGGGAAGTAGCTCTGTGAAAGCTTCTAGAACAGCTTTCATAAAACAGCACCACGAAAAACACACAAGAACCACATATTGTACATAGTATAAAACTTCCACATTTTGTAAGTATTACTTATCATTCTGCATATTTAATTTTTGAAAATTTGGAATTTTAAAATCAGACAATTCATTTTGAAAAGCCCTGTATTTTCTTAAGCAAATTTGGGTGGAACTAAAAACATGCTTTTTAAAACTGGATTGAATGCCATAAACAGTAATAGATGAATTCAATTTTTAATTATTTTGTTTAACATCGATTCAATGGAATATTTAAATAATCTTTCAAAAAACAAAGTTTAATCAAAAGGAAAACTAAGGTTTTAAAAATAAATTAGATACTTGACTTACTTAAAAAAACAATAATTTTATTTCACAGAAATGCACTCCAGAAAAATTACAACCAATACGTAATTGGAAATTAATTCTATATAAAAAATAACTTAAAAATGCTTTATCTTTAACGAACACAGTGTTGCAACTCGGAAAGAGAGTAAAATATAAAAAGAAAATATTAAATGTTTATTAAAAACTATTATTAGGTTCCTTTCTTTTTGAAAACATTTGGAATAAAAATCATTAAAATTTATACCTTAAATACTCCTGCAATGGACAGAGTTAGACTTGATGTGAACAAAAGCAATAAATATTCACTAAGCTCCATAAAGAACGCAAGCACAGATCCTAATAATATGTACCCTAAAGTAGATAATACGGCACTGACTTCTTTATATCGGAAAACTTTTTCAGTCGTGGCAATTGGAATACCTATGAAAAAAAATTCATCTTAAAACTGATTAACATGTTTTAAGTTATTCCTTCATCAGCTTTCTTATAGTTTTAAATTAATCTTTGGGCATACTGTATTATTCAAATTAATTTTTAGACATACTATATTATTCAGTATCTATTATTTGCAATATACATAATTAATGCATTTACATTTAGAGAAAATATTTGATCTTATTTATCGATTTTAAAAAAACTCAAATAATTACATAAAAATATATATTTATGTGAAATGGAACATATTCAGACAATTCACAATGCAACATGTTTCCCAGTTTATTTCAAATTTCATTTGAGAGAAGAATTGACTCAAACAACTTTTTCAAATAAATATTCTTAGTTCATTACTTTTAAAATCACATTTATAAGGGGTGTAAAAAAATATTTGAATTATATATATATGACAATCTAGATACATTTAGAATAGAAAAGTTATCAACATTTCAAAGTTATTTTGTTAGTTTTGATAAACTATTGGTTCGTAAACAAAAGAATTAATAGTAATAATTATAAATATTATTTTTACTATCTTACACTAAAAAATACCATAACATATGAGTTAGGAATATTAAATAAACATGATACACGTATAAAATTCTATTGAACATAAAAGTTGGCAAAAATTCACAAACTATTTCCTATTCAATTACACCAACCCAATCATTGTTTGGAGATAATTTTCTCTTTTGGTGAAAAAAGTCTACAAAAGGACCTTATATATATGTGTATTGTAAATGTATAAAAGATTTGTGTACATTCCTTTACTAATAACATATTTTATGTACAATTATGAAAACACAGAGGATTGAACTAAAAATTACCTTCAAAAATTACAGCTAAAGGAAGGAGGCCTACAACCATCCATGGCTGAACATGATAAATCATATCCACAGGATTTCCTAAACCTGGAAAAAATAAATGAGCTAAATTAACAAATTAAAATAAAATTTCATGCTAAATATATAGATTGGAAAATGACAGGTGTTGTAATTAACATTACATTTTAATATTAAAATTTTCTTTCTGAAATAGCTACAATTCTAAAATAAATATTTATAACTTTATATTATAATAAAGCAGCTATTAGTATTTATCAAGCACCCTGAGAATTAATATTAGCAAAGGAAAAAAATGTTACATAGGTAAATCTCTTTAAAATGTGGCACTTTAATTAAGATTTTAAACATACATACCTCATTAATAAAAAATTAAAAACTTTAATTTTATTATTTATTAGCTTGAACACTGATACATTTTAAGCTTGGATAATTTTCATTAAAAAAGTATAAATAACTTCAAATAAGTTACAAAAAGAAAAATTGTGACATCACAGAATATTTTCTTTCACTGTAATTATATTCTTTTAACAGCAAGTTTCAATCCTAATTACCCATTTCCTTTCGTTGTACTACCATTTGGGCCAATGTCCACCGCAGTCCCGCAAGAAATGAGGCACTGAGTACAAGCAAAAAGCCATCTAAATTGAACTGGGTAGACTGATATGTAAACATAAACAAGCCTGCAGCTATCAGAGCAACAACTATTATTAGAGAATATCTCTGAAAATACAAAATAATCAATTGAAATGTGCATTATATATTGGAAACAATATTCATCAAAAATATCAATTTTATCTTATAACACATTTTTACATATACTGTATATATTAAAAAAAAAAAAAAAAAAAAAAAAAAAATTCACATTAAATTAACATAAAATACTTAAACATATTTATTAAAAAATATTTTAATGTTAGCATAAGTTATATTTCAAGATTTCATACTTTGCATGTATATTAAATTGAAGTTAAGATATTTTTCAAACTATACGATATACTTAAAATAATAAAATTCAGCAGCCCATTAGATTATAATAATTTTTCTCAATGATTATTTCAAAAATAAAAATAAACAGTAATAAAAGACAAATATTACGCTCATGTTATAAATATTATATATATATTTATTACAGCAATGGTCGCAAAACAGTAACATACTCAGTTTCAGAAAGTTAACTTTAATTTGTACATTTATTATGCTTAGACTCCTAAAAAATTAATTGATGCTTCAAAAAAGTTTGTAGCACTCCTTTTTGCCTATGATCCTCACATAGAATACCAGTTGCAAATATTTGCAATAAATCAAGTAAAGCTATGTTTTAATTTTGATTATTTAATAATAAATCATGGGAAAAATTCGAATTCAAAATTAAACTCGGCCTTAGTGTTAGTGGAAAAATATCAAGAAAATAAAAATATAATTTATAGTCTGTATAAAAGATAAGAAAATTGTCTAGTTAATATTATGGCACAGTATTTCAATTCATTACCTTCATAACAGACTAATTGTGACTGAATAAAGGAAAGTTACAATGTTTCATACTTTTAAAAAGATTTCTACAGTAGGCAACATTTAAAATCTTTGTTATAACTCTCTCATCAATTTAAACTTTCAAAAAATACCCATTGAGGAATTTCAGTTTAGAGAGTAAAATATTTTAAAATGAAACCAAGTCAGGATTGCATAATAGGCAAGAAAAAAATACAATTCCTAACCAAGAAACAGATAAAAATGCATAAACTTGCAAAATTTCTTCCATGCCAAGATTTTTTACACAATATTTGTCGATAATCCCAGTTTAATCATTAATCGTCCATTGAAACATCCAGTTCTATTTGGTACACAAACAACATTGTTCTTGGCCTGTGATTTGGAAAATTATGACGCATGGTATATATCTTCCATTCTCTTCCTTTTTCCAAAGAAAAAATGTTATTGAGAATAAAGAGGATGTGTTATCCCAATATGTGTTTCTAAGAAACAAATATACCTATGTAATTGGTCCCTGAATAAATATAGAGATTTTGGTATTTCCTATTGATACCTTGTTTTTTTTTTGTTTGAGTTAAGAAGTTATAATTACAGCACTAATTGATATGTTTAAACAGTTAATAAGGTTTTCCCTAAATAAAAAAAGTCAAAATGTATAATTGGAATTCTTCTCCACTGGTCTCATTCTTCTATACTCGAAAAATTGATACAAAAAAAATCACCTGTTGAACTAGCAGAAATGTTAAACAATGAACATTTCAAGATGCACAATATGACATAAGCCATGGACATAGAACTAAAATTATTAACATTAGTTGTAGAGCCAAATGCTTGCACACAAAAAACCTACTTGTTTCAGTAATTAATTGGGAAAAAAGGCAAGGTAGTAGAGGTAGGCAAGGAATAAAGAGCAAAAGGTAGGACAGTTGAGCAGGGGAGAAATGTTTGTGATGAGTCAAGATTCAGTCAATTCCAAAACAATGAGAACATCAGAATGAAAAGGAAATCTCGTTGACTGATGGATTCTTCATGCATAGTGTCCATTGTGTAGGCAAATGGAGGTAGTATCATGATTTGCGGTTGTTTCAATAGGTCTAGTCAGGGAACATAATATTATGCAATAATAAAAGGAAGTCACTGGATTACTTAAGCATGCACAGTCATAACATAAAAAGATTTTTTTTCTTCTCCAGTGGAACTGGCATATTCTAAGATGATAATGCCAAAATTCACCCAACATAAATTATTCCCAATTGATTCAGGAAACATAAGGACTAATTTTCCCATATGAACTGTGTGGCCATCATAAAGTCTCGATCTTGAACCAATCAAAAATTTTTGGGATATTTTGGAAAGTTCTTACTGAGTAGTTGGTTTCTTCATTGTCAGTTCAATGTCTCAGTGAAAAACTACTGCAAATCTGGACAACAATAAGTCCTAAAGTCATACAGAATCTAACTGAAACCAGGCCAAGTCAAATACAGGCAGTAATTCAAGCCAAAAGATGGTCCAATCAAATATTAAAATAAGCGACTAATTTTTTGCCCATGCAGTGTATTTCACTCACACAAAAAAAAAAAAAAAAAAAAAAAAAAAAAAAAAACCCAGTTATTATACAATTATTACACTTTTAAATACAGATTTTTAATAATGTGATAAATTGTATTAATGGACAATATGTTTTTTTTTTACTTAGCAATAGAATATTAAAAATTCATTGCACATAAACTGATTGTGATGAAAACAGGAAAAATTCTAAAATTTTAAAATATATGCATAAATAATACAATTCATACTGAAGACTGAAAATTTAAATCAGTGCATTATTTTAAAAGTACTAGATCAATGACCAGTATAAAAACACACACACAAATTGAAAAGGTTATATACTTCAAAAGACGAGTTCACTTGATTAAAAGCAAAAGAAGAAAATTTAAACATGCTACAGTTTTGGCATTAATTGTTAATATTAATCCCTTGCAGTAAAAGGACAAGCCAAATTCATCATCAAGTTTGCATGCCTTATTACACAATGATGAGCTATGATCATCAAGCTTATGTTAATTTTTAGAATATGATAAAAATAATTTGTTTAAAATTTCTATTGTATTGAATCTAGCAATACTGCATTCCTTTTTATTACCTGTGTAAATGTAACAACCCATTATCACATGTTGTTTACCATTAGAACTACCAGTAAGAAATCATCACCAAAGTTTGTTAGTCGGACTTCCTTCCAGTAAACATTAGTGTGAACATCAGTCTATATATATTTTTAGTAAGTTACACTACTGAACAATAAAACTTAGCAGGGATGTCACTATAGACAGCCATAAGATAGAGATACATCCGTTAAGTTGAAGGCCAAAAGATGGGGAATTTTTCCACGTTACATTCCTGAAACTTATAAGAAAAGAAACATACTGAAACGTGCTGTATGCTCTACAAGAATAAAATTACAAATGAGATTTCCAAGCAGTGTAAACAATGCAGGATTCCTTTGCACATTTTGGATTGTTATGAAAAGTATCACATGATTGAAGACGATTAGGTATAATCTTATTTTTTCTGAATTTTTTAAAAAAAATATTAATCATTTTTGATATTTCACAGGGAATTACAAGTCTATTCAAATTAATAATATAATTGTAATAAAAAATTCATATGAATTATAAAATGAAACAGGTATTTAATAAAAATTTAATGGTTATTTCGAGCAAAGTTTTTCCACTATTAAATCATACAAAAAAGGGTTAAACTTTAATACTCTTTTTTACAATGCAATAATGCAAATGACAAGTCTAAAATTTATTTTCTTGAATTATTATAATGTTAATTTTTAACATGTATTTAAATTATGCAAAAGCCAAAAAATTCAAAATGAGTCCAAATTTATACAGCATGGTTTACTAAGTTTAAAAATCAATTACTGACTTTTCATGGAATTGATTACACATAAAGAAATTTACAATAAATTAAATACAAATAATTAGAATCTTTGAGATAGCAATACATTGGAGATATTTTATTATATGTAGAATAAATTAGTTTTTTTTTAAAAAAAAAAAAAAAAAAACTAAATTTACTGCAAAGAAATTGGTGAATAAATAGATACACACACAGAGAATTTACAAAACCCTGTTCAAACTTAATAGAGTTATATAGGAAACAAAATGAACAAAAAACATGTTCCTGATTGATGTGCCAATATGAAATGCTTTAAGAGTTAGTACTTGACAGAATATATTGAAAAAATATAAGAGAAGTAAAATTCAAAGTAATATACCATTTAAGAAATCTTGTTTTTTCTGATAGATAATCAAAAAGGTGACTAAATGTTATCAAAAATTTAAATCACCAATGTAAGGATTGCTACACCTTACTGAATGATTAAAATCTTGGAACATTCAAATGCATCAGTTATTTAAATGTGCTTAGAGAGAATAGAATAACGTTTTAAATACTAAAAAATAAGATTTCTAGATAAAATTTCTTCTGCATATAAATTGGTCCTTATGTATATATAATTTAAGTTAGATTTATTAATGTTGATTTCTTTGGTAAGACATAGATTGAAATAAACTGCAGTATTGTAAAGTTTTAATTATTACGAAAAATAATCAAGAGAGAAACTTAATTTTTATTTTTTACTCTTAAAGCTTCTCTACATAGCCAGCATCTAGAATTATATTTATACCAGCATTTCTCAACCTTTTTAAGGGTGTCATTGTAGAACTCAGCAGAATTAACTCTATCTTCTGCATACTGAAGGTTACTTCAATCTATGGCATCTTGAAACTAACAAATCAACATTAATAGCTGAAATTTACAACATTATATACATAAGGATCATTTAATATGCAAAATATGCAGATATATTGGTCATTTCTCAGGAATAATTAAAACTTTGCAAAATTCCATCATAATTTATTATGTTACCTCAGATGCATGCCTTAAGCCAAAGACAGTATATAACGTAATTAATTTGTCCCCAGATGAAATTTAACATAACAAATTTAATAAACATGGTGTTGTACATGTCCATGCTTGAATTTTTAATGAATTAGAAAAAGTTTTGAGAACTGTGTATTGAAGCCTTAACTGCCAGTTTGCTTCTGTTTGTTCATACTTGAATTGAATATTTACAAGCAAGTTTCATATGAGTGCTTGCAAATAGAATATTCAAGCTTATAAAGATGCTTAAAAAACCAGTTAACTGTTATTATACATATCAAATAGCCTTTTTTACTATCTAAATATAACATTCCAGATATATATATTTCCTTAAAATAATAATTTTTGTACCTTCAACCACTCTCCAATATTCCTCCATGCATATTTTCAGAAAACATTCATACATAAGTGTGTAAAACATAAATAAAAGATTAATTATGTGCAATAAATTTAATTTTAAGACAAAAAATTTATAATTTCTTAGGAAAAGAAAAACCACAAAAAATATTACCTTTTTTTCAAGTCCAAATAAAAGTGAAAATCCTAATATAAATATAATACATGTAGATTTTGTCATTGTATACCTGAAAATTAAGATAGAAATATTTAAGTGATGAATAAAATTTTGATAATAATGAAATTTTCCTTACATAATTTTATAATTCAGAATGAAACATTTAAACAATTTGAAAAATAGAAATTTAAACAAAAAATATTTTGAAATATTTTGCAGAAAAATAAATGAATTTGTAATGTTAGAATACATAATAGATTAATAAGATCAACACCAAAAAACTCTTTATACAGTAAGAAAGGTAGTTAGTTACAGTTAGCACAACAAACTGCTCTTTCGTGTATAACAGATATTAAAACAATCAACTATTATATTGCAGTTGTATAAATTTAAGATACCATTTAAAAATTTTAAACTTAACATAGGAAATGAATTGTAATATGTAATGCAATATATATGTATCATCTAATACTATATTGAGGCAAGCAACATTCTTTCAGAATTCAAATACCTTACTTGAGTAAAAAAAAAAAATAAATAAACTAAATTTATTCTAAAAGAGAAATAAAAAGTTTGAATGAGTTGAAATAATAACTGGAATGCAAAACTTAGTCATTTGTCTGAGAACCAATGAATAATGAACTTCGACATGTTCATGGAGCATTATGTTCATGGCAAATTAACGTGAGTTCTATGGCATTCAAATTTATAAGCCCCGTTCTTATATTTTCAGTTTTTATATTATGTTAATTTTTTACTCTTTTGCACCTTAATGACATGGCTAACTGGTTCATTGAGTATTTTTCTTTTGTTTTTGTCTATTCCTTGTGCATTTAAAATTTTTCTATTAGCTGGTAAAATGAACAAATTAGAAGTTACACACTTGACACATGGATATAAAAACATTCATTAAATGCAACTTTTAAAATATGTCATGACCATTTAAACAAAAACTAAGTTATCAAAATTTAGATATACTAATTAGTTTTAAAATAATTCATCTGTATGTTTTTGTTGTTTATTTAAGTTCCAAGCCTGTGAATATATATATTAATTTATAGCTCTCTTAAATACACTTTCATCCTTTATTCTATTATCCTTTTAGTTTGGTTCTGCAAAGAAATGTAGTTTTATGTACACTACAAATTGACTTTCATTAGAAAGGGCAATTTTTTAGAATGTTATTTGCATTTAAATTATCACAAAATATATTGAAATTGCATTTATACTTTAAATAATAACTGAACAAAAGAAGAAATTGGATATAATTCTCCCCCCCCCCCCCCCCCCAAAAAAAAAAAAAAAAAAAAAAAATAGAACTGCTGTACTGTGAAAATGTTACATATAAAACAAGTAAAAGGTAATGTGACTATCAGAGTATGGTAATTTTGTTTACATTATAAAGAAAAAAAAATTGGTAAACAAAACAGGTAAAAGAAGAAAAGGTTTACTTAGCTCTTGATGAATGAAGGATGAAAATGATGTGTCTTAAAGACAGAATGTCAACTGAAGAAATCAGAAATAATTTAAATGCAGTATGTGTTTGAGAGTTCAAGAACAATAAGGTTACCAAATTTTGAACTTAAGCTACAATTCTTAAGATAAAAATGTCATTTGTTAAACCCACACAAACACCCGAAAAGAATTAGATTAATAAAAATATTGGATGGGCAACTAATGGAATAGATTACTTGGTTTGATAAGAGTAAAATATATTTAGAAAAGGTAAAAATTATGCATGGAGTAGAACAGGGGAGATGTTACATCCATATAGTATTGAGCTAAATATCAAGCATTCTACAAGTATAATGTTAAGAGCATATATGCCAGAAGATGGTGAAGAGCTGCTACAGGTAACTGAAAGTATGGTGAATGCAAGAACATATATATCTGGAACCACAGCTGCTACCTTCTATTAGCGCTCTGTTTCCTAATAATGTTCCAAATGTTTTTCAATATGATTCAGCTTCTATCCAAACAGCAAATATATGTAAATAATATTTTAATACTAAAGGAATTTAATAATGGAATTGGCTAGGCCCAGTCTTGACTTAAACTTGATAAAATTTTGCAGCACTATTTAAAAAAATCTTATATAAATGCCCTATCCATCAAGTAAATGGTTAGTGATAGAAGTTTAAATAATAAGCACCAGAAAATGAAATTATGAAACACAAACTTCCAAGTATTTGTCAGCTCAATGAGATTAGGTTAGATTTTATTAACGTTGCATTAGAAGCAACACAAGGGCTATACGCGACAGACTTCATGATTTCGAACTTTGGTCAAGTGACGAGGGCAACATCTGAGCTGGCACTCCCCTCTCCTAACTTTCCCACCATGCTAATGAGAGGATTTGGGGACCGACAGATTTTTTGTGCATCAGTCCCAGCTACATAGCAGATCTTTAGTGGCATCAAGGTGACTTGACGAAAACCGCCAGCCGCGAGTGTGTGGCCATGACTACTAGGCTACCACAGCTACGTCAGCTCAATGAGATGTCATTAGGATGCTGTGATCAAGAATAAAGAATACTCCCATTAAAATTTGAATGTAATACTAAGATACTGTAAACAATGTACTCTCCTTTTCTATAAGCATGGAAAGTAGAAAAAACCCATAAGTTTAAAAAAGTGTACCACTGTAATTATGATCCTTTGCAAAACAATAAAAAACAGTCTGAAGTTAAAAAATTGTTTAAAGGTTTATATAAGAAATCGCAGAATTTAGAAAGAAGAATATATGCACAACAAAGGAAAAAAAATTTCCATTAAATATATCAAATACAACCTTTTTAAAATACTGCCAAGTAGTTCCAAAAAATTTCATAAAACTCTTAAAGTTGAAATATCAAAGATTGATAGGAAAAACAGATTATTTTTCTTTGATTACAAGGAAGAAAACACATCTGCCCTTTACAAAATAATTTCGGTACTTTTCCATTTCGCCCAACGCATATCTTGCCAAGCAGACTGTATTGGAGACAACATACAGTATATACATATTCCATTTGGCAAAGATTGTATAACTTTTGGCAACTTTATCGCTTGCACCAGGGAAATGGAGAAGTACCATAATTTCTTTCATGAAATCCAAATGATTTTAAGTAAACAGATTCAAATTTTTTTATTTATGTAGGAAAAAAATACAAAAACTTATAAGTAGAAAATAATTTCATAATGTAATTAATTATATTAAAATGTAATTAAAACTTATTTAATGTACATAAATACCTACAAAGATATTGTAATAAATTCAAAACTCCAGTTTGAAAGACCTATGTCCAAAGCACTTGCAATGCCTACAATATTAGAAAATACTAAAATCAAATATTTCATTTTTTCATCTTTAATTTATTAAAAACACAAGTAAATATTGAATAACATTAGTGTTAGTAATAATTTTTGAGTATACTTCACATTATATTAAAACTCTCAAATATCGAAACGGTGATCATGCAATCAATCAAGGCAACAATTATTAATGTATTCAGTTTGCATGCACAAATTAATATTTATTTTTGCATTATTTTATATTTTAAAACATTAGAAAAAAGATTCAGAGATACTCTTTTAGAAAATAACACATTGAAATAAAAAATAAAAAAACAGAAATGTGTATTTGAGAATATAGAGAATTTCAAAAAGATTACAAAGAAAAAAATCTGATAATAAATTATATGATACTAACACCTACACTGATAAATATTAAGTTGAAAATAATTTATTCAATAAAACAGACTATTCAGTAGTCAATTTACAAAATGAAACAATTTCCAATCAAATAAAACAAATTGAAACAGAAAAAACAAAATTCTCAAAAAAGTCAATATAAAAATACAAATGTTTAAAAAAAATTTATATTTGCATAATATATTAATAAAAATACTCAAGTATAAAAGATTCTATTAACAGCCAAACTTTCCATCTAAGCAATAATGAACACATATGAATTGCTCATTTACAATTATATTTTAGCATCAAATCCAAATATTTGTACTATTACCTGTTGGTGCAAGTTGTTTGAAATATGTTGGCCAATCTAAAACAACTCTCTGTCTACCTGTGAAAATGTGATAGAGGCATCTTAACATCCCAGACAGCATGAACTTGACAACTAAGTGACATATAACAACTGTGAGTGGGAAATGGAAGTCCTGGAAAAAATTTTCCACCATAAATCAAGATAAAAAAATGAAATTTTTTAAACACACTCTTATATGACAAATTAATAATAATCTAAAAAATGAATGAAAGTGATAAGTTTAATAAATTATATAGTGCATAGTTCGGTTTAGAATGAACTAGAACAAATGAAGCCTTCAACAACATTAGATGCAAAATTAAATTTGAAGCCTTCATTGATTTTGATATATATTTAACTAGATAATTAGAGCATTTTAAAATTTATAACTCTGCATCTTAAAAACACACCTACTTAAAAAAAAAAGAAAAAAAAAAAGACAATTATTTTCATTTTTTAAAGCTGGCAAAAGGCATGCCACTACATTTTAAATAACTTAATAATAAATCACAGATCTGTTTTTAATCCACCAAATTGACATTTGCATAACCACAATTTGTAGTGTTATAGACACTCAAAAAAGCAATACAATCATTAAATACATCGAAAACGCAGAGCAATCGTTTTTTTTTTTTTTTTTGCAACAATAAAAACCTAATATCATAACATGATTTTTATGCAGTGTAATCACAAAAAAATATTTAATCTACGTGATGAGATTCGAAGTTTTTATTCAATATTTTGCAATCATCATTAACGAGTATTCGAGTTATTTTCAAGCACACGGAATTAATGTCCCACATATTATAAGACATTTCATCTTTTTATATAACTGATAATTAAAAATCAAATTAATCGAATAATGAATAAATTAACAGAGAAAATCTAAACAAACATTAAACTACTAACCTTTATAAACCATTTTTGGTAAAATGTTATACCAATAGAAAAGCAGTAATACAGGCATACTAGTCCAATAGTTTTCATAAAAGTTAAAATTAGTCTGACAGTACAAAAGCTGTCCATTTTTTTCATTTTAGGATCGTATTTTTCTGGACACGGATAGCAACATGTATTGAAATGTTTTATGAGTGATAAAAATGATGTTTGCCGGTAAGATGAATGAGAACTGGATTGTGATGACTCCCTGCGTCTCTTCATATTTTGAATTTTAATGTCTCAATCATCACAAAAAACGAAATTATAAGACTCCGCAAATATCTACGCGTCACAATCTGGACTGTGATTAGGTCTTGAAAATCTGTTTCGAGTTTTTCAAAAAAAATGCCACATTTTCACTCTTGAGTCTTAAAGACGAAGCAACAGGCTCGTTGAAGATTATTTCAGTACATTTCGTAAAACATGAAATCTTTCGCACAACTACTGTTATTTTGTTTAAAATTAAGAACACTTCATATGGCTAAATCATTTCGAAAATGCGGTAGAAAGAAAGAGAAAGTTAAAACAGAACGAGAACAGACAATGAAATCATGTTGCCAACATCAAGTTCAATATAATAAAATTATTTTTGCTCACGATACTTGATCAAAAACTGATCGCAACTGGAATAAACCTTAAATCTTGGAATGAATGTGCTTAATAATTAAACATATTATTCTAGAATTCATATGTATTCATAAGCATGGAGAATTCTTCTGAAATTTTATACATGCTAAAATTATTGAAGTCGTAATGTTATTGAAGTCGTATTTAAAAAAAGGTCACGCTCCCCCCTCTCAATAAAAAACTCAAATTTTTTAATGATCAAATATCTTGTGACTTTGAGGTCAAATTCCTAGGAGTTATTCTGGACTCCAAACTCACATTGAAACATCATATCCAATCAATCAGACAAATGCTGGGGCAAAATCCATAACTTTTCCATAACCTATCCATAACAAAATCTATAACCTTCAATTAGCAAAAATTCAGTATTAACTGTTGCTAATAAAGTCCTCTATAAAAAAAAGTAATCCGCCCTATTCTACTCTGTTTCCCCCACTTGGGGACATGATTCACCTATTCACAATAAAAAAATTCAGGTCCATCAAAATAAAATCCTCCGTATGATTACTAACTCACTTTGATATATCAAAAATTCTATCATACACAAGAATCTCAATATCCCTCCTATTAATAAGTACGTCAAATATTTCTCTAGAAGATTCTATAATAGACTAACTAATCCTATTAACCCACTAAAAAGGACCCAAATAATTTTGGCTCACAATAATGGAACCCATGCCCTACACTACCAATCATGCAATAATTATTTCCATCCAATCCCCTCATAAAACTTTTCATTCCAACTCAGACCCCTTCAATTAAATCCTTCATCACTACTTCAACAGCCTCTTTTAGTCAACCATCTTACTCCAAGACCTCCATCATCATCTATTCAGCTGAGCATTATCTATTTACTTGCCCTGTCAATATCCCTACCTCCCCTTTCTTAAACTAGTTTGCTGACCATTGCTGTTCACTCAGATAAACAGTAACCCTTTTTGACTATCCCTTCTTTCTCCTTTCATATCATAAAAAAAGTTTTAATAATATAAAATATATTGCAATTTTGCAATAATAAAAAAATTATAAAAAATTCATATAAAATAATACTCTTCTATTGCTGAGGATTAGACTTAGAGTCTATCCAAAGCATTGAAGAGGGGGAGGTTAAAATGATATTAAAAATGACATAATCTTATCTTACGATAAGAAAGAAGTCTTAAAATCTCTTAAAAAAATCTCAACCTCTTGGTAAATAATTCATTTACTTTCCTCTCCCCTTTCCTCTCCCTTTCCTTTCATTCATGTTTTTTTTTAAATTCATATATGCATTAAAGTACATTTTAAAACGTTTTTCTGAATTTCACTTGGTGTGTGTGTGTGTGTCATCAAATTTTTGATAGTTAATTTAACCAACTTCCCATCAAGCTAGAGCTCTGAAACTTTGGGAATCGTTCTTACTCGCCTAACAATGCAATATTTAGACATTTGCGACAAGTTTTAACTAATATTTTCTTTAATAATGCAGTTTATTTCAACCACTTGGCGCGATTTCAAAAATTGGCACCAAACTTGGCGATTTTTTTTGGCTGAACTTTAAGTCCGTAAAACGGAACAGGGTAGCCACATTTGGCAAAATACCGCCAAATAATTCTTCTCGCCAAGGGTGGTTGGGTTAAACTGCATTCCAACCATTTGACCGGATGAATTAATTAATTTTAGTTAGTTTTAACGTTTTTATTACAACGTTTTTCTGAATTTCACTTGGTGTGTGTGTGTCATCAAATTTTCGATCGTTAATTTAACCAACTTCCCATCAAGCTAGAGCTTTGAAATTTTGGGAATCATTCGTACTCGTCTAACAATGCAATATTTAGACGTTTGCGACAAGTTTTAACTCATATTTTTTTAAATAATGCAGTTTAGCCCAATCACTTGGCGCAATTTGAATAATTGCCAAACTTGGCGAATTTTTTTTTTCTTGGCTGAATGTTAAGTCCGCTTCGCGGACCAATTTAGCAACATTTGGCAAAATACCGCCAAATAATTCCTGTCTCCAAGAGTGGTTTGACTAAACTGTATTCCAACCATTTAATTTACCGGATTAATTAATTTTAGTTAGTTTTAGCGTTGTTATGTATTTCACTTGGTGTGTGTCTGTATGTATGTGTATCAGTGTGTCATCAAATTGTCTATTGTTAATTTAACCAACTTCCCATCAAGCTAGAGCTCTGAAATTTTGGGAACCGTTCTTATTTGCCTAACAATGCGATATTTAGATATTTGCGACCAGTTTTAACTAATATTTTAATAATTTTTTTAATAAACTTTGCCACCATATAAAAACGTTGTTTTTAAAAACGTTGGTTTTTATTTCGAATTATTTGGATTCAAATAGGCGACAAAACTGCCAGAGCTTACACTGCACCTGAAGAACGAATTAACTAAAAGGCGTATAAGCTGTTGTAGCAAAGATTAAAAAAATAATAATCTAAATGATTATAAAGATCTATAATTGAAAAGAGAAAAACTTTTGGTGTGGAAAAATTGCGGTTTTTTTTTTTTTTTCAAAAGCAGGGAATTAAATGAGTATATTGATTATTTCAATAATAAATTCTATTAATGTACATTTTAAAATTATCTAAGAAATCTTTATCTTTTTTCCGCTTTATTATAATTAATTTAATCAACTAAACAGCCAACTCCTGGTCCTTTTTGTTTACGAGTTAGTTTACCCTTTCTCTTGTCAGAATTAATTTACAATTCCCACATTACCGGTCAGAGACTCGCAATCAAATGATTAAACTACCTCAGATCAAATGCATATGAAATACGCTTTTTATTGAATACTGACCTTTATGCAAACCTATTTTTAGCGTCCTTAATTGCAATAAAAATATGTAACTTTATAATTTTTATTTGTTCTGTGTCTGGATACAATGTATTGAAATTGTAAAAACAATAAACTCAATGCAATTCATTTGTCAGTTGGTTTTAATTTCCAACTATTAACTCACACGCTCCCTATATATATATATATATATATATATATATATATATATATCTTGTTCAAATTTTCAATCGTTAATAAAATACTTTTCATTCATCATTCTTACCATTGCAATAGCAAAGCTGGTAGAGTGTCGGCGCGGAATCTACATGCCTTCTGATCGAATCTCATTGAAGAGTATAATTTTTTTATTCGATTTTCAAATAATTAGTTTTCGTTTTATAGGGAGAAAAAAATTTCTCTTATATAAGATATTTAGCAGGATATAAATTTAGGAATAAATACCGTCATTGATGAAGAATGTAGATTGGTGGAAAAAAAAATTCTTTTGCCACTTAATAGTGTGATTCTGCCCCATGTATATACTTATTTATATAAATTGTTATTACTTAATAAAAAGTAACTAAAATAAAAAAAATCCTTTGTTGACCTAAGTGGGAATTGACTTAATTTTTTTTTACAATACTTGTTTAAAATAAAGTAATGGTCGGTGTCTATAAGAAAATTTGTTTATAATAAAATTATGTATCATTTCCTTTAATACAGTTTTCGTGTTTGTGTGTCGTAATGTATTAGCATCGTAGAAGTCTCACAGGTAATTTGAGAATAAAACTAGCTTTAAAAATATTATTTATTGTTCATGTAAGAAAAAAAATCATAAGTGGGGAAAATTTAATAAAAAAACGTTTGAAATGTACCAAATGGATTTTAAAATTAAGCTCTTATTAAATGCTAAGCTCCTCTGAAATCAATTTTGTCCCCTGAAAATACGTCCGAAACTCTAGGAGTGAGATGAAGCCTTAAAAAAATATGGGAAATAGGATCTTTACAATTGGTAACCATTAAATAAAGTATTACTAAAAGCTAATAATTCTAAATAAAAAAAATAACATTTTTCCTGCAAATCTGAATAAAAATATTTAAAATAAAATTTTCTTATTTAATTAACCTTCTTATCTAACGAAGTATCTCTCTCTGTGTACACATCTCTTCTTTGAAGGGGAACTACATTCAGACCAATTGCGTTAAAAATGCAGTAATCATCACAAGTATACCCAAAATCATCAAGAAATGCTTAAAGAGATAATATAGAGAAGTCCTTGTATTTTTATTCATAGCTATCACTATCAGATCTATATCACTATAGCTATCATTTTATTCACTATCAGAGAAGTGTTATAAAATAACGAAGTTAATTTTAAAAAAAATTCCATAATTATAAATTAGGAATTTAGAATTTCCATTTATATAAAAAACGAGTGCTGCTATAATTAACCTTGCTATAATTAATTTGTACAAATTTCCACACTATTTCATCCGACAGTCTTTGGTAGTTAACTGAAACTTATGTCACCACTTTGGCAGAGGTCGTTAACTTTAATGACGATGGGGACTTTAACTGATGTCTCCCAGTTTACAGATATCGTCTGGCACATCTTAGGAATACCTTTGTTAATTGATCCAGAAAATTGTTTTCTGCCTAGTCAGTTATTAGGCGCTTTTACTCCTGTCATTGGAAGAAATGATTTGAGTGGAAAGATCACCTCACGTCATGTTGTTACCTGGCGAAGGGAAGTTGAACTTGGTGACGGGATGGATTTGAACTGAATACCTTTGATTCCACAGAAATCTTGTTCGGTGCTTTATGATGTGCCTTAGTCAACTGATCCAGAAAGGAATTCTCTGCCAGGCTAGTTATTAAGCACTTTTACTCTTCTCGTTGTATGTTAAAACTTGTGACAAAGTCCCAACGAAGAGGAATTAAGAATTGTACGAGGTGTTTCCAAACTCATGGGCAAAAAATTTAAGGAGTGAAAAAAAATCTAAACAAGCAATTTCCCCCATGCAATGCATAGGCGGAGAATAAGCTGTGAACCGCTCGATGGCGCTGTAATGGAAAGCATGAAGCTCGAGTTTTCTTACACATCGTCATTTCTACCGTAGATTTCAGGAGGCATGACGATATACATTGTACGATGAAAATTGCTTGTTTAGACGGTTTCTATCACGCTTTAAATTTTTGCCTATGAGTTTCGACCCATTATCTTCCACTTCATCGGCCACTTAACTTGCGATCTTACTACCAAGT
>BMAW01019562.1:172495-244114 GCA_019974015.1 Nephila pilipes | reverse complement strand
CCTCGGAACCAAATATATTTTAATATGTTTGGAAGAACAGAACCAAATATATTTTTATTACATTTGTTTATGGAATATTGAGAATATTATTTCCTAAAACTTAATTAAAAGCTATTGGACAGCCATACTAATGCAACATATAGCGGTATAATTTTGAATATGAAACCTACGAACATCCAAAGCCAGTAATAAACGTTCACGATAGCTTAAATTTATCCTGGTGTCGCAGAACTTGCTTAACTTTATAAATAAAGTATTTATTAATAGCGGAATAGCAACGCATTGCCGTTCGAACTTCACAAGATAAAACGATTCTTAGCCACCATGACAACATCACTTCGCTATTTATAGAATAACCCGCATTTCAGTTCACAGAGTAAGCTGCAACATTCTAACTTTTATTTTCCTACTTTGTGCTTAAATGTCACAAACAAATGCGTGGGCACAAGCACGATAAATACATAATGTATCTTTTCCTCTTAATTTCTGCTTGGTCGAGAATAAATTAAGAATAGATCCAAAAAGAATCATAGGTTATGAATCTAATTAATCCTTTATTTATGTTATAAAGAGGATGCTCTCTTGAGTTTACTGTTCATCAACAAGTTTACTAACAAGTTGTGCTTAAATATTAAGCATCAAGTTTACCGCGGTACTCAGCTCCGAGTATATGATTATGTAGTTATAACGAAGACTCAATTTCTACAAGGCGAAGTAGGATCTTTGTTCTAATAATATTAAATTAGATTTCATACCTTCAAAAATATATTCCGAGCATTCCATTCCTTTTCATTCCTGCTTCTTTCCTATTAATTTTGCCAAACTTTATAAATTCGTTTTTTACAATCAGTTCATTACTCTTCTTTAGTTTAACTAATTTACTTAACCACGTTTCATTTGATTGGATCGAGGTTTTATTTTTCGTAATTTAAATTATCCGCTTCCATTATGAAGAATCCCCAAGGTAATTAATATAAGACCGGGAATAGACCATAGTTACAATTAATGTAATTGAATAGAGTAGATTCAGAATTATTCTACTTTATGTTGCTTACTTTTTTGTTTGAGCTTACTACGTTATACTATTTAACCTTAAGTAATAAGTTATATTGGAAATTCGAGCTTATATAATATGAGTTAGTGCCAAACTTCGTGGAAATATACACGATCACAAGGAAAAACTATTCCTGTGCTTAGTATTATACAGGAAATGATTTGTCAATGTTTTTGATATATATTTTTAGTAATCCGCCTCTTTGTTGATGATGCGTTTAGCAACAAATAATGATAGATTATAATAATTTATCAAGCATTTTGATTAATATCATCATTAAATCCATGTTATCACGATCATTCATCAAATTGAGAGGATTCGAGTGAAGAATGTGAAATCAGCAACAAGAAGTCGCAAGTTAGTACGCGTATTTTTAGTATCATCGCATAGTTGTGGTTCAATTCTCATATACAAGTCCAACTCGTATGAATAAAAAGAAGAAGCATTATAACAAACTAAGGATGCATAAAGGAATACATAAAATATCTTTCAAATGTATTCCTTTTAAAAATAAATAAAAAATTTAATAAATTTTTGTGAAAATCATTCTTAGAAATAAAAAAAAATCATTTTATTTAAATCAGTGCATTTTCAATATTGCAAAACTTCTATTTAGGTTGAAAGTATTTTAAGAAATAGGATTTTTTGTTTCTTGTTTATTAGAATATCAAGTTATCTTGATATTTCAAAATTTAACCAAAGATTTCATATACATTTCCTTAGCAAAGTTACCAGCTTTATATCATGGCATAGAGCTACAATACATAATAAGGATAGTTTTCTTAGTGATAGTGAAAAAAAATTGAGTGAATATATTCTTGCAACGATAAAGCTTTCATAATCATGCAATACGAAACAAAATTTTTGCTTCTATAAACAATAAATTGAAAATGAATTTTTAGATGCATTATTAATTATTTTATTTATTGATATTTTATAACAGAGCTTCAGTTAACGGTTTTAATTTTGACAGGCGTTATTTCGTGAACTTCCAACAAACTGAATGTTCTGAGTATACTAAACATTACTTTTTATCGCAATATTTTTTGTCTCGTAATTTCATTAAATGTCTTAATACATTCTGAAATTCACCAATTTAAATAAAATTACCACATGTAAGAGAATGACTTTTGTAAATTAAACATCTAAATTTTCATTTTCTAATTAATTTTTTATAGAAATGTATTTAGAAAAAAAGTATAATAATTCTGTAAAGAAAATGGATTTTTTGCTGGAGGAAATTGTAGAGACATTCCATGTCTAAAATTCATATTGTAAAACTGATTTTTTTTACTTGGAGTAATACATTAATACCTCTTTTTCTTTCTAGATACTCGATGGGAAGTCTAGATTGTGCCATTGTTTAGATAACCGAAGTTGCAAAATATCAAATTTCTTTTCTAAACAATTTTTGAAAGTAATATTACTATCCTATATTAAAATAAAGGTTTATTTGAAGAGACAGATATATTCCATGAGTAAAATTCATATTTTCAAAAAGGCTTTTTACTTTGAAGTAATTGTTGATACCTTTTTTTCTATCTAAACGCTTATGGAAGTCTAAATTGTGCTGTCTGGATAACTAAAAGAAACAATAGATTTAATTCGTCGTTTCTAAATAATTATTGGAAGGAATATATTTAGAAAAATCTCCTAATCCTATAACAAAATGAAATTTGTGAGTGAAAGGGAGTTTTTCGACGCGTAAAACTCCTATTATCGAACGAGTTAGTTTTTTTCTATGAGTAACGATACCTCTTTTCCCTTACAGACACTTGATGGAAAGCTTGGAGTGTGCTCGACGCATTATTGATGATTGCGTAAGTGAGGAAGACAAGAATATTTATCATAACCTGACCCAAGACATGGTTGGAATGAATGCTGTTCTTTGTACGCCAGGATCCTCATTGAGCATCAGTAATTGTTATTCTTCATATGTCCTTATTTAAATGTTTATTAGTGTGGTTATATATGGACTTACACTTCGTAACTTGCATTTAGCAATATTCAATATCCATAACAAATATTTATTTCGTGGAATTCAAAAATTACAATACCATGGACGCACATGGGTAATTCGTTAGCTAAGAATCTGCAAAAGAAGTTAACTTACACTTTCCAACTAAGTTTTTATGATTATGAAAAATATTTACTGAATTTCAGCATTATTATAAGAACCTACGATTGTAAGGAACTCTCTGATTTTTTGGGTTTAAAATTTCGAAAAATATTTCACCAAAGATATTTATTTATATTTTGATACATATAAAAATATTTTTTTAATCATCATGAAAAAATATCATTAAATACCTCCTCACTCTCGTGCAATATATCATAATCAAATACATCACTTAGCTCGTTATTAATTTCTGAGTAACTCGCATTGTATATTGTATCATCCTTAGACCTATCCTTGTTGCTTATTGCAGAACTGTTGCTTGACGGAAGCTTGCATTTCCACTTCTATTAGGATGTCGAGGACGTAAAGTATTCTCTTGAGGCTTAAGATGTTGCAAGCTTAAGAATCGGGTTTCATGAAATTGAGCAATTTTTTAATATTTTTGTAATACTATCATTTGCATAAGAAATTGTTTTTGGAGGGAGTATTTTGTTTAAGTTATATGCATACATAGTATATATAATAATTTCAATAAATATCCCTTATTTTTGGTACCTAATTTTTTACAAAAAGGAGTTCAAATTGAAATCCAATATTTTCCCTGAATCAATGCTTTAATGTTGGCAAAAAGCTCCCAAGGACCTGTGGCGCTGAGGTCCGACGCACGTTTTCAGATCGAGGGTTCTTTGATACAAAACCCAGTGACGGCAAAATCGAACGTTTATGTAAAAGTTCACGAATTACTTCATTTAATTTATTAAAATTCAATCAGTAATATCCCATGTGTGCGTTCCAATTATTCAGAATATTTTTATCAAAATCTAAACAATCAAATATGCATTAAAATAAGAGCTTTCTTTTGAATATCTTAAAAGTACTCATTTAAAATATTAATTTTTATTTAATGAACAATTATCAGGTTATTGCAAACGATTACTTTTTTTTATCTATATATGTAACAATTGTTTTTTAAGATCCTTTAACTTACCATTTAAGATATTAATGCTTATAGTGGAATTATTTTTAAGTTATTTTATATAAATATTATTGGAATTTTTAAGAAACCAAACATTTCTCTAAAAACGTTTCACGTCTAGTTATAATAGATGAATGAAGAATTAACACATGTTCGCTTGAAGAAGTTAAAAATAGTAATGTCGGATGGCAAAAATATATAATTCTTTTGTTTATCAATGAAAATTAAGTCTGATTTAAACTAAAACTAAACCATTAGTCCAAAATTATAAATGTTAATGCAAAAAATTCTGATGTCGACCAGAAATAAAAACCTTTTCACACTTTGACGAATAGACTTTTACACGGAACAGGTCGGACTGAACCGAAAGTTCAACATAGTGCAAAACTTTTGTAAGTAAAATTTTTTTGTTGTTCAACATAGTGCAAACTTGGGGAAGATTACTGAAGAAACTCTACAAAAATTGCGAAATGTAGTATTTTTAATTAATTATTGCAGCTTAGTTATGGATACTTAAATAGTTGAATTTCTTTCCATATCCATAACTGAGGACAAAAAATCCTATTTACTAGTAAAATTTCAATTCACAATCGTATAAATACAGATTAGTACATTTTCTTTAATTTACTAGAAAATATTAAAGCCTGTTTAGGAGAAAAAGAATTCGAATCTTTTGAAAATCCCGAAGCCAAAACAGTCGTCACACGAAATTATTTTTAAAAAAATCTGTTTTAACCATATTATATTTGTAATGTTTGTGTAAATCTTCCTGTACCATTTTATGCATAAATAGATACAATACAATAATCAATAAACAAAAACTACTTTAGGGTACCACGACATACGATAGTAAAGTAATGAACCTTAAAACTCTTTGTTTTTGCAACATATATACACTAGCGAGCAAAACTTAAGTAATAAATGCATTTTTCTACATATAATCATGAAATTGTTGAAAAGGCCTTTTTGAGAGCAGCACAGTGAAATTTCAAGAGCTTGGAAAGCCAGCCTTTCAAATGACAAGGAAAGCTGTAAGAAAAGTTGGCCATGGTCGGCCGAGGAAAACAGCTGCAACTGATGACCAGTTAATCGTTCTGCAAGCAAAAAAAAAAAAAAAAAAGGGAACCAGATATCGGGCAACATTACTCAGAAGCAGCGTACGGCAACCGGACGACAGGTATAACGTCTTACTGTAGCCAGACGTCTGCATAAAGGTTGCTTACTCGTCCGTCGTCATGAATGTTGCATACTATTAACAGCAGCCTATCGTTGCCACCTTTTACAGTGATGTCAAGAACACAAAGACTGGACATCTCATAATGGAATCACATTCTGTTTACTGCTGAGAGTCATTTCAGTCAGAACATTGATTCTCAGCACCAGTTGATATGGAAGGAGGTAGGGACACAGTTTCCTCCTACTAACATCAGGTAAAGAATCCGTTGGGGTGGTCCTGGAGTGTTTGTGTAGGAAGGCTGGTTGGTTGATTGGTTTTATTGACGTCACACTAAAAGCAACATGAGAACCTCGACGTACCTTGAAGAAGTGACGGTCCTCGTAATTTTGAACCTTGACCAAGTGACGAGGACGACATCTAAGCTAGAACTTCCCTCTCCTATTCCACGCCAAATGAAGTACTTTGAGTCACGACAGATTTATCGTGCATCAGCCCCGGCTACACGGTGGTTCTTTAGTTTCATCAAGGATCGAACCCTCTAATTGACGAAAACCGCCGGCCGCGAGTCCGCGAGTCCGCGACCATGACCTTTAGGTTACCGCGACCATTTGTGTGGTTATGCTTATGTTAATGAACGAACAGAACTCCATATTTTCAACTGGGGCTCACTTACCTGTGATTATTACTGCAATGAAACTATCCTCTCCAACGTGCGTCTGTTTCGAGATGCCACTGGTAGAGTATTTATTTTTATGGACAACAACCCATGTCCATTCAAGGTCTCTTTTGTTGATGAGCTTCTAGAAAGTAAGGATATCCCCAGAAAGGATTAGAAAGCGTGTTCCCCTGATGTAAGTCCCATCGAACATGTGTGGGATGTCTTGGGGATACACCTGGAAGCAAGATCGTATCCTCCGGAGAACACTAGACAGCTGAAACAGATGTTCCTTGAAGAGAGGCATCTCTTACACCTGGAACTATTGCATAATTTAGTATTGAGTGTGAACAGACAGTGTCACGCAACCATTGCAGTTAGGGGAGGTCATATCCTTTAGTAAGGGACTTTGGTTTATTGTTTTTCTTTGTGACCAGACAATGTTTTTACTAACGCCATTCTGTCAATAAAGCCTTTTTTCTGTTTTGTTCAATAATGAATGCGTACAATTCATTCTTTGGCTACTATGCTTTCATCAACCTGTAAGGGCTACATTGTGCTTCTGCAGTGGGAATTTCATGTCATCCAGTTGATTTTTTTTCGGAATTAATGAGCACATTCTGAAAAATTGCATACGTTTTGCACACTAGAATATATTTTGAATTAATTAGTAAAACTTATATTTTTTTGTGTACCTAATAATATTTTACTCTTTATATAGAATTACAAAAGTAATCTTTAAATAAAAGGTTTTTCTCTCTTAGTTGAAAATTTACGTTATTTTTGAGACACATTTTTATGAACCATTTAAGAAACATTGCACTCTCTATATGGTTCCGATTTTTATGAGGATATATTTGCATAAAGGGAACCAAAAACATTTTTTTCTCTAAGTAATACCTAATCTCTAAGAGAAATGACTTTTTATATGAAAAAAATTAAATTTTTCAAAATTACAAAGCTCTATAATTTTTTAAAGAAAATATGCAGTGATACCATCAAAAAAAAGTTAGTTCATTATTTTTTTATATATTGTTTTATGTATGATAAGTAAAATGTTTTACACATTTATGGAATACTTTTTAAAATGATATCTTAATACAAATATGTCTCAAAAATCCTGTACATATTCAGTTAAGAAAAAATAAAAAAAAATTAGAACTAAAAAGTTACATTTATAATTCTATAAAAGGAATAACACGTCCTTAATTGGGTACCAAATATTCTAAGCTGTACTAATAATTTTAAAAAAATACAAGTGTAATTATGTGTTAGAAAAACAATGAATCTTAAATTCGGTATTTTCTATTCTTCGCACATCCTGATACTTTAAATACTCGTATTGATTTGAGTCTTATTCCAAACCTCATACCAAGAGCTTAATTATACAGATTCAATTATGAAATGATTGCAATAGTACATCATAGAAAATTTTTACACTTTTTTATCTGGAGGATTTCTCAAGAACTTTTTCCCTGTTAAAAAAAGAAACAGCCCTTTCTTTTGTTTTTCTTGAAGAAGAAAATACTTATAGATTGTATTTGGGGAACTGACATTTCTGCTAGGGACGGATATTGTGAAAGAGCTTGAACACACACACGGGGAGGTAACCAAT
The DNA here is from genome assembly GCA_019974015.1 of Nephila pilipes. Lineage (NCBI taxonomy): Eukaryota > Metazoa > Arthropoda > Arachnida > Araneae > Nephilidae > Nephila > Nephila pilipes. The sequence goes on along the minus strand of BMAW01019562.1, from coordinate 236,518 downwards.
AAACCTTCCATCATTTCTCATTAGGACAACTCAATTTCCTTTCTCTGTTTGCAGGATTCCTGAAACACGTCGATTGCTTCAAGAGTGTGTCAGATCGCTTCAAGCTCTGTTCAGATCGATATATTGGGAACATCGTCGTCGTCCAATCCCAGTCTCAAGATGAACAGATCAAGATGACATGCTGGTAAACCTCATTTCTATTACTTTTAGAACTTATGTATCCAACAAGGCATTCTATATCAAAGAATTTGCGAACAAATTTCTTTTCATTTAATGTGCTAAGAATTAGTGTGTTAACCTTCGTACCCTGAAAGAGTTTAATTTACCCATTTCTGTAATTTATTACGTGATTGTTCCCATAGACATTATTTATGACGTGTTATACTTTATATAATACTCAAATAAGTAAAAATCTTTAGTTTATAACTTTTCCAGGCGAGTAGAATTGTTTTTGACTTTAAAAAAATAAGAAAATGATATTTTGCCTTACTGGATCTATTATTAATAATACGTATAGAGGCTACTTATAGAAATTTAGTTTTCTTGGATGGTTTGCGTTTCAAATAACGCTTGACAGATGTCACGTGATTGAAAAATATTTTCCTTATTATTTGGTTTTCAACCGGATATGACTTTTGTTTCAAAAGGACCAAATAAGAATACACATATAATCCTCCTTTCAACTCAGAACCTCAAGGCCAAGTTTCGGGTTAAAAAGAATAGACACCAGATACAAATTAATATTATACAATGAAACTAAAGATGAGGTAGGTGCCATTGATAAATTAGCTGATGCACATACATACAAAAGGGAAATTACGAGATGACTTATGTGTTTTTTTATTCTGCAATATAATTCCCTCATTAAATAAATCGGCTGTTTTTATGCACATAAATTCTTCTTGCAATCCAAACAAGCTAGACAAAAGAAACTTTTTGTTCTGAAAGGACTTGGACAAATATTTATATCCATCTCCATACATATAATTGTGGAAGATTGCGATTTTTTTCAAGGTTTTCTTACATTGTCACAATTATAAAGCATATAAAATTGTTAGATCAAACTGTTTCACAACGCTGTCAATATCATTGTGAAAAACGATTAATCCTTATTTTCTTTGAAAATGGTTCAACGGAAGCAACCCGACGTTTTGAGTGTTGCTAATTTTTCGGTGTATAATGATGAATGCTGACCTCATCGACGCTGACAACTCTATGCAAAATGACGTCGACAACTCGAAGTGGCAAAAAACAAACTTCGATTTGGCAGCAACTGACTACTGAATCAAAACTAACTTATGAATCAATGTTAAATTTGCTTCGGCTTCATTCACCTTAGTGATACCATCTTTCTTCAAACGCAAGTACTTTTTGAACCACCCTCTTATGTTCTTTAAAAGCACCTATCGCGCATTTATTATCCTGGTAGTGTGAAAATTGAGTCAGTCTTACATAACAACAACTCTCTATGAAGAGATATATACAAACTAAAAGACATTAGTTCGTTATTTTTATCTAACAGTACAGCTTCAAAAATGTTAACCGAAGAAAGTTAATTACCAATCCGCTCCCAAAAAGAGGTCATAAGATTGGTTCTAAGGACAATAAGACGAAGCATTGTTGCGAGAAATGTTTCTGCTGTGTTTATTTAGTCTGTCGTGGAGAAATATTTGTTAATATAGCAGTGATTTTGATTTCTATGTTTTAACAATTTTTGTTGCATACATTCATTTGTCTTTTAATAATTTTCATTAAAAAGTAATAAGTTGAAGTATGTATTGCGTTTTATATTAAACTAAGGATTTAAGGGCAAATTTTACTTAATAATAAAATAATTATGTAATTGAAAAGAGCTTTAAATAATCCTCAATAACTAACGGGTAAATATGATCCGACTTTTCTGGATTCTTCACGTTTCAACAATCATGTTAATATTAATGCTGGCTTACTTTTCTTATCATTAAATACTTTATTTTATTCCTAAGTTATTTGAATAATTATGGTTAAATTTTTATATCTTTGTCGAATGAATAATCATTATAAATTATTAACTTTCCATGATGATTCTGTATGAACTTCCATTTTCTCTCTTTGCCTTTCACCAGCACTGTGCACGAATACAATCGGTGCATGAGAAATGCCGTCGACGGTCGTTGCGAAGCTGATGCTCAAAAGCTGGTGGAAGAAACTGTCCTCACAGCCCTCGGACAATCATTCGGATTCTGCAAACAGCATCACAATGCTCCCACTTCGAACTGCCTTCGTTCTTTTTCAGCCAGCAAGGGTCACGCCACAGGAACCTTGGACGAAGACAATGCCGGTGGAACCAACCAGTCGTCGTGGGTTCTTTCCGCGTTGCTTTTAGGCATCTTGCTCATATCTTGACGGTTTTCGGATATGTATTTATTGACAGACTGATGGTGCTTTACTATGGCGATGCCGATTGTGGCTATGTGCAATCAGCAGTGATAGAATGCGGTTAGTATATTCGGCTTTGTGAATTAAAAAAAATAATAACTTGCCATTCGATGTGTTTGGTGAGAAAGATGCCCTGGACAAAAGAGATATAAAAATTATTTGGAAAGAAATGCTTCACCTGCACTGAACCTTATGTAAGGCTCGTGTATGGTAATGTGCCTTAGCCAATGTATATTGATAAGGCATCTTGAAATTTCAGTGTTCAAAGAGTGGTGCATCTTAAGACTGTCTTCGGTTATTTACATTATTCTTTTTAATTGTATTTTAAAAGACCGAAAAGGTGCTTCTGTAATCACTCGACAGGAGATAAGAAAATATGCAAATGATAAAAAAATTTTAGCAGCAAACTTACCGAAGAAATGTGTGCTTTTTAATCCTACTTTACCTGTGCAGTTGTTATTTAGTTTTCATAAGCTTAATATAGTGTTAAAAACTTCTTGTTTCCAATATATGTAAGACAACATCTTTTATAAGTAAATTGTATTTTACGGTACAATCCATGATTATATTTAATTATCTTACTTGTTAACCTGTTTGCACATTATACATTATTTCACTTATTAACAATAGCTAATGTAAGTAGAGATAATTACGAGTTTAATATTTTCATATCATTCTGTGTGGGTTATAACTAAAGGATTTCTATGTTTCAAAATTCATATTTTGTTAAGTTTTTGATGCAGTTTTATACGAAGACAGTCTTAAGCAAGGCTTAATGTCTGGAAAGACTTGATGACGAGCGTTTTCCCCCCGTCATCTTATTTGAACTTTTTCAACTGGGAAAATAATTAGTGATTTTATACTTAATGTGATATGCTAATTAAATATTCTATATGTTTTTTTTCTCCTTTAAATTATATGAAAAAATATTTATTTTCTCTAACATTAAATCATGTTGGTCTGAATCATGTATTTCAATTTTAATAAAATTCCACAAAACTCATGACAGTTTTCAACTCTGAATATAATTTGTAGCTGTGATATTGCTAAAATGGGATTATATTAAATGTGGTCATCATTTGTAGCTTGTAATTTGAAAGAATTTGGTGCTTTTAATCTTTATGATTTAAATATTGATGTTTCTTGCTATACTTCTACCGAAACTAAAATAATACTAATTGTTTGCTTACGATAAATGTTAAAGGTGAAACCTTTATTGTTTAACTTTAGATTTTTCTCTTAATATTTGGTGTCATACTGTAGCAATGTAAAAACTTTTTGAAGCTTATAAATGTGTGTCTAACTAGAATGTATTTTTATAAAAATATGCTCGATTTTACGAGAGTGGTACAAAAAATACTTGTATTAGAATTGGAAATGAGATATTAAGAGAGAGAAATGGAAATTGGGTAACTCACTGTTGTATTTTCCATTGCTAGTTTTTCTTTTTCCTAAGCATTTAATAAATATATCACCTTCTGCATCCCAAAAAAATTGCTTGCATAACTTTTCTGGTCCCATAGATTTTCTTAGCCATTTTTGGAACGGATTCATCGGAATAAACGAATTACTTGAGCAGTTTACTTCTTATTGTTGGTGTTTAATAATAAATTAAGTCTCATTGATAATGAAAACTCGACGCAAAATGACTACGGCAACTCGGCGCGTAATTAATCAAAATTAAATTTATAAATCAGTATCAAATTTATTTTGGAACCCATTTATCTCATGGCAGCTCTCAATGGTTGCACCAGCTTACCCTACCAACTCCATTTGTCGTCAAAAACAGGTACTTTTTGCACCACCCTCGTATATATCCGTATAATTGATTAATTTGCATTCCTTACCACTTATAAATAAAATGTTTCCCAACTAATTTTGCAATGACAGATTTTGTTGATGTTGAACAATTCATTAATATCTGTGTGTGATCAATTTTATTTATATCAAGAATTTCCACCCAATTCTAAACGTGAGTAAAACAAGTTCATTCAAATATATAATATTTCCAAAATACAATTTAATATTACCTCAACTCTAGAAAGAAAAGATTTTTTTCCCCTTATAATCATAACCTCTCATAACAATATATTTTCTCATTTTAATGAGAAAATATTCTTTCTTTTCTTTAACTCCTTTTTTTAAATCTCATTTTTACATATTTTATCAAGCTTCTTTATTGAGGCCATATCTACATATTTCACGACATTTATAATCACAGACACTAACATTCATAAATTTAAAATACTTTTTAAAAACCCTGTTAAAATGTCTTTGACAGTCTGAAATAGCCGCAACGCTTTATCCAGTCCTTACCACTTACTTTTCGTGGCCTATAACAATGAATGTTTTTTTCCTATCTACACATGTTCCCACAGCAAAAAGCCTCTTCCTAACAATATGGATAATTTTACCTTTGATACTCAGGAAACACGATATATTATTTTGGATAAAAATCTAAATATAATAAGGCTCTAACCAATCATAGTCAACACGACAGTTAAAGATCTTAACCTTTAGTCCTATATGCCGGAGGTAACGGACATTATGTCCATTTTTGAAATTTTAATGGAGAGTAAATTAAAATGCCGAGGGGGCTCATTTTTGCAACTATTTTATTTGTTAATAAAGATTTATCAATAAGTGAGTGTAAATTTTATTCTTTGGATTCTGACTTTTAAATTGTAATTTATTTCTTTAAGCTCTATTACTTTTGGAAACTTTATTGATCTCTATTTTAGTAAATGGACAAAGTAACCTTTACCTTCGACATGCAGAGTTGAAAAATGCAAAGAATTCACTTGAGAGAAGAAACATAATTTAAGTAATACAATTTTATGTTCATTTAAATTTTTAAAAATCTTTTAGAGTTTCTTTAAATTTTTAACATTTCTTCTTCCAAGACATAATTTTAACCTGTTTAACAGTACTTTTTTCAACGAGTACCGCAGGTAAAAGACCATCTTACAAGCTGATAGCGTCACACTTAAGAGAGAAGGCAAGTTGCGTTTTTACTCTATTGTAATTGTTCCGTATTCTTTAACGAAATAAAAGTTCTATAATTGAATAATTTCTCGATTACAGTAATTAAAACAACTCGTTCTAAATTAAGTATTTAAATTGTTTTAACTATTCAAAAACTTGTTTTAACTATTTCTGAAGGCCTATTGATCTAACCTTCAATTATTTTTTAAAAATACGAATATCACAATATGGAATTATCATCACCAGCTCTAATTATTCGAATTGGGACTTTCTTCACTTTTGCTATTAATAACCTATTTTTAAATTTTCTGTTTCAATGTTTTTGATAAAAAAAAATTCGCTTAACCTAATGTTTGTTTACTTAAAAAAGCATCTCTATTGCAGGATTCATGTGAAAAGACTTTTTTTTTATTCTTAAGGCTTATCACAAGAATCTGTTACCACTTCTTACTGCTTCTCTTTTATCAGAATGTTTTCTTATTCCTTTTCGTTGTCAAAATATGCTTGCAGATCTTAATAAATTGCTTCAAATAAGCGCTTAATTTAAATCATTTCAACTATTCGCTCCTTATTTAGAAATCCACTGATCATATATTCCAAACATAAGTTATCTCCACTGTCTTGTTGCTGAACTAGACAGAATTTTAATCAGAATTAAGGAATCAGATGGAAAGTTTATCATGTCTTCGGGCGAGGATTCTTAATATAAATGTCTCTCTCCTCATTTCTAGTTGGAAATCTGTGTTTAACTAATGTCTGAGACAAACTCCGCGAGTGAGAAATTCACCACTTAACTATGATTTTCAATGTTTTGTTTCTCTATTCATTATCCTCAATTCTTGTTTACTAAGTATTAGTGATAAGTAAAATTAATAACAATCGTATTTAATCTATGAATAAATAGTGTTAGAATGTTGTTTGTCAAATATATGTATCCAGAAAAAAAAATTTAATTTAAAAATTATTCAGACGTTAAAAGATGTATGCAGTTTCAAAAATATGTTGGAGCTTTTTTTTAATAAAGACTTTTATTTTGAATTCTTCATTTTAAATTAATATGGTTATAGGTAAATAACCATAAACATATAGCAATATCAATTTAAAATCAAACCAAAATTTCGGTAAAATTTTATTTGAACTAAAATGTTTAACCAATGTCCCTCTTTTGCTTTTTTTAAATATTTAATTCTTGAATCATTGAAACCTGCACGTATTTTTCAGGTGCACATATTCAAGCTTATAAGAGAGATTATTAAAAGTTAACAGCCATTTAATATAAGATAAAATAATAAATGAATATTTATAATCCTTTTTTATTTTAATGGGAAATAGTCATCAAAAGGCGCAAATATACGTTGGATTTACTATAAAATAAACTAAAATTCTAGTTCTAAGCTTCTGTGGTTTGAAATGTCATAATTAATACACATAACTTTTAAATATCAATATATAAAATGTGTGTTCTTTTCTCTGTAACAGTTTCCTTTTTTTCTTAAAAAAAAAAAGATTTTTAACCGATCATATAATAAGTTATTCTTCTGAAATGATTGCATAGATCCGGCAATTTCTTACATTTACACGTTTTGTTTTTCAATTCTCCTTTTAATGGCATAAAACATTTAAATTAACATGTTTGCCGTTTATAATTAAAAATCAATAATAAACAACTTTAATTTATGATAATTTAAACACAGAAAAACATTTAAGAGCTTAGGTGAACAATAGAATTCTTTAACGACTTGGAAGCTGTGCATTTATTAAAGAATCTATTTTCTTGTAAAAGAAAGAATTTATACTTCTTTTTAAAAACTTCAGTCAAATGATAAAAAAAAATTGTAAAAAAGCAAATTCACTTATTATTGACATTGCGATTCTGAGTTTCATATAATGCTAAAAAATTTTAAAGGTACTTTAATACCTAAAGTAAAAAAAAATTATAATGAACCTTAAATTAATTCATTAATTTAATTGATGAATTATTTTTAAAATTTATTTTTTGAAAACGGAACAAGTTGTAAATTTTTTTTAATTTGTTAAATATTCGAAATTAAGAAAAATTCAAAAAAATTAAATCTTTAAAATATAAATTCAAAGATATTTTTTTTAACTCATCTCCAGCGCAAACAATACTTTCTTGCAGATTTCTTTTTAATGCTAATGGTATCCTTCACTTATGATCATCAACCATTTTACCATTAGATTTCTTCTTTAAATTGTCTATCTAATTTCCTAATGCTGCGAATTCAATCTCAATTTCTTTTTTCAAATTGTAAAGGCTAATGTTTCTAGTATGTTAACTTTCTTTTATGGCATTTTTTAATTAGTAAATTATCAATTCAATTTCGTTTCAAGAATTTTTTTATACAAAATCTTATGCGTCATTTTTACATTTTAGAATCTTTTTCGAAAAGGAAAATTTCCCTTTTTTAAAGAAAATTTCTTTAAACTTTTTCTTTACACTTTTAGAGTTTTAAATTTTCTGTACTCATTAGAATTTAATTTCAGTATTACGATGTTCCATTTTTTTTTTTTTTTCTTTCTTTCTCTTTCTTTCTCTCTTTGGTATTTTTTAACAAAAATAATGCTTCAGCACAACCTAAATACTAATAAAATTTAAAGATTTTAAAGACGATAGTTACAATGATTACAATGATTTCTATACATAACTATATTTATTACTAAATATCATATGTACAAAAAAATTCTTTTAAATTTACAATTATATATTTGAATTCGAAATTTTTCTAAAAATTTACCAAAAATACAATTTATTTAGATTTATGATTGATATTTTAATAGAAAAATATTTGTAGTAATAAAATATTAATATGTAAATTTGCAATGAATGTATTTCAATTTTCAAAAACCATAAATCAGCCATTCCTAATTATTTAGAACGTATGATAAAATCTGAACTTAAATTTGAGATTTTTATGGTAAAGATCTTGAAATAAACCATAAACATTATTCAATTTATTCAAAACTTTATGTTATGTTAAACTTTGATGTGATCTTAAATAGATTTAATTTGAAAGCATCTTTAAGAAGATTATCAAACATATATAATGAAACTCTCGTCTTATGTAGCTGCTTTTACTGTTAAAGTATCCTTATTGAATTGTTTCGAATATAAACGCTTTATAGTTTTCATGTCAATATATTTAAAGGATCCATGTTCTAGTTTTGATCAAACCAGGATAAAAAAAAATATTTATAAGGGGGAGGGAGGTATTTGTATAAGAAAATGGAATGGATTTGAAAGAAATAGACTGATTCGTCGCACAAGATAATCTTCGAAAGCAATCGTGTAAAGAAAAAGGAGATATTAGAGTAAATAATAAATTTCTTTACGTGTTTTATACGGTATCTCAAGATGACATGAATTTCATTTCTCTCTTGATCAAAGAATAAAAATATACCAAAACTGCATGCGAAAAGTTTTAACTCCCATTTTAATTAATTTTTTTCGCTTTCAATCATTTTTTTTTAATTTTAATTAATTCTACATAGATTAAACATTTATCTTATACTTAAATCAAGAAACGGTATTAGAAATCTAAAACAGTACTTACCACTAAAGTAATTTTAAAGTATTTAAAAAGTTTTGCTTGAATAAGGAAATGATTATAAAATTAACTTGGAATTCAGAACCAGGATTTTCAGATTTCTTTTGTTGTTGTCGATATCTCTAATTTAGAATAGTACATTCCACAATGTAATAAAAAAATACACCGCATTATGTAATGCACTTATTTCTTACTGTATTTTAAAGCTGTTGTTTAGTTATACAATGCGGTACATAAATTTCCAAACCACAATTTCACGCAGCTAAATTTCCATTGCATGCACAATATTATTTTTTCATTCCTACTGTTTCCTAATAATAACTGACCATCACATTTCATTAAAAATGTAAAAAATCTAAATATTGGGACAAAGAAACAATCATTGCTAGTAAAGCTTATGAAAATAGACTATCAAATAGAAGTGATTTGTAAAAATACTTTTATTACCTTTGTAACTCTGATTTTATCTAAAATCTCTATCATAATAGTAATCAATAGTCGTTAAATTAATCATATTCTACATGATAGTAGCTTTATTTATTTATGCAAAATATTTAACTGAGTTTATTTTAAATTGATATTATGTCTTTCAAATTCCCATAAAACCAGTCATAAAAAGGCATTACATTTATATTTTTTATGAGTCAGAAATTTTATTATAATTATTTAAAAAAAAAAAAAATAGGGGGAGGGTATTTGGATAACAAAATGAATATTTATACATCTAAATTATCCAAAAAATATTTAAGGCGAATTTAAAATAAGAATAACAGTTATTCTTTGGAGCGATATCAACTTTCACTACTTTTTTAAGCTTTTACATAATTCTTAAGTCAAAAATGGTTTTATTCACAGAGATATTATTCAAATTTTAATTCAATGGCAAAAACAATTTTGCTAAAAGTTACACTAAATAAAAAATTATGTATTACATGTACTTTCATTTATTTGTATAATTTTATTTAATTTAGCGTGTGTAGTAAAATAAATTCCATTTTCAACCAATATTTCTTTTTAAGCAAATTATCGTCTACCAAAGAATTATTAATATTCATATGCAACTAAAATATTAATTATAATATATGAATGAATTAATAATAATCTTCTGTCAATAATAGTCGTTAAAACTAGTCCCTTCTAACATAACATAGAAAATTCTATAACCGCACTTTGTGCTAAAATTTCTTATCTAAATATTGCTAAACAAAATTGAATAATGGTATTGAAAATAGCATTAGTTTATTTTTAGAAATTTGGACATGCAAAAATTCATAAATACGTAGTCCTATTTCTTACAAAATTCGTGATTTTCATCTCCATTTGAATAAATTCTGCGAAAAAGGATGAAAACTTATTGAAACAAACAAAAATTCGCTTATATATAAAATGTATGTATATCTTTACACATGAAATGTATTTTTTGGGAATTTATAGCGAAAACTGTTTTCTTCGATCTTTTAGAAAATACTAGCAGCTTTTAATTTGCTTCATCTTAACGCAAGTCTGGTTTGTGACAAAACAGATCATCAACATGATTTTCCTTTCATTTGTATAATTATATTCCAAATTGCTTCGTGTAGTCAATGTGTGTTTCTGTATGTAACATGAAGTGCATTTTTGTTAAAAATAAAAGTTTTAGCCTTCATTTTAATTTTTGTGTGTGATTATTTCTGTATGTAAATATTGTTTTCTCCGGTTATATTAAAAGAATGAAACAATCAAGTGTGTTCTTGTGCCGGTTGGATTGGATAAAGCACATTTAAAGATGTACATTTTGTCTAACCCAACTTATACCAGAAAGCTCACAAATATTTTCAAATATAATATTAAACATCTTCTTAACCGGCTATCTAGGGATTGGATTGATATTCCGATAATAAAATTGCTGGTTAAATCGTAGCAATTGGAATCCGGTAAATATTAAATAATCACGAAAAAAAAAACCCACAAGAACCAACAGACATTTGTAACCTGAACTATTGCACACTACTAGTGCAAAAACATATATTTAAAAATTATATAAATATATATGTTTAAATATATATACATTGTATGTAGAAGAAAATTTAGAATTTCTTCTTATGCGTTTTTCATTGCCTTGAGTTTATAATTTATTTTCCATTTCTCGAACTATAATGTAAGGTACATTTAATAAACTGAATGATAATAAATTTATGAACTACACGCACAAAAATGCTTACACATTCTTACAACAAACATTCCACTTTTTAAATGAATAGAGCAGAGGTCATCGACCTGGGTTCCCTGAAACTTTGACAGGGGTTCCGCAAGGGATCACTATTTGCTTAATCAAAGCGCTAAAATGTTTGTAAAATTTTAATTTTTATGAAAGATCAAATTCTTAAAGGCAGTTTGCTTGTAAAAACAAATATAAATAAATATTTTATGGATAAAATAAAAGCTGAAATTTCATAAAAGTAACCTGCTTTAAATACGGTAATCGAGACCCATTAGGTCCCATAATAGTCTCCGTCCTTTGGCTCATTCGATATATTTCAAATTGATATATCAACCAACACTCAGTTAAAACTAAAATTTAGTCAAGTTAATATTATACATTTTTGGATTGGTATTAGAAAATAATATCCTGAAATTGCCAAAAGAGCTGTGAAGCATCTAATGCTATATATTTCAACATACGTATGCGAAAAAGCTTCCTTTTTGTTTGCTGCGACAAAAACAAAATACAGAAAAAAATTGAATGCTGAAGAGGACGTAAGGTTGCAGATTTCTACAATTATTCCAGACGTAAAAATGCTTTTCAATAAAAAACAATCACAACCAAGTCATTAAAAAATTCTCTTCTTATTAATTTGTTATAACTTAAAATATTGTTGCTTTTGTTTATTATTCATAGAATATATTCTAGGAAATCAAAAAAAAAAAAAAAAAACACCATTAGCTACCTTACCATTCATTATCTTATTAAAATGTTTATGTAGTGATAAAATAAAGAAGCAGTTATAATTTTGTAAATTTGAGTAGAATAAAATTTTGATATCCTATTTTTTCTGCTCTTGGATCAAAGGGTTCCTTCAAGAAAACGGTAACCTCAAAGGGTTCCCCCAAGCGTAAAAGGTTGAATACTACTGGAATAGAGCATTTAAAAGAAAGTTGGCAGTGAAAGACACATCCACCTCATGACAAGTATCTTATAAATCATTCTTCGCCAGAGTAGCTGGTAAAAGGACAATTATTTGTGATAGGGTGCCTATAAAACACAATTTTTTGTCAAGACATTTTTGTGAAAAAATTTGATTTCATATTAAAATTCATTATTTCATCCTTAAAAATCTGTTTGAATTTTGTTTCCATCTTATTTAGAAGTTGAGTTACAGCAGTTTTAATGTATTACTTAATCAAGAATTTCTCTGACCGGACAGGCTCTGAAAACGACTTTTTTCATCACTGCAAATTAAAATGTCTCAAAATGTTATGTATCAATGGAAATGATATTTTATTCAAATGTTTCCCTTATACCTATACATAAAATAGATTAATAGCGAGATTTTATGATGGATAAAGGATTTTTTTTTTTTTAATATTGCAGTGAAATGGAATTTTAATGACTTTTGAAGAAAATTTCGGTTTATGACCACGAACTACCATAACTTCCTACGTAAATGGGCTGTATTATCAAATTAATGGTCTTTACTAGATAAAGTTATATTCTGTATTATATTCAATTTACAAAAAATGTCAGTATGTTTATTTTCTTTTGAGTTACCATGTTTTACGAAAAGTCTTAATTTTTGCTTATATTTGCATAAAATTCCCTTTTGACAGTAAAAGTATACACAAACAAAACTTTTCTTAGATGTTTTCTATTTTTGAAGCCCCATAAAGTCATAAAATATGCATTTTTTGACAAAATTTACTTAAACTCAAAAAATGTTCTTCACGAAGTTGAACATGCTTTAAAGATGTCTGCTATGTACGTCATTTAGAAAAACCAGAGACCTTTAAAAACATTTAAGTGAAAGGTTGTAAAGTACTGGAGACAAATATTATAGTCGATTGATGTTTCGTATTCGCTGTCAGATATAGCTAAAATTATAGCTGCATTTTTCGTTTTATTTATTGCTAATATACACACATTAACCAACAGGCAGGCATTCAAAAAAATTTACTAAAAATAAAGAGCATTCAAATCACAAAATTAGCGAAACAATCAAGTGTTTTTTTGAATTTGTTTTATTATTCACACAGAATAATTCATTAAAAAAATTAATGATCTTTAATACTTTTAAGATGTATACTTTCATGGCAACTGCATATATCTATTTATAAAGAAAATTAAAACCGTATATGGTCGTCAAAAATATTAAATCTGATTGCATAATATAATGCATATTTGTTATATCTGAAAAATTTGAAATTCATTTTTCAAAAGAAAAGTCGTTATTGGTCTTATTTTTCAAAAAGGACTTCTTGGATGACTTTTTTTATTTACATATTCTAAATGTATATAAAAACACAATTACTTCGTATTGGCATGAAAACTTTATTTACATCATAAAAGTGAAAAATATATAAAACAGAAGTATACCACGATATAAAAAGTATCGCACAAGTAATAAAAATAAATGAATCATATTGTACATTAATTTTTATTTTTTGCTAACAATTGTAGCAAAAGTATTATTTCTATCATTTTATTTCAATAATCTAAAAGATGCATACCTTCGTAAGTTTCAAACTTCGACTAATATGCTTTGTCCTTATTTTAATAATATATTATTTCATTAGTTATATAGAAAAAAATTATTTTAAGGCATGGGTGTAAGATACTCAATAAAATAATAGCTTTAAAATGTAATTAATATAATGATTGTTGTTTAATCATTTTCATTCAAATTTCATAATTAAAATAGATGCGTTGTAATTCATGATTATCAAAAATAAGTTCTTAGTTTATAATGGTGTGTGCTAGATTACATTTGATGAAGTTAAATTTATTGAAAATGTTTTATAATATAATATATTTAATTTATTTAATATCAAAGTATTATATATATCAGAAAATCAAATATTTAAATTAACTGAAAACATTTATTTTTAAAATAAACAAAAAAATATTTCATTACGAATATTTAATTTTTGAGAAATTATAGATTAAGTAATGTTTAATATCTAATTTATTATGTACGACTTACTGAGAAAAAAACTTAAATTTACGCTATTTTAAATAAAATACAAGTATATTTGTTAAAATTGACGAATATACCCCTATGAATTTACATATGGCTTGTTTCTTTCGAAGATATTTAATGAACTTTATGATTCCCTTTTTAGTCAATACACTACAACATAATTAAAAATTATCTAAAATAGTTAGCTAACATAATCAAAGTATATTCAATGAATATGTACATAAAAAGAATAAAATACCATGGAAGAACTGGTATTGTTTTATCGTAATTTCTAAATATTTAGAGAAATAATATTCTCAAGAAGTCTTGTTTCAAGACATTTCTGAAACGAATGTATAATTTTATTTTAAGAATTTTTTAATTTCAAATCCGATTCAAAAAGTTGCACTAATTCCTTTATCAAGCAAATAAAATTCATGTTTATCAAAAGCAACAGAGATGTTATTTCGTAAATGTATAAGAAATCAGTTAAAAATTTTAATTATTAAAATAAAAATAAACTTTAAACTTTCGAGATCGTCAAATAATTTCCAATTTTGTCTGGAATTCCTTTTGAAACTACTTAGTTAAACAAATTTTGTGACATTTACTCAAAACATATAATAATATAATGAGTGAATAATTATTATTTTCATATATAAATAAAAAAAATTACTTGATTTGCACTTATTAATGTTTCTTTAAATAATAAAAACAGGAGGGGGAAGAGATGTTCGGCTTAAATACTTTAAACGTTATATTAATGAGAGATAAACCAAAGAAACATAAGAAAGTTATAAATTGTTCTTTACTCTACACAAATTTTAGCAAAGTATTATACTTTACAAGAAAAGATTTTTAAAATTAATAGATATTTAACGAAAAAAACAACAAATATTTCACATTTCAATAATAAATATCGAACATAAAAAACGATGACACATAATTCGCATAACTTTTGACATATTCACAAAAAGTGATGATGACAACCTAAATTATAAAAATACTTTTAAAAATAAGTTCTTAAACTGTAATACGTTACAATGAAACGCTTCATGATCTTTAAAAAATAATAATTTGTTTAATATCATGTAACACCGAGAAAATATCATGGTATTACTCATGTAATTGATTTATCATAAATGAAGATTGGTAATGCTATTCGCTACAGATTTTCGCTTAGTAATACATACATCTGCATTTTTAAATACAATTTTTTTGAAAAAAAAGTATTTAAAAAGCATATGTGTTTTCCTGAAATAAATTTAAAAACATAACTACATGATTTTAAAAAAAAAAATATTTACAGAAAATTCGGAAGGAAAGGTTTCATTTTAAAATATTATCACAATGTATAATATCGTTTATAAAAATTATATCAAAAAATAACTATTTCATGAATTTAATGAAATCCAGATAAAACAAACGCACATTATTCAAATAAATGAGTTACCTACAAGAGTTTGAAGATCATTTATATACAAAAACTCATCATCTTTTAAAAATGACAAGCTATTTTTTATATACATCCCTGAAGAAAAAAATTTCATTCTGCTTCTTCTATAGTTTTTAACCCAGAATCACCAGAACGTGTACTACAAGTACTTGAACTAGAAATCGTAGAAACAACAGTATCAGTTGATACACTTCTGTGGATGACATTCATTATTCTATGAAAACTCTCTGACGTTTTCTTAGAAGCAGAATTGTCGGACATTTTTGAGACCGACTTTCGAATGGCATCACGATACAGACCAAAAACTCTACGATTGCAGACGAAAACACAGAAAATAAACACACCTTGCAAAGTGTTGAAAATAAGAAAAAGATACGTGAGAATTTTTCCAGTCAATCTATCTTCTCTTGTATATGCAGCAACAAATGCTAAAGTCCACGTGAGACCCACAACTGACGCCATTCGGGCATAAAGAAACACATCACTTTTGCCTCTTTGGTTGTTCTTTTGATTGCTGAGGTAGGAAATATGTTTCACGTTTCTAATCGAACAAATTGTCAAGATATAGAAAGTGAAGTTCACGCACATGATGATTGCTAAAGGAACAGCAAAGAAGATCACAGCAGCACTTTTGTTTGTGATCCAACACACATTGTTCTTTCCATAATGGGGGGAAAAGGTCGAATCGTCTAGAAAGTGATCGAGCAAGGAAGTGGTGATAATTATCAATAATGGACACCCGTAAGCATATACCATATACCAAACCAAGTACTTCCCTTTACTACGTATGTTGTTTAATATTGATTTGTTGCCGAATGTTTTATATAAATCGTAAGCCATAATATTCATCCACATAAAGCAACAAAGGATTTCATAATGTAAAAGACAAGCTACTGCTTTGCAAGCTTTGCCGGTCACCGTATTGCGTTGGCCTAGTAAAAAAGTTACCTGCATCGCCAACAAGGAAACTGTCAAGTTCATGGTATTGCATCCAGGAAGATTACGAAGACTGGAGAAAAAAGAATATGTCGCCAAAACTGCAATCATAGCACAAACAGAAATCCATGACAAAATGAAACTCAAATAAGCTTGAACTACATCCATTTCTATGTAATAATCATTATTGTCATTTTTCCACTTTGGGGCCAATATACACACTACAATACTGTCATTTTCTCCTTCTTCATACTTAGAGTCGTCAACTACATTTTTATCAATACTACCATTCATAATATCAAGGCTGCCATTTTCTGTAATTAAATATTCATGTTTCTCAAGAACAACTCGAGTACAAGACTTGTTTAATTGTACCTTCCACTCGCAAACGATGGCCACGCCACTCACATTTATTAAGTTTTGATTGAATTGGTGACCTTGATACAGAATGTTAGCTACGAAGTGACCTTTAGGGTAAAATTTGTCAGTTTTGTTGATATAAATACCTTGAATTCTTTCTCCGACAGTTGAAGTTATATTATCATTTAGTATTAGCCTGAAATCAGAATTCCAGTACTGTTTCTGCTCGAAACCCTCTTCAGGTTTACACCAAGATTTAATAAGATCAACTGTTTGATATATCTCGTAAATTCGACTAGTAGTGTTACTGATACCTAAATCAAAACCATTCACCGATAGAGCAGAAGCCAATAAAGAAACAATACTGTCAACCGAAGGCTCCGGTTCCGTTGAGTTGTCTGAATTTGGTTCATATAAATCTAAATCAATAGTAAAATTTATTTGATGGTATTCATCCATAACTGTTAAAAATTCTAGTGTTTCATTAAGTGTTTTAAAGTCTCCTAGGGAAATATTGAAACTGACGTTTCTTATGCGATCGATTGTGATGTTAAAAGAAGTAGAAAACGATTCTCTAATGGAATCGCAAATTTCAGATATGTTCCGCTTGTGGAAGTGTAAGAAATCGAATAATTCCATTTCGGCACTGAATGTCAAATGGACAAAATCTGCTTCGGTATATGGAACAGTGATGTTATCTGTGGTTGTATTTCCTTCATCGTAACTGTCTTTTTTAACGCATTGGTAATCTATTAGAACAAATTGGGTACTGCAGTGAAGCTTTCGACATATTGCACTGAAAGGATTCCAGATTTTGCCCTTGCCACATCTGCGTTGATGTTCTTTCATTGCATCGTCTCCCTCTGACGAAATGTATACTCTTTGACGGCCGTCCAATCCAAAATTTAACAACATTGAGAATGTCGCCGGAATGTCATCCAATCTTAATCCCTGAATATCATTAGTTATACCAGTAACTTCAAAATCCGTAATAAATTGTTTTATCATTCCAGCCATTAAGATGGGCGCAGCTGAGCGATTTGAAAGTAAACTGGGAAAGTTAACACATCTCAATTCACTCAGTGACTCGTTATGGCAAAGGGCACAGTAAACATTCTTGTATGCTGTGTTTGTTTCTTGAGAAACTACAACACCAGAAGTTTTTTCACACATTAAATATAAGTCACTGTTTCCGTTATCAGGGCAGGAATCAATAACAGATGGAAAACAGATTCTGGTAATTTTACTTGAATAAGCAGTAGAATTCCTATCACTGTGACCGAAGTCATCAATTTCTTCTGCCACTTCCTGGATATTGGGAGAAGTAAAATTATTTTCATAATTGCACAGTGCACAAAAGGAATTTTTATACAATATCTTGTTTTTATCAAAAACTGGCCAAAATTCTTTTTCGCAATTTTTACACTTAGACGCGGCTACTTTGGAACAATGATTCTTGATGAGTTTCCCACAGTAGGGCTCAATCGTTTCATTGCACTTTAATCCCAATTGTTCTGCACAACGGCGATGAACATACTTTTCACAGCGAACGAAAGTATCCTCGAAATCGGTTGAATTGGATTGAAAGTTTGAGAAAGCGCATTCAGGTGTTACTTCTGAATTGCAAAGCTTCTCTAAAGAATCGTTTTTCCATTGTGGCGAACAGCTCGAAACCATAAACACGGGATAATTTTGGAACAACAGTTCGCATGTAACATTCGTGAAATCCTCTTTGTTTGGGGTGGCATTGCTACCACATTCCTTTTCAATGTCCACGCAACAGTCAGAATAAAAAGAACATTCTGGATCGCAGTTGCAAGTGAAGGGTAATCCACGAGGTTGCTCGCCACAACGAGAAATGCAGGAGTCATATGGAGAACACAAAGATTCCGATATTGATGAAACACAGTTTGGCTTATTTAAGCCAGGAATGCACATTGAGACACCAGAATTGTTGGAGGTAGGTGAATGTTTTTTCTGCAACTTTAATAGATGCGATACCGAGTCATTGTTCTTGTGACTAAAAACTGATGTTTTCAATAAATTGGACTTTTCCTTTTCGTGATTCACACCGCTTATTAACTGGCCAAAGAAGAAGTACAACAAAATACAACGCTTTGTGGTATCCATCACTCTTTGCACAGGTTTTACTTCTATTTATAGACGAAGATCAAACGATACTTTGAGAAGAATAAATCCATTTTCGACTCCAAGTTGTTGCTTCGACCGTTCTAGCATAATATCACCATCATTATTCAAAGTAGTAATACTAAAGCCACACAATAAGTTCCCATGAATCAGCCATCGAAAATAACGCCATTTCAATTGAACTAAAACAGTCTTAATAATCCCACTCGAAACACCGATTCAAAGAATACTTAGTGTTTACTTAAAACTGAAAAAAATCCTAGGAGCATTACAATTAACGTATAATATCGAGAGATATTTTTTTCCCTGTCGAAATGTTGGATAGAGCTCTTGTTTTCCAAATGAAGAACGTTTATCTTTCATTGTTTCCTTTACTTTCACAGCTGTCAAGCTATCTCCAGGGAAAAGCCAGATGTTACAAAGAATGAACTTCAATTAAAAGACTTACATTTACGTAGTCTCTGTATGCATATTCAAGGGGAAAGAATGTCCATTATCTAATAGTTTCCGTTCGAGATTACAATATCTATTTTAATTTGATGCTTATATAGACTTTAAACTTAGCTGGTCTTATATTTGATCTGACAACACAAAATAAATATTTACTAGCCTAGTAGAGGAAAATGTATAAGAAATTATCTTTTAAGATAGTTCGCGATTATTGATAATATTCTTTAAAAGGTAAAGTTCGCAACAGCTCCTCAATGATTCATATTTTTTAGTTGTAAGAGAGAGTAAATCTAACAAAAAATATAAAAGTTTTATTAATGAAACTTTTTAAAATGTATTTTAAAAAGCTTTAAAAATAAATTATACTGCAGACTAAAATATACTATGATTTTTTTTAATAAAATAAAAATTAAGAATCATTCACAGGGAGTGAATGTTAACAAATAAAGAAAGGAAATGTAGTTCTATAATTTTACGAATATTATTTCAATTTATTTTTTTCTTTCTGTCAATAGATGTTTGTTCAAAGTTACATTGTATATGGATTAAATTTATTTAATGCTCAAAAAATTGAAAGGATTATTTGTAAATGTAGCAAGTTTGCAACAGAATTTTTAATTACTAAATTCGGAGTAACACTTTGGTCCGCTTCAAAACTGAGAGTGTAGTGCGTACGTGCGTACAAATGAGTATTTCTTCGAACCAAAAACAATTTTATACAGGGTGTTTCAAAATTCATGTGCAAAAATTTAAGAAGGGGAAATAGAAAATAATTAAACAAGCAATTTTTACAAATGCATAGACAGAGACCAGGCGAAGTCCATACCTCCAGAAATCCATTGTAGAAATGACGTTGTGTAAGAAAACTCACGTTTTATGCTTTCCATTACAGCGCCGTCTAGTGGTTCACCGCTTGCTTTCCGCCTGTGCTGTGTATGGTGAAAATTGCTTAGACGCTTTCTATAACTCTTTTAATTTTTGCCGATGAATTTCGAAACAACTTTTATGTGTATGAGAGTCCGTGTGTGCATGACGAATTCAATTTATCACCTTTTTAATATTGGCTATTTCAACTCCAGTTCAAATATTGGCGTTAAAAACTACTACTACTTACATTTCTCGAGTCATGGGAAAAAAATTTTCTTCCCAAACTCTATTAGAATTGAAAAACATTCTACAATAAAAATTAAGGGAAGTTATACATTATTGAATTAATGTATTTGTACGAAATACCGTGTTATTCATAATTCCCTTCCGATTTTCGAAGCTCTATATTAAAAGAAAAACTATGACGAATACAGCAGAAAAAAAAAGAAGAAAAAAAACTTGAAAGAATATAGAAGAAATTCAAGTTTTATTTACATACATTACAGGTGTTCTATGTGTGAATCCTTAGTCACACGGCATACATCAATACGATAGTCCAGTTACTGCCACACTTCACTCAACATTGTACAATCAATGTAATTGACAGCCTTTGTTATCCTTTCAAGCAGTTCATCCACATAACTCGGCAAAGAGGGTACGAAAACTTAGTCTTTTACATACTCCCACCAGGAAAAAGTCCGGTGTTGAATCCGGTGAGCTTGGGGGGCTATAGCAAAAGAGATGCGCCATCTTCGGAAGTTAATCCAATCCAAGGATAAGGTGTGTGTTAAGGGTTTCACGCATTGCGCACAAAAAAATAGGTAGGAGCTTAGTTGTGTTCAGAAACGAAGACGTCCTCCTCACGTTCCTCTAATTTCGGCATTATTCATAATTGTAGCATATCCAGGTATATGTTGCATTATAAGTCGCAAACAACATCTGACTCTAGATCAGAACGTAAGGAATATCACACAAGAAAGGATCTGACAGACTCATGACAACTTAATAATAATTTTTTAAACCTTTTAAAATCCTTTAAAAGAACGATTAAGAAGGACAGACAGACAGGAGATAGCACGGTGAACCTAGAATGCAGTTCCTCTCTCATTCCCCCATCTGTTTTTTTGCTTTCCAGTACTACCTTATACAGCAGTAGCAGAAGGTATTAATTTCTCTTCGGCTTCACTTTGTTTACACGTGCTTGCCTTGACAGAATAGCCGGCTCGCCCTCTTAGTGGCGGAATCATAGTCGGTTTGAGGTATCAGCAGTCGCTACAGTACTCCCCCAGCAATCACGCAGACGGTGAACTCTAGAATTGGACAACTGGACGCTCTCCAAATGCGTGATGACAGCAGAAAAAAGAGCCTTCTTCTTGTCTGCGTCCGTACACAGAAGAGCTGGCTTCAAAACATTTGGTGAGATGTTAGCTGCGTTGAGGGTAAACCCGTTCGCTCCCAGCGTGTCACAGACGATACGCTCGTGTTGGCTCTCCTGTGCCCTGCGTATCACGGGTGATACGCTCAGTGAATGTCTTCTACGGCCCAGCGTATCAATAGAGATACACTCGATGAGAACGTTTTATTTGATTTTTTAATGTTACTATATGGCGCTACAATACCACGAAATCTATATAAACTGCTGTTTGTAGAAAATGCAACACCATGAAGGAATCATCAGAATCAAATGAAATTCGCAGCAAATGTCAATTATAGGATATTATGCAAATTAATAAAGTTTCAGAGCCATCGCGCGTGCGCGGCGCGCGCAGCGCCCTCTGAATTGATGCTGAAAGCGTATAAATAAAGTGCTGTAGCGGGACGTTGAAAAAAGTCTATGATTATTTGTTAGTGGCAAACGTTTAGTGAGACCTGAGTATGCCTCCACGACGGAAGAATAAGAAATTCAAGCAACTTACGGAGTTTGAACGAGGGAGGATAATCGGCCTTCGAGAAGGGGGATTTTCCTATCGCGCAATAGCAGCTCGTATGCAGCGGAACAGTTCCACAGTGATGCGAGTTTGGAAGCAGTGGACCGACGAGCACCGAACAACTCGAAAAACAGGCACTGGACGACAGAAGGTGACGTCAGAGCGCGATGATCGACACCTGCTCCGCATGGCGGTGAATGATCGCACAGCTTCCTCCAGGCAGCTGGCAGCACGTTGGTCTACTGCTACAGGTGTACAATTGTCGGCTTCGTCAATTCGTCGTCGTCTGCTGCGCCGTGGATTGCGTGCAAGGGTGCCTTTATACAGGATTCCCCTCACGGCGAATCATCGACGGCTGCGTCGGCAGTGGGCTCTTGAGCACAGAGACAGGCGAGCTGATTGGCACCAAGTTGTCTTTTCAGATGAATCACGCTTCAATTTGTGGACCCATGATGGCCGTGTTCGTGTTAGACGTTATGCCGGTCAACGCTGCCTTCCTGAGTGTATTATTGAACGACATAGTGGTCGAACACCCGGAGTTATGGTCTGGGGTGCGATTTCGTATCATGGACGATCCAATTTGATACGAATTGAGGGTAATCTCAATAGCAACAGGTACGTCCGTGAAGTGCTACAGCCCGAAGTCGTTCCTTTCCTTCAAGGCATCCCTGGAGCTATCTTTCAGCAGGATAATGCACGCCCACATGTTGCGCGGACTGTTCGAGACTTCTGTTCAGCACAACGCATGCAACTTCTTCCTTGGCCTGCTTATTCACCGGATATGTCGCCTATTGAGCACGTGTGGGATATGGTTGGTCGGCGTCTCGCTCGTGATCCGCGTCCTGCAGTTTCCAAAGACGAACTTTGGTTGCGCATACAAGCGATATGGAATTCTCTTCCTCAAGCAGATATTCAACATCTGTTTGACTCCATGCCACGTCGTATAGCAGCACTTATTGCAGCGCATGGTGGCTGCACCAAATACTGATTTCGGACGCTTAATTTGTTTCTTTTGTTTTGAAAATTTCATCATTTATTTGTATCAGTACAAGTCGTTTCTGCATTAAATTTCATTTGATTCTGATGATTCTTTCATGGTGTTGCATTTTCTACAAACAGCAGTATAGATAGGTTATTTGGAGTATTGACCTTGGTGATATAGGCTTGGATTTCACTTCTGGCTACCAGGGGGGGGAAGTAATTGTTAAAAGCACGTGCTGCGGCGCGGCTCTTTAAATATAATGACATGATTTAAAGGGTGCACTTGCTTTCAGTTTACTTTTTCTTTCTTCTTGCTTCTTAGAAGTTCGAAGGAGAATTTATGGCCCTTTATGGGAGTTAGGGCTTTAGGTAGCAGATGTTCTCAGCTGTTCGTTTCATTGGGTCAGTTTTTATTTGTAGCGACAGTCATGACGAAAAGAAAGTATTTATCTGATACTGAGATTTTCGAAATAATGAATGAATCTGACAGTAATGTTAGTGAAAATAATCGAAATCTGTGCATAGACATTAAAGTAAAAAAAAAAGGACTAAGATGTGTCCTTTGCTCAAAACTTTGCGTGAAGCGTCAAAATATGTGTGTAAGACATTTGACGTAGTACTATGCATTGATTTTTTTTATAATTATACCATATAGTAAAATAAGATTTATCTTTTATATCTATATGTTCCTTGTAATAGTACATCATTACACCAGGAAATTTATGTAACAAATGTAAATATATT
Source organism: Nephila pilipes (assembly GCA_019974015.1). Classification (NCBI taxonomy): domain Eukaryota; kingdom Metazoa; phylum Arthropoda; class Arachnida; order Araneae; family Nephilidae; genus Nephila; species Nephila pilipes. Next base: position 212,526 of record BMAW01019562.1, on the reverse strand, counting down.
TTGTATTTTCTTAAAGTATGATTTTTAATGTAATTTATGTATAAAACATTCAATTTTCGATTGAATCTTTTTTTCTTTTGTATATATTAAGTTTAATGCGTTTTAAATAATATATGTAAAAACTAAAATATGTATAGCCAATTTTAAAGGGATTTTTTTCGCGAATTAGGCTTGATATCTAAAATCGTCTGGGCATAGCGTAACACTCCGCGGTAAGAAGCCCAGAGAAGCACTTTTTTTCTTCCTCCGGTAGCGAAAGGGTTAAGAAAGGTGGATCCTAGTGTCCAGTTCAATGCTGGCAAAAAAGGTCGGATAAGTCGTGCTGAGGCTGAGGAGAGATTGATTTGCGAGTCCAGCGGAATATATCAAAAAGTGAGTCTTGGAACTCCCAAAATGTGATCATCCAACATAATACTGCAGAAATAGTCTGATAAGCTATGCTGTGGATGATGAATTTAAAATTCCAGAGAGTCCAGTACAATATTCTAGAGAACGTAGAGCAACTGTACTGAGGACTAATGCTTATTCTATGCAAATAGAAATGTCCAAAAGAAACTTCGCATGAGAAAAATTTGTCTGAGAAGAATACCATATTATAGAATCATTTATACGGTAGAAGAATACGGTATTATAGAATCATTAACTGCATATAGAATAAGATTTTGTTGTTTAAAGATAAGATCATGCTGTGTAAAGAACTGCAGGAGGGTATTTAAAAACATCCTTCGACTACAGGAGAAATTTGAAAAATATCCGTAACACAGGATAGAAAATTTGAGATCAAAGCAGCAATAACAGAGTAGAATTAAGTCGATTTGCTAGTAACAACAGTCATAATAAATTTTGATTCGATTTTGGGTTAGTATCATCCTCCCAAAAAGACAGTGCTTCGATCGCCACACGTGAATGAACATGGTAACACAGGAAAAGCATAGTCGGAATTTAACGTCGAAAAGTGAGCAAATTAAGAAATGGAGCTAGAGCCAAATCTGAGTAATCAAAGAAGAAAACACGTCAAAAAGATTAACTGAAAAATCTGCAAAAGAAAAATGTACTTCAAAAATAGTCCATAGTGTGAAAGGGCGGGTAACCAAATGTTGCGTTATAAGTCGCAAACAATATCTAACTCTAGATCAGAAGGTAAGGGATATCACACAAGAAAGGATCTAACAGACTCATGGCAACTATAATAATAGTTTTTTAAAAACCTTTTAAAATCCTTTAAAAGAACGATTAAGAAGGACGGACAGACAGGAGAATGCACGGTGAACCTAGAATGCAGTTTCTCTCTCATCCCTCCATCTGTTTCTTTGCTTTCCAGTACTACCTTATACAGCGGTAGCAGAAAGTATTAATTTCACTTCGGCTTCACTTTGTTTACACGTGCATGCCTTAACAGAATAGCCGGCTAGTCCTCATAGAGGTGGAATAGTAGTAGGCTGGTGGTGATCAACAATTATCACATATACTACACCAGTAATGGTCCTCTCTGTAAGAAAAAAATGACCCGCAGACAAGTGAGAAGGTGATAGCGTTAAATACGTTAATCTTCAGGGAATCACGATAGTGTTCCCCGAAGGTTACGATGAGGATTTTCGGTGCCCCAAATGCATGAGTTGCGGCTCTTTACCTTAGCGAAAGGTGGATTAGTCACTAAAACTCCATTTTGGCCTTAGTGTTTCACATTCTAGAACATCGATGCAAAACTTCATATGAGAAATGCAATCTAACGAAGTCAACGCTTGCAACAACTGCAATCTGTGCGGCTCCATACACAGATTTTTAACGTACAATTCGCCACCTTATTAATTACGAAATCCCCAATTTGCGGCTTGCACGTGCCCATTAACGCTTCTTGTACATCAGTTATGGCTAGAGCCCGGCCGACATCTTCTTTGCTTATTACTAAGGTTACCAAACGTCCTCCTTTAGGGAGGACAGTCCTCCTTTTGTAGGTTCTGTCCTTCCTCGAAAAGGGTCCTCCTTCCTGTCCACCTCTTCAGTATTTCAAAACTAATCTATTTATCTCCGGATTCAGAGATGCCACGCCTAACTGTTACGGAAATGTTGAATACAAAAAACGTTTAGCATATTCAAAAGTTACATGGCTTACTCTAAAACCTGCTATAGAGCATATTCTACAGTTATATGAGCCTATCCGTTCATTTTTTCAAAATTTAAATAAATGTCCAAAATTTTTTAAATCTTTTTTTTAACTATGAATTATCGGAGATATTAATGTATTTTGTACATAATCAGACATCTATTTTCCACAAAACGATTCAAAAGATTGAAGGTGAACATATTTCAGCTACAGAAGTTAGTATTATTTTGAACGATTTTGTTCTTCAATATAAATCACGATTTGAAGAAAAATTTATTCCTTTAATAATAAAAAGTAAAAATTAAATTATCAATCTTAGAGCAATCAAATCCTAGCAGAACGGAAGAGTGCGTCAAAGAAGTGCAGAATTTCTATCAAACACTTTTCCAATAGGTCGAAGAATGGTCCGAAATAAACATCACAGAAAATAATAGTTTTCAATTGTGTTTGTTGACTTCATCGCAAATAAATTGGACAGAGATTAAAAATTGTGTTGAGTTTTTATCAAAAGAAATGCCTGATATTAAAATCGATGACAATTGTCTATTTGAAGAAATTAGAAGAGTGAATGTATATTTAAATTCCGATAAATTAGAACAATTGGAAAATCAGCATGTTGAAATTGATAAAAGATGGGTGGAAATATTTAATCATTTCAAAATGAAAAACATCCCATATGAAAATTTATTGAATTTATGCCTTGTTGCCCTGGAACTAATGCAGCAGTTGAAAGATTTTTTGTTTCATTGGTAATGAGTTTTGGTCAAGTGAGAAATCGAGATGGAATGTTTATACTCTAGCTGCAGCACTTGCTGTAAAATTCAATATGAAGGATATTTCTTGCTCCGAAATTTCCAATATATTGTTAGACAATGATATGTTACAAAAAAATATTCCTTAAGTGGGAAAATGTTCTTTTAATTAAATAATTAAAAAGGATGTAAGCATAATTAGTGTATTTTTGTTTGATTTAATAAAATGTTTGATTTATTTACGCAGTAATTTTTTCGTCCTCGTTTTCATTGTAAAAAAATTGGTCACCTTATTGCTATGCAGGCATTCTGTTTCGTTGAACTTCTTGTACCACACATGAATTGTCTTGTTAATTGGCCCTTGAGTTCGATATTTCGTATGAAAGGCTGAACAACACCACAGATTTAGGTTTTGAAAATTCTAAGACACAAAAGACTTTTTATTCGCCTGTAAAGCCATTTTTATTTACTAACTGCCTTCAGTGGTACGCGTATGGCCATCTACTGGCAACTGCTGATAATAAGACTTGAATTGTTTCTGTATTTAGTGCAATGCTCCTTTTTGATTTATTCGTCTTTTTTTTTATTATAGTGTTTCGAAACCTGGGAGGGAATTATGAATAACCCTGTATAATTTTAAAAAACTGTGAATATGTTCTGCTAATACAACACAATGCTGATGTTAAATTATTAGCGATCAAAATACACCAAGCAGTCGGTCAGTCTGGATCCATACGCTTCTGGCTGAAATACACTACGTGACAGTGAAAATGCAACACCAAGACGGAATGAACAGAAAATTATGTAAATTTCAGGGCAGACGTCACCGAGTTATGGAAATGATGTGAAAGGCACAGCTCTCCAGCATACTTTGAAGAAGATATAAGGAACCTGCTGAATGTTCAATTTTGTTCTTGCTTTTTGAATATAGAGAGTTCTACTATGAAATAGGTGATAGAAGGACGCTTTTTCTCTCGCTTCTACTGATCTGGCTTTTCAACGTTGAGCTTTACCTGAACTGTACTTTTAAGTACATTTGTGGGAAGGTAGCTCACTGAATCACTTTAATATAATAAATCTCCCGACACCTGCTCTTTTTCTTGACGACCATGGCAAGGTCGGACTCCTAAAACGAAATGGACCTTATGAACGAAAGGTCGGCATCCTGCCCCCCCTACGTCTTCGCAAGAGGAGGACACTCCCTGCATACAGTTACAACGAGCAACAGCCAACATTCAGAGGTTCACCATGATCAAGGACACCAGACATTCAAATATGAAAACTTCTGAAAAGTCAATTTTCTTCTCCGAAGACGAACCCACCTACTAAACGGAACACCAGCTCTACCGAGACGTCCCCAGACAATTGGAATATTGGGTAAATAAATTTGGTTCTATTCCCCCTTGTGAGTTAGACAGCTGCCCTTTCCCTGACAGCAATAATTCCTCAATTAAAAAAAAAAATCTCCTGAAACACCACTAAAAGTTTAAAAAGGAAGAAAATTAATGAAAATAGCTACAACCCCTCCTCAGAGAAAAAATGTTAAAATAATAACCCAACTTTAAAATTAAAAAATTCAAACATTTTCGAAAAATTAATGAGGTCTCTGAATCGCGTGCAGACGTCAACAAGGAACATGAATTAACCCATTCACTACCAGCGTATCACATTTGATACGCTCGCGGTGGCTCTCCTGTGCCCAGCGTATCACAATAGATACGCTCCGCAATGCCTTCTGCAGACCAGCGAATCAATAGTGATACGCTTAAAGAGAACGTTTTATTTGATTTTTTTAATATTATTAGATGGTGTTACATTACCACGAAATCTATATAGATAGGTTATTTGGAATATTGACCTTGGTGATATGGGCTTGGATTTCACTTCTGGCTAACAGGAAGGAGGGAATAATTGTTAAAAGCACGTGCTGCGGAGCGGCTCTTTAAATGTAATGACATGACTTAAAGCGTGCACTTGCTTTCAGTTTACTTTTTTCTTTCTTCTTAAAAGTTCGAAGGAGAATTTATGGCCCTTTATGGGAGTTAGGGCTTTAGGTAGCAGATGCTCTCAGCTGTTCGTTTCATTCAGTCGGTTTTCATTTGTAGCAACAGTCATGACAAAAAGAAAGTATTTATCTGATACTGATATTTATTAAATAATTAATGAATTTGACAGTAATGTTAGCGAAAATAATCGAAATCTGTGTATAGACATTAAAGTAAAAAAAAAGGACTAAGACGTGTCCTTTGCTCAAAACTTTGCGTGAAGCGTCAAAATATGTGTGTAAGACATATGATGTTGGACCATGCATTGATTTTTTTATAAGTATACCATACAGCAAAATAAGATTTATCTTTTATATTTATATATTCCATATAATGGTACATCATTACACCATGAAATTTATGTAACATATGTAAATATATTTTGTATTTTCTTAAAAGTATGATTTTTTATGTAATTTTATGTATAAAACATTCAATTTTCGATTAAATCCTTTTTTCTTTTGTATATATTAAGTTTAATGCATTTTAAATAAAATATGTAAATACCAAAATATTTTAATGACTAGCTGATTTTAAAGAAATTTTTTTCACGAATTAGACTTAGTATCTAAAATCGTCTGGGCACAGAGTGACTTCTCCGCGGTAAGAAGCCGCGGGCCCAGAGAAGGACTTCTTTTTTCTCCCTCAGGTTGGGAAAGTGTTAAAAAATAATTATTATGAATTTTACCTCGTCACTCCAGCTTTGAAAAGACCGGTAAAAATTTACTTGAAAGGACTTCCGAGAAACACGAGCACCATTAACATTGAGAATAAGCTTCAAAATCTTGGCTTCGAAGTTGACAAAGTCAGTCAATTCCACAAAAAATGCAACATAAAACTACCTGTCTTCCTGATTATTCTATCACGATCGGTAGACACCGAAAAAATTTACGAACTCGACAAGTTATGCTACATGACCATCAAAGTTGAAAAATATAGAGGAAAAGGTGTAACATAATGTTAAACATGTAAAAAATTCCACCACTCCTCCGAAAACTGCCACATGGCACCAAGATGTCTCAAATGCGAGAACCCTCCCTTCAATAGAGATTGTGATATCAGAGAAAAAATAAAAGATCCCTGGCGTATCAACTGTGAAGTCTATGGACATATGGCCTCCAGGGCAAGGTGTCCCAAAACCACCTGAAGGCACGTCGCAAAATAAAAAATTCAACAGCAGAAAAGTGGATGAAAATATCTCATACGCGTATCGCCGTAGTTGCTCAGAACCACCACGTTTCAGAGGCCTCGGCACCAAACGACGACTGACAAGAAAGAGCAAAACGCCCCTCTTCCATTTAAAATTACTAGGTTTTGATAGTTTGCAAGCCATTGAGCTTCTTCAAAACTTAGCGAAACTTCTGAATAAATTTCCGGCTCTTTTAAACATTTTAGAAAATGAAAATAATAAAAATGTTAAAAACAAACGCATCAAGAAAGTTTGCCCTCTTAAAAGCACTTTTTGACAATAATTCTGATTATTAATACACCCACCCCCTCTTTAAAAAATGTTACTAATTTTTAAAACTTGAATTATCTTGGTTTCAGTTTATGTTCCAGGAACAATAACGGAGTACAATCTCGCTTTGTTGAGCTTAGATTTTCGTAGAGAAGCACGCCTGAGACTTCGAAATAAAATTTATCTTACAAATTATACCCCTTACTAAAACAGCTGTCAAACAGAAAATCATGCCTCAAAGGACACCATGATCTTTGGCAAAAACTCAATCCCACATCATTGTCAAACTATCCCACCACTCCACTATGTCGAAGCAACAATAGTAATTATTACTTCTAATTACTACTGTAAAGACTTCAATCACTTAATTAACCATTCCTAATATAGATGGCAGCGCAGAGTCGCCTCTCGATGCTGCTGTGATACGGTCGGCTGGAAGAAAAGTTCCGAAGATTGGCGCGAATGAATCCTATCCGTTGGGACCAGAAAGGACGTTGGGTGTGGCGGATAGCAGGAGAACTGTGATGTGTTTTTCTTCGAAGCTCTTGTGTTGAGCGTGTGATATGTTTACCTTAACTGTTCAAAATGTTTTATGTGTTCTGTAATATCCGTCTTCTTGTGCTGTTCTGTGACGTCGTGTAGTAATAAATTAAATTTTAAAGAATGAAGAATTTTTATTTCGAGTTGAACCCGTCACACTACCTTATTTTAATTGTTTCCGCCCTCTTCAGACCTAAATATTATCACTAATTAATTAGAAACTCTGCTGCAAACAAGCTCTAACTGTGTGATTTTTGGCGATTTTAACGCCACACGCAGACATTGGAAGTGTCATGTTGATTCTACTAGAGTAGGCAGCTCAAACACTTTTCAAAAAAATTAAACCTCCAAATTGCCAACCCCATCACCTACTAGATTTGGATATAAATCTTCCAATACTATTGATATTGTTTTAATCAGGGAATTTTATTACCCGTTTGAAATTAATTCTCATCCGGAATTTTCATCAGATCATAACCCACTCATAATAAATTTTAACTTTCACAGCCCTCTAGAGAACATAAATAGACTTTTTTTCATGAACAGGTCATAATACACCTCCCTCATCAAAAACAATATCAACTTTCAAGATTATACAAATATAAATTCGACCGAAAAAATTGAATCAAAGATTGTTGAGCTCACTGAAGTTGTCTCTTCTACCCATAAAAAACCATCCATTCCCGTTGAAAATCCCAGCACAAATTACGCCCCCTCATATATTAGAATTCTAATTAAAAATAAAAAATAGTCTGAGAAACATTTTTCAGCAATCTTTTGACCCCGTAACTAAATAAAATCAAAAGCACTATTAAAAAAGAAATCGAAAAATTCTCAAACGAAAATTAGAATTCCCATCTTCTAAAACTAAACATTCCAGATGGCTCCTTTTGGCAAAAAGTAAAAATCTTTAAAAATCCCCACACCCGTAACTCCACACAGGTTACAGTGGTTGATGATACACGAAAATCCAACTTTCTGTCCAATTCTATTGCATTAAACTTTCAAGAAAACAGTAGATCCACAAATTCCTTCCATAATTTTGACTCAAAAGATTAACTCCTTCCCTAGCATCCCCCCCCTACTCCCAAATGAACCAGCAGATCCCACTGATGTAATTAACTTTATTAAAAACTCTAATCCTAAAAAGGCACCCGGACATGACGGGATAAAAAATAAAATGCTCAAAAAGCTCCCCCAAAGGCAATATATATTTTCACGTATCTAATTAATAAAATTCTTAAATTTATTTACTTTCCAAAAATTGCACTTGTTTTTCCAATCCTCAAACCTGGAAAGAACAAACATTTTCCGGAAGACCAATCTCTCTTCTCCTATACTTCGCAAGCTAACATAATTTATTATCTCAAAAGTGAATGAATGTAAAGATTATTGGCGCAAGAGCCAGATATGGCTATGCTGCGCCAAACAAGATTTAACTGTGGTCTAGACGTGAAATTGAAAAAAGGTAAAAATGGTTGACAAGAAGGAGGGTCGAAAACAGAGAAAGATCGCTAGGGTATCCCGGAAGTGCGTCCCCCGTGTTTACCAAAGTCAGTAAACCCCGTGGGAAAGAAAAGATCACTAAGGTGCCTCGGGGTCATGATGCCCGTACTTACCTGAAGAAGGCAAGCCCCTGATATAATCCCCAGGGGCAGGGTGCCCGGCTATACCCCCAGACGCTGGGTACCCTTTTACGACATGCATGAGCTACAGTGGGACTATTCTGTCATTCCCGGTCACCACACGGATCTATTATCTCAAAAATTACTTCCTTTACTACAGAAACTAACCTTATTAATGCTAATTAATATGGTTTTCTTAATCAGCTCTTCACTGTACATCCACTCCTAACATTAACAGAAACCATTGCCTTTGGATTTGAAAAGAAACTAACAACTGAAGCCGTCTTCCTTGACATCGAAAAGGCTTTCAATAGAGTTTGGATAGAGAGCCTCATCTACACGCAAACTTATTAATTACAATTTCCCTCTTCACTTAATAAACTCAGACCTCAAAAATAGATCTTTCTAGGTTAGAGTTAAAAGAAAAATTATCTTCCTCACATGAAATTAAATCCGGAATCGCCCATTGGACCTTTTCTGTTTAATTTGTACCTAAATGACATCCCGAATTACTCCCAATAGCAGCATCGCCTCTACTCCTCAGTCAACCAATCCAAAAGCAAGATCTCTTCAATCTCTCAGCTCAGCTTTTCATCGAATCTTGGTTCTTCATTTCCACTGAAGCTCCTTCCACTTCCAATAGATGGCGCCGTACTTCCTCCAACTTCATTCTACTATTTCTCAAAGACCCTCCAATAGAATATCAAGATATTTTCGACACTTCAACCTAGGAAGCACATCTCCAACATGAAAAATCCATCCTCCCAATGTATCATTTAAATGCCAGATTTGGGCTGGTGGAGCGCCCATTGAATTTCAACGTCAAAGAATTACTTCCTAATATCCATTAACATCCATCACACTAGGACCGCATCTATTAAGAAACAAGCAATTTAACACTATTGGTTGCCATTCGGATATCAAAATCGGAAATTTCTCTGACGAATACATTATAGAACGCTTCCGATTGTTCTCAGTGATCCACAACTACAACCTATATGTCTCGTAATTTTGTACCACGATCAGACGACGAGGTCCACATTCACGCCACATTAAGGATTTGAAGTCATGCACATTGGATTTTCCGACGGATTGATTGATGTCTCATTTTGAAGCAACACGAGAGGTATTGGAAGATTAGTTTATGTTAACGTAGCACTAGAAGTAACACGAGGGCTTTTGGCGACGGACCTCGGTAATTTTGAACCACGGTCAAGTGACGAGGACGACACCTTCCTCGCCTAACTTCCACACCACGCCAACGGGAGGACTTTGGATCCCGACAGATTTAACCTGCATCAGCTCCGGCTACACGGCGGGTCTTTAGCGGTCAAGGATTGAACCCGCGACTGAACGAAAACCACTAGGCTAACGCGGCCACAAGAGGTATTGGGAACAAATCTCTTAATGTTGATCCTCAGTCAAGTAACGAGAACGGCATCTCCCTCTCTAAGCTTCCACACCACACCAGGGGAGGACTTGAGCCCTCGACCGATTTAACGCGCTTCAGTCATGCTACAAATCGGGGCTGGAACCCACGACTCGACGAAAACCGTCAGCTGCGACCAAGACCACAAGTTTCAAACGTTATTATAGTCTTGGCTTAATATTCACATTCCCTGTATATTACTTATCTTAAAGCTCATGTGAATTATCACTATCGGAACAGGCTGAATACATAGTGAGTGACTGTGAGGTTTTATGGCGCAAGAGCCATGGTAGGCTATGCTGCGCCAAACATTTGTCAAAAGGAATTAAAATTTATAATTCTTAAACAGAAAACATTCAGAAAGTAAAAATACAGGTGAAAAGTTAAAAATTCAAATTTGGTGTAAAAAGGCAAATAAGTTATGGTGGGGGGTTTCCCCCACCAAGTCAGATAGATTTAAAACAGACGATTGAAAAAAATACGACGATGACGATTAAAAACAGGACACATAATTAAAATGTGATGAATCGTGTAAGGAACATGGCAAGAAGGACACTCGGGAACATCCTCCCCAATTAAAAGATGTCTATGGGTAATTTAGTTTGTTTAGATTTTATTAACGTCGCACTAGAAGCAACACGAGGGCTATTGGCAACGGACCTCGTAATTTTGAACCACGGTCAAGTGACGTGTCTATGGGTAAATCGAGTACGCTGAATACATAATTGGATATTCTACCAATGAATTGTTTTACATTTTTCAAATTAAAATTTTATATATATAACTGACAACTTTTATATATATACAGTAAAACCACTTTATGAAGTTTGTGATGTAGTTATAACAGATGTTTTCATATGAATTTCGCCTGCAATTAAATAAATTTAATGTAGAAGAAATATAGGCATGGGCTTGGAAAAAATGATATATATATATACATATGCACACACACATAATTGATTTCTCCCCCCTCTTACATGTTTCCTTTCTTCAGATTACCATAAGTCTATTTAAGAGATAATTAATGGTATAAAAAGAATTAAAATTCACTTGAAATTTAAATTTGAAGCTTCTTACAATAATCCACTAAACAATGAAACACCTCACTGATATCTACTACTCTCTATGTATTACTATTTTTTACAAATATTATACGATCTAAAGAAAATTGAGATTTTTTTTTCGTAGCCGAAATGATAAAAATTGTCTTTATTGGAAATTGCAAGAAATTCAGTCAAATTGAAACTCATTAAAAGCCTTTGGTTTTAGTTTCATTAATTGCATTTGATTTTTATTCTTACAACAACAGAATTTCTTTAAATTACTATTTGCATTTTTTGGGTTAAATTGTCAACAACCATTTTCATCATGGCAGAGGATATTCAGTTGTCACTACAGATGGTGTTGCTGCGCACTTCATTGATGTAACTTGTAATTGAGGAGGAAAAATGTCTAATAAAATAACGTCTATGATGTAAGTCTGGGAGAAATATTTCTTCAAAACTGAAACTGGAGTTAAAAAAAATTCTGTGCTCCACCAATATGAATGAATTATGATGTGTAATTGAGAAATTATTTGATAAATAAAAATTAATATTATTCCATAAAGAAACTTGGGACAACTTTTTTGTTCATGCACATTCATAAAATAAAATAAAAAAAATTATTGTTGCTAATGCACTAAAGAATACATTGTTCAGTCTCCAAATACTTAAATTTCAAAAAATGTAATTGTCAAATAATCAACAATTATATCACTGAGTGAATTTTCACATAAAAGGTTTGATTATGAATGTAAATCAAGTTACAGAAAAGTTAAAACACAAGAATGAATTCCAATGAAAAATTACATACTTTTAAGATTTAATTCTGTGAAAACAAAACGAAACACATTTTTTTTTATAACATTTTAATAGAGCAGATGAAAACCAACATTATTAAATGTATGATTAAAAATAACAAATGTAGTTAAGTGTATAATACATCCAACTCCAATACAGCTCTTAAAATTTCTAACAACAGAAATATACATCAAAAGCATTAAAAAATAAATCAAAGCAAAAAAATAAGTTTCAGTCTGTACACACATATCACAGAAAATGAGAATAAAGCCTAGATGAAATAGAAATCAGATGCATAAAACAAAAGTTTTTGTGCATATTTCATTCAATCAACAGTACTCACTTTTAATTTATATCTACGTTCTATCCCTAGCTCTTTAAGTGATGACTCACTCCTTGGAAAAAGGCAACATCTTTCTTAGTTTTCTCTAAACTCCTTTAAATTCAACGGTAGGCATAATGCAGTAAAAATGTGAAACACCCCCTTATAAAAAAAATCATTTTACAATCTATTCATTAAAATCTATTTTTAAATAAATACTAAAACCTCACAATAAAAGATTGTGCATTTTATACAAAGATCATGAAATAAATATATCACAAACAACAAATATACAAAATATAAAAATTAAATGAATAAAAAAGTTAATATTAAAAATTCCAATAGGAACCCAAAGTATTTACGAACAAGAATATCCACATGCAAAAGCTCTTAAAATATAAAGAAAGATTAAAATACTATCAGTGGCCTTTGAAATAAGTTTCTGGAATTTTTCTTCAGTGAAGCAAAATATTACATTTAGGCACATTTAACTATTTTATCACCATGTGGGTGAAAAACCAGCATCAAAATTGTATTACCTAGGAACTTAATAAAACATTGTTAATGGTCATTTTTCATAAAAAAAAAAAGTTTTGAATAAATTAATGTAACATAAAAAATATATGTATACAAGATGATATTTCTTCAGTGTTTAAATTAATAAATATGATTAAAATGTACATAATATGTGTCATGAAAAAATTAAAAATTGTCTAATAAATTAATTTAACATAAAATAGATACAAGATATTTATTCATTGTTAAAATTAATTGATTGGAAAAGAAAAATAAAGTTAAAAGCTTGACACAAAAACTGAAAGTCATTATCACAATACATATTGTGACATAAAAAAATTATAAGTACATTTCAAAAGTAAGATCCTTATGGAATAACATGTTTAAAAATAAACAAAGATTACTATTTTAAACACTTAAATAGTTATTTCAAAAGCTTTAAAAAATTACTTTATATGTAAATAAATATTTTCATCACAAAGACCACTGATTTCTTCAATAATACATATAGACTATAATGACTAGATATTAATTTGTATTAAATTCCTTTTAACATAACAAATTCATTCTGAACTAAATAAAATAAGCAGTTAACAAATCATCTCATTACACATGAGGCAATTCAAAATTATGGATTCATATCTTTAAAATCAATAAAAAAAAATACTATGCAATAAACAGTGTAATTTATTAATTATATAGATTCATCCAATGAATTAAAATAAAATATTTTAATATTTCTTTCAGTCTATTGATATATAATTGTAACATAAAAAAAATTGTGCAAATTATAAATATTTCACTACAAAAGTAAATGAATATAAAAGTAAATATTTATATGTTGGCCACAGAAATTTTCAATGAGAAAATAAAAATTAAAGTAGGCAGTGTCTTCATACATCATCACAGCAAGTTAACACTATGTTCAACCCACCAAAATTTTACATCACAGTTCAAAGAAATTAACCCATACATATAGAAGACTACACACTAACTATAAAGTACCAAACTAATATATAGTTAAAAGAACATTTGAATAAAATTGTAATATAACTAGCTAATGTAGCTTAATAATGATTACACACAACAATCAAATATCAGGAAATCATTACAAAATAATAATAATGATAAATAAAATAAAAACCAATATCAAAAAGACATTATAAGCACACATACAAACAAAAGATTTTTTTAAACTAAATTTTAAAAAATCTTAGCATTAAAAATAGGGGTGCTTTAAAAAAACAAAATTATCCATTGCTATACAATGAAATATCGTGATTAAGGCAAAGTAATTCAGATAGATCAGTTAACTTATACAAACCAATCCTTGTAAGTTAAATTGGTAAATGTTTTCAAGCAAGCTATGCAAGACATTGAATGAAGAATCATATACATGCAAAAATGTACTGGAAGGGAAATTGACATATAAAGGTAAAGCACTGAAAAATTCACTAACATATCTTTAAAAGATTTAAGATGAAAATAGAGTGATTGTCCTAATATTTTATTTTTGCATATAATGCATGCAAGAAAATAAATTTTTTTAAAAAAATAAGAAAGGGAAAATTATGTTATTTTTTAAAATATAAGTTAGTTCTATTTTAATCTTTCAAAAAAATTTACATGAACACAAAAATAAATATTTGTAAAGCATTCAAATTTCAAAACTGCCAAATAAGATTTCCCCAAATACATAAAAAAAAAATTTACACTATTTTCTTAAATTGCAACAAACTAGATTTTTTATTCTTATTTTAAATGTGTTAAAAAGTGCAAATAATAATAATAATAAGTCTAATAATGTGTTTGTAATGCATGAATGAATCATGTATCAAATATAAGTACAGACTTTTAAGCAAATCTCTGATTCAGAATGTGGATAAACTAAAATTTCTCAAAAGCTCAAATTATTGTTAAAAAATAAAACTAAATACTAAACATGAAAGAATTTTAAAATGACAAATGCTTAAAACAAAATATTTCTTAATTGCATATGATATCTGCTGATTCATTCATTAAATCTGTGTGCTGTGTCTTACACGACAAACAATAAGACATTAAAACCAAAGATTTTTCAACCCTTCCATAACACATTAAATACTAGTTTAAAATAGTATTTATTGGAATGAAATGGTATCTATATTTAAAGAAATTAACTCTCCCTACATATAGTTTTCCTTTTGAAATTGAAATTCAACTATAACTGGATACATATATGTACTCAGACTTTCTATTCATTCTTACATCAGCAAATGCAATAGCAATTAAGACACATAAAATATATTTCAATTTTTTCAAAACAAAGAAAAAGTGTATTTGTAAATATTGCATGTCATTGAACCTGAGATACTATAGAAAATTCGAACTATAAAATTTTAGGAGGATCTATAATTCCTTCCTCCGCACAAAAGCACATTTCAGGACATAGTAAAATCTCATGGATCGTCTTTCAATATACAGATAGTGTCTAAAGCCGGGTGCACAATTATAACAAATGGCAATGATGACTCGTTCAATCAAATGATGACTCAGTAAAGCTTAAAAGTCATTTTCATTCAATGTTTCAAATTATCAGGTACCGTGTTATTGATTATTTCCATTTATTAACTAGATATCAATGTAATGAAGATTAGACTTAAGAACATGGTTCAGATGCAAACTGGCAAGAATTGTTTTCTTCTCTAGATTAACTTACTTTACAATCCTCGGAATCTCTTGTATATTCCTTCATAATGAAATTCTTATACATTATTATACCTATTAAAATTTCAGTTGTTTTGCCATTAGTTCTACACTGTGTTCTTAAGTCATACATAACAAAACCTAACATTTGCATTAGAAAAATTTGTTCATTAATAATTATAAAATTGTAGTATACATTTAGTTGTACACTTGTAACATTTTTTTTTTAATTTGCAGGAAATTATTAAAATTAAAATCATAAATGTTATGTAAATTAAATATTCATCAGTTTCAATAAGAACTTTTAAAAAAATTTCACAGATGAATGATTTTTAGATATTTCTTCAATGAGTAATTTTTATTACACAGATATTCTCATCCAAAAACAATTTTTTGTACTAAAGAAGAAAATAGGTGAAATTGAAGACAATTCAAATTAGTTTTATATACTTGGCTTTGGACACTATCTTCAATTTTGATAAACCAATGTAATATGAGTTGAATCAGAAAAGCCAATTTCAAATTTAAAGGTAACACACATATAATTTAGTTTCAATATCCAGAAATGGCCATCAGCATTGAAAAAAATGATTATCATTAGGACTGTAATATCACTT
Source organism: Nephila pilipes (assembly GCA_019974015.1). NCBI lineage: Eukaryota > Metazoa > Arthropoda > Arachnida > Araneae > Nephilidae > Nephila > Nephila pilipes. The sequence goes on along the minus strand of BMAW01019562.1, from coordinate 196,591 downwards.
CTAAATTACCTCAATTTTATTTTTTATATCAATACAAAATATTTATGAAGAAAATATTAATAGCATAATTTGAAAACATAATTTTTTTAAAAAAATTAACCACTTTTAAAGGATTAAGTTTTTTTTAAAATTTAAACTACCAAACCAATTTATATTCAGTACCAATATCAAAATATTTTATCAAATCATAAGTTTTTCTTTGCAATAAAATATTAATTTTATAAATGTTTGACATAGATTATAAAGATGTAATTCTAGTCATCAATAGAGAAATCTTATTAAAATTTAAAATCAATTCCTGTTATTTCTTTTTATCTATCAAATATTAAAATTGTAATAATTTCATATATATATAGCATCATTAATATACAATTTTATTTTATAATTTATCAAATAAATAGATTAATTAATCATAAATATAAATTAAACAAGCAACAAAAAATAGAGGATAAAATAATAGAAAATTCCAATTTGACTAATGAGTCAAAGTTTTTCCAACTCAATATTCAGTCTCTATTATTCAAATTATATTTTCAAAAACAAAGTTAATTAGCAATTTTGATGAAATTAATACATATTATATTAGTAATATCAAGAATATGGACCTGAAATTTAATATAAGATGTAGAAATGCATGTTTGGAATGAACAAGTAATGGCCAATTTGTGCATATAATCTCAATATGCACTTGCTATAAAAAATTAAGACTTAAACATAATGGAATTTTTCTCTTTTTCAGTTATCTGGAGAGAATTCAGGCACATTAGATAAGGTACTTGATTCTTTGTCTACACAAAAGAGAAAATTGATCTTGTTAATGTGTAGTCTAAAAGTTTTCTCAGAAACTTCCAAGTTTTCCTGACATTTCGGGTGAAGGTACTACAGCATTCGTCAAAATATGGTGAAGAAACATGGCACCAATGATAATTTGACAAGTAAAAATGAAGCATCCACTATCTTACTATTCCTAAAGAAGAGTAAAGAGTAAACTCTAATACAGCGCAAAAATGCAGACTCTCGTGTTACGCTTTTTTCCAATTTTTTGGCACACAAGATGTCATTCAATTTAAATGCACATAAATGATCACACATATCATTACTAAGTGTTACAATAACACTATCTTCGACTCTCATTTGAAAAGGTTCAAATTTAAGTCAAAGAAATATACTAACAATTTCTATTTACAAGAATACAGATCTCTCATGATTCCCTTAGTTTTAAATAAATAATTCTTTTAACACTTATGTTTAAAATTTTGATTTCCCCCCATAGTTAATATTTTCCCCTTACATGTTCATCTGAAGATATATTTGAGAAGCTGCCTGTGCCAAAAAGAATTTGCAAACTGCACTTAGAACATCAGAAGGGTAAAAAGAAGCATTGTTGGTATCACTTAGGTGCATTGGTTTCCATGAGTTTATACAGAGAAATTCACACAAATACAAACCCTCTTGTCTGCCAAAAAAATGGAACTGCGTAGATTTCAATAGTTTGTTAAGTTTCTTTGGTTTTTAATTCTGAAGAACTGTCAACTTCTAAGGTTCAGAAAAAACTGCTTTTTATATTTAACACCAATTTCATGCAGATACTGAAGATTTGGAAAGTCTTGAGCACAGGTGCAAGCTTTGCAAGGGTAAAAGGTAGGACTACAATGTCTTGGATCTAACTACTGTACTTTGAATAAAAGTAAGCTGAAAAAGAACAAAATAGTTACAGAATGACGAACATATGATAATAATAAATATCAATACATTCTAAATGTAAAGCAATTTGCAAAGTGAAGAGGAAAAAAAAGGTTAAAAAAATTTAATTACAGAATTATGATAAATGGGATTTTATATATGAAAAAAATGTCTCGTACATTTTAACAAAAATTATTTCACACGACATAAACATTATATATATATATATATATATATATATATATATTTAAACAAATAATTATGATAAAAAAGCTATGATGTTTAATTCTGTAAATTAACTATATCACTAACACGGAAAAGAAAAAATTACTTAAACATTTCCTGTTCCTATTTTCAAGTTTTAAAACTTACAGAACGGAATAAAGTATCAGCTTGTTTAAAGGAACAAGAAAATACAAACAGGTGATTGAAAAGTAAAAACTAAGGAAATAAAGTAGGGTATAAAAATTATGTGAATTTTACTTTGATGTAATATATCAGGAAATGAAAATTGCACACACAGAAGAAATTATACATTTTTTCGGATTGTATATTTCATTAAAAATCCTTAAAATATTGTTACCCAAATGTATTTCACAATTAATCAAAAAATGTAAATATTTACACCTGTTTATTATATTTCTTAAGTATAATACAAAAATAATTCTTTCTAAAACTAAACATTATCTATCAAAAATATTTTTTAATAATAAACAAAAGGTAAGTGACATCTATACATTAATATATATAACTGCTTTTATATTATCAGCAAACACATTATCTCAACCATTTATTACCTTCAAGAAATGTTTACTCGTAAGTTTATCTTTTATATACGAATATTTCCATTCCAATAAAAAAATAACATTCAAATTCCTACAGTAATTAAAATTAATCACAAAGAGATGAAACTTTCAAAATCATTAATAACAAGAAGAAAAAAATTAATCATGCGATGAAAATCCAATTAAATTCTAACGGGAGAAAACATTTTACATATTCTATGTTTAAAATAAACTTCAGATAAAATTGACAATTTCATTAACATTATTTCCAATTAATTAATAAGACTTTGGTTGAGTCCATTTTGGGTTCTGTATTTATGATCATTCTTTTCTAAAAAAATAAATTTTAATGCCCTAGTCTGGCTAGATCTTGCACAATTTCTTCTTAATAATACTAGCCCAATTATCTTCCTTATCTCATCACACAAAATTTATGGGAAGCTCATAAAAATTATTTATTTATACATAAATTACATCTGCCTCAAATAAGACTTCACTTAATATGCTTTACATAAATAAGCCTCAAATAACAAGTATCTTAACTGAAATTTGCTAAAGAACAAATATAGATTATCACTTGACATAATTATAAGTTGTCAATATAAATTCATAATCATTAATTAATCAATTTATATAAACATTTGCAAACTAAAAAGTTTTGTCTAACCTACCTTTTTCAAAATTAAAATTGACTAAATTAAGCAACCCACTATAGGAATCTATTCATTTAATCTATTTTCAAATTTCAAAATATAAATGGAGTTCCACTTTCATTCAATGTCATCTATTTTAATTATATTTATAAATTACTTTAATCAAAGAAGATTTTATAGATTAATGAAATGAAGACATATTTTCAGTACATGTTAGTAAATAAAACAGATCACACACAGCAATAACTTAAGAAAGGAAATGGCAAAAAGCAAACATTTATTTTACTTAAGATTTCAAATGTATTGTGAAAAGATCATTTAATCTTTAACCCATTATTAACAATGCATATTGATATTTATGAACAATTGAAAGAGAAATATTTATCTTTGTAAAAATACATTTTATTTAAGCTTTACATGACATACAAAACATAAGAATTTAATCTATCTTGAACATAGATGCAAATCTTATAATTAAAACAAAACTTTGACTTAAGTTCAGATGTTTCTTATAACAAATTTTGGCAACAGCTCAAATTTTAAAAACTATTGGTTAGCACAACTGTAAAGAATTACTATTCCTTCAGGAAACCGTAACAAAAAAAGACAATTAATTGAAAGCGTTTAATAAATAACAAACTCTTATTGCTCCTGTGTGAATTGCCTATAAACAACATTTGACTTTAAAAAAAAACATATCTATATGAAATTCATTGAATAAAGGTTAGAGCTCCTAATTTTTTTTCTCAACACTCTGAATATTTTCTTTAAAAAAATGTTTAATTAACAATATAATATATAATATAAATGTGTAATCATTTCTTTTCCTAAGAGTCAAACTAAAATAAAAGTTATACTTTCATTAAGTAAATAATGTGATACTTGTGTAAAATCCCTTCAACCATGAAAGTTGATACAACTCCAGCCAAACTTACGCCAATCATTTTAAGGCAAAAAATCCCCAATTCTATTCAGTATAACAGTGAATGGAATTATACATTGCTACCTTGAATGGAATTAGAGATCCTCTTCATTCTGAATTCAATGCCATATAAATTCATCTATAGATGAATTTAAGTAGCAACATGTGTTACTACAATATTCTTTTACACCATTTAGCAAGCCCTACAGCCTATCAATCTTTTTTTGAATGCATACTAATGTCCAGATTAACAAAATATAACATTGGTTAACTTCAAAATGTTCAAGTTTCCCAGCTCTCCATTCTTCAATTTTATAAACTTTCCCCGAGTCAAAAATGAACAAAGTAGATTCTTCAATTATTTTCCTTAAATGCTTGGAAAAGAACATCCATATTAGAAAGTTTAACAAATAATACACTCTTACCATTATCTTCAACACTACAATGCTTTGATTTGGTTTGGTTTTATTAACAGCACATTAGAAGCAACATGAGGGCTATTGGTGATGGACCTCATCATTTAGAACCATGGTCAAATGTTGAGGATGACACTCGAGCTGGCACCCCTCTCTCCTTACTTCCACACCAATGGGAGGACTTTGGACCCTGACAGATTTAACCTGCTTCAGCCCTTACTACATGGCATACTTTAGTGGCATCAAGACTCGAACCCGCAACTCAATGAAAATCACCAGCCGCAAGTCCATGGCCATGACCACTAGGCTATTGCGGCCATAACATTACAATGTTATTGCTAGCTTGTAAATACTTTACAGCACTGTTTAGGAAATAGGCAGTTTCAATATTTTTTATAATTCTTTTTTAAGAGCGAGATGAAAAAAGAGGAATATCAGTTAATGATAATAGCTCATAGAACACCAGTTTATATTAACTAAAGAAGGCTACATCTTTGGTGTCACATTTATATGGTGGTGAGCAGATGAACAAAACAGGGGGGGGGGGAAACATGCTTGATTTCCCATTTTCCATTATTAGAGGATCTCGAGTCATTTGGCAAAAATGTTTGACAGGATTTTACACAAACACCAAAACTTCTTGCGAATCAGTTTCATATTACATTATATATTTAAATAGTAAAATTTAATTAAAATGAAATTTAAATAAAAATATTTTTAATAAAATATATGGTATGAATTTATTTAAATATAGAGGTAAAGTTACTGTCATGTCACAAAAAAGCATGTAAATTATAAATGCATAATTATATTTTGTAACAAAAAGCTGATATAGTAAAACCTACCTACTTGTCTAGTTCAAAGTCCCATTGTAGGTAATTTTACAAATTTTGTAAAGGTGAAACCACGAGAGACAGCAAGAAAATAAAATGTTTGTGGGCATCACATGTAAAGATAGGCTGCAAAACAGACAAAGCAATTTTGATATGCATTCTGACATACACATCTTTAGAATGCACAGTTATTTTATTTATGAAATGTTTGGACTCCATACAATTGAAAACCTAAAGCAATAGAACACTTACAAAGGGGAACAAAATTAAAATTATTTAATGCATTTATAAAGGAATATATTGCAAAATTTATTTTTATAAACATATTTTAAAACAAAATTTAATAGAAAAGCTTCCGACTCTAGATACTTTTTCATTTCAAACAACTCATTATATGATCAAAAACAAAAATTAAAAAATAAATAAATAATAGGAAATATAATTTTTTTAACATCTATTCCTATTTAAAATATTTTCAAATTAAGTAACTACTAAGTTATGAAAATTCACTACATTTTTACCAAAACTGATTCCTTTTGGACATTAAAAAGTAAAAGAAAATCACATTTCAATTTTTATATGTGTTTCGTATCCTGAGCAGCGGTTTCAGGGAGTGGGCACAGAAGCATGTTTATTTATTCACATTTTTAAAAATGCTTTAATACCAAATAAGTGAAATGTATAACATTGAAAAGTTACGTGAAAGGAGAAAAAACTATAATTATTTAAAACTAATATAAACCTAATAAGAGAGAAATTACAAATTAATATAATTAAGTAGCTATCTTTGCTTACCTCCAATAACACCAACAATTACTACTCCAATAACTACCATTATTATAATCATCTATAAAAAAAAAAAGAAATAATTTTAAAAAATGTTAAAATTTCAAGATATAACTTTTTGAGCAGTTTTTTTTTATTGTAAACAATATGCTCTAGAAATTTAATGAGATTTTAATTCATTAAGTGGATATTGTACTTTATTGTACATCTATTCAGCAATAGGCTAAATAAATTTGGAGGTAAAAACAAAAAAAAAAAAAAAAAATTAAAATATTTTAAAAAACATTTGTCAAGTCATTGGGAAAGAAATTAGTTTACATATATGTTACATTTCCCTTGTATCCTCATTGTTTGCTTTTTGTGTTACAAAAGGCTGTACCTTTTGTTTTGTTTTATACAGAAATTTGCAAAGACATAATTAAAACATGTTTAAGCAGAGTATCTCCATACTAATCTAGAAACAGTATTATATAGCTTTACTTCTATTTTGTTCATTTTTAAAGGGTTTTTGTTTTACATTTGTCTCATTTTTCTATATATTTATCTTGTAGGACTGATGCTGTAAAACTTATTTAAAAGAAAGAAAGAAATACAATAAGTTTATTTTTAAGATTTGGTAGTTAATTATTAGTTAGATTTTGTTCTGCACTTCGAAAAATAAAGTATAACTATTTTATTGAAATTTATATTTTGATTCTCTAAGTATTGAATAATGTATTAATATTTATTTTCATTTTTGTTTTCAGCATATATATAATTTCAAAACTGGACAGTAAAATAACTAAATTAAATTCATCCACAAAAAGCAACAACCATTCTTAATTAAAATCTTTTTTTTAAAAAAAATTATACAATTTGACCATTAAAAAAGATGACCAATCTATTTTAGACTTTTACTTGCAGGGAAAAATTTACATTGTTTAGTTTATTTCAATTTACTGGCATTTTGCCAAGATGAATATTTCTTTATGTGATTTAATAATATTGTTGGTTCATAATTTTCTAGAAACTAAATACAAAATTATTGGAAAATTCTGATATCATTTAAATGTACCTTGCAATTTTTCCACCAAAATTTTCTTTTCAGTTTTCCTGCTTGTTGTTCAAATTGTGAAGCACCTTGCTGTAGGGCCTCTATAAATAAATCACAAAAAAAAATCATTAGGAAAAAAAAGTGATAAATTGCACAAATTGTGCAGTTTAATTTTTTTAAATTGAAATATATGTACAATGAATTTGTAAAATCAACTTACCAGCTCTATCATCCAATTCTGATAGCTTTTGATCCCTTTCCAAAACTTTTTCAACATTTGTACGCATGATATCTACCACCTATTTAAAGAAATATTTACATTCTCGGAATAAAAAATAAATGTAAAAATATAAATTTTTTTATTACAAGTAACAACAAAAGTCCATTATAAATATTAATGACACATGTAGAAATATTAAAATGCATAGTAAACATAATTGAAAAATAATTCAAGGACTATGCAGACTTGAACATAAATGTTGAAAATCATACAACTAGAAAATACCTAATAAATCATTAAAGGTAAAAGAGTTTTTAAAGTACAAAATTTTTTATTCTATTAAAAATTTCTATTAAAATGCTACATTATTCATATCTTTTATAAAACTTCAAGTAATATCACATAATAATTTAAGTTTAACAATATTTTTAGCATTTTTTTAAATTTAAGAATCTCTCAATAACAGATTCAATGAAGCAAAATGGGAAAAATGACTTGTTAAACATTTTCTCTATCATTCTATTTAGTAAATTTGTTTCCAACATCTTAGAAGATATTAAAATAGAAAAAAATAAAGAGGAGAATAGAGTGTGTGACTTAATTTTTTTTTTTTATTTAAAATTCATTTTCCTCAATTTATCTTTAAAATTATAAACCTTTTATCAATTCAAAATAAATGTGTATTCAAATAAGATTATAAAAATAATATCCTAAATTAACTAAATGAAATAGAAACAGAATAAGTGATAACTTATAGTAAAATGAAAATACCTCATTAACTTGGGCTTGGGTCTGTTGTATTCTTCTAGATGCAGCTTGATGCTGTGGATTAGGTGGTTTGGGAGCATCTCCACCTTCAGGGGCACCTTCTTGTCCTTCAGCTGGAGGTGCGGCTTCTGGAGCTGACCTATAAGGAAAAATATTTTTATCATTTATATAAAATAATTTAAATTATTTTGAAAGTGAATGTATAAATTCATTTTTCAGAAATATATGTACATTATATGTTTTAATCAAAAAAGTAGAATGCAATTATTGTTTGAAAAATATACCTTGGAATCGGAAAAATATCGTCTAGATGGGAGCTTTTCAGAATTTCAGAACAAATCAAAACTAACAAAAGAACTAAAATGCATATTTGTAATGCTTCCATTATGTTTATTAAAAATGGTTTACCAGAACAGAAAAGAAAAAAAGTTAAGTCTAATATTAAATATAAAAATTGCAACTCTAAAAAAAATTAAGTTCTTTTGCAAAAATTTGCACAGATATTTTTCATTTAAACACAACTTTTGAAAAATGCGATTCCTTATTTGTGCATGCATCTTTCATTATGCCAAAAAACATTTTAGACAAATCATTGAATGCTATTCTCATAATTTAATTAAAATTGCTTCTCAAAACAGTGAACAGTTTAACATTTCTTTACTCTAAATAAGGATTAAATATTTGACATACACTAAACATGTTTAGGAAGGTGATAATACTGCAACAGAAATTTTAAAATATGATGTTTAAAGAAAAATACCCAATGTACTTAGGAAAATCAAAATTAATAGTCTATCAAAATCCAAATATTAAATCCATTAAAATGCAAGCAAGAAAAAAATTGATATATAAGTAAATATAAATATTTTATCTAATCTCAATGTATCTCAAAGCTCATTATAAGCAGTATTAATATCAGTGCTCTCATCTAAAAACAATAACTAAAAATACATCCAATTGACACTCATAAAAAATGATAACCCCTGCTTTTATGAGTTTCCATTTAGTATGACTCATAACTGGAAATCAAATTGGGTATTTCCCTGGAAGAAGAAGCAAGCATAGAAAAAATTTCTACTGAATCAATATCAACTCAGAAACTTTGATTATAACTTTTCTTTTAAAAATTTATAATATTTATTAAATATTTTTAGAAATCAGCAATATTTGAATGGATTTTATATCATTTGTAAAAACTTCCTCATTTTAGAGATATCTGAACAGGATTTTTTTAATTTTTACATTCACCAGGATTTCATTAGATCTTTTCATTTGTCTCTTACACTGATTAATAACATCACATTTATAATCAAAATGTGCTCTATTGACTGTATTTTAAAATGATTAACAATTTTTTTTATGTTTAAAAACAAATGCTTACTTCCTTCCTCAAGTTTTTTAAATCAAAAGTGTATTCTGATGCTTTAAAATATTCTCTAAACTTATGTACTTTTGAATATAATAAGTATTAATTACTTTTCTCAATCATTATGACATTTATATTTTAAAATTATTAAAACATAATAAAATTAGGATTTTAAAAATTTAAGCATACAATTTTTTTTTAAAAAAAAAAAACTGAATATTCTCAATGTATTTAATATTAAATTAACAAATTAAGAACAACCTTATGTTTTATAGAGAACAAGTTTTTTATTTTTTTTTAAATAAATCAGTGGATCCATCATGTTTTTTAGATCAAAAACTAATTCAATTGATCTAACTTGTTTATTAACAATTTCAAACAGGTTAAATAAAATAATTACTTTATTTTCATCTTTTCAAAAATCTTTTACCTTCCTTAAATATATATATAAACAGATTTGTATGATCATTACAATAAATAATTCCAGGTAAGCTTTATATTTCATTATAATTTTTTATTCCAATATTTAAGTAATTTAAGATTAGTTTATTTACCTTCTGTTTTCATTTTTGCACTTAAATATGCATGAACATCAAATTTTTATCAAAATATTCTAGCTTCAATCTTAGCATTTCTGTATGAAACATACATTTTGACAAAATCTTAATATGGTACTCCCTCTATAATCTAACACATACCCTTTCCAGCACTGCCGGAAATCTGGCATTTTTATATGTGTAGGTAAGCTTTACAGATATTATTTTATGCCCCTACTTCAATAGAATAATGCAGGTAATCAACACAAAACAGTACATTTTTGTTGCTATAGTTATTCCATGTGTTTGACACATTATTATTAGCATATACTCCTTATTATTTTGTTACATAATATTGTATAGCTTTTGCTGAATTAAATGCAATATTATTAGAGATTTTTCTGTAATCCTGCATTTTGGGTACGCTATATGCGCTTTTGGTGGTGCGCTCTGGTGCAACAACTGCCAAATTACTGAGAGAATACTATACTCCTAGAAATATTTTATCTGGCCTAACAATAATTTGACAATAAATATAACTCTTGTATATAGTATTAATATTGCAGTTCTGTCTAAGTATACAGCTGTACTAAATCATTCACTTTACAATTACACTTTAATAACATAAAAATAAAGCAAAAAATATTTCATAATTCAATTAAATGTATAAAGATGGTTTTAGTGATAATACAAAATAGCAACATTTATTCTGGCAGTTTTGCAAAAATACCCACTTTGCCCAAGCTTTATATATGAATTTTTTTTTTTTTTTTAAGGTTTTGATTGTTAATATATATACATATATATTTAAATTACAGACCAGCTTTCTTCATATCTTTCTTAAAGAGGGAGAAAACTATACTTAACTACTTTTTCTAAATTTCATATTCATAAAAGAAAACCAAATACGTATTTTTATTTAACAAAATCTGATGCTTTGTACACATCATGTAAACCATCGGGAAAATCAACTTTGTGTTTGTTTTATTAGTTACATTCCTGTATTTGCTGATGTTTCTAGTATTTTGGATTTCATAAGAGTACTTTTTTAGAAACTTAATTATTTTCTTGGTTATTTTTCAACAACATGTTTCAAACAAAATGGCTCTCGTAAGCAAAAAAAAAAATCATTTCTCAAATACAATGTAAAAAAATCAAGTTTATTAAGTATGAATGGAAAAAAATTATAAAACATTCTACAATCTACAGTTCATAATAAAGATAGACAAATAAAATGACAAACAGAAAGATATGATCCAAAATGTCAGTAGGACAAGCCATATGAATAAAACAGTAAAATAAATTATGAACAAATGAAAATATCAACAGAAATGTAGAATATATAAGATAAATTAATTTTTTCTCTAGTTGAGACAAGTTTTAGATATTTTAGCCACAGGACATAATTATTATAATTTAAATTGTAATAATTTTTAAAAAAAATTATAACAATTGATTAGTTCTGAAACAAATTAAGAATATTTTAAAAAGCATAAAACTACCAATATTTAAATAACAGTATTATTTAAAAGAGATGTATTTTCTCAAATTAAATCACTTTGAAATACAATTCTTTTTACTTTGTAAAAATTTAATTGCTTTTATAAATAAAATGTATTTTTGAATTTTAACAAAAATTTAAATTAATAAACATATCAGTATTCTCAATTTACAATAAGAAACATTTTTGCCTAGCTAGTGCACATTCTATTGTAAAGTAATTATTCCATAATTACTTTACAATAGAATGGGGGAGGAGGAGTTTAAAACCAGTATTTTACTAATTGTTATTACAAATTTAAAATGTTCAGTTCATTACCTGATGTTCAGAATGCACACTAGCTAGGCAAAATTGTTTCTTATTGAATTTAAACATTATAAAATGAAGTAGTTTGGATAAATGTTTATAGCAACTAAGAAATTGAAAGTAAAAATTTACAATAATTTACGAAATAAATATTGATATTTGAGAAAATACTAAAAAATATTTTTACTGGTCAGAAATGGTCAAATTTCTCTAATAATGTACAAGCAGTTTAGATTTTTAATCATGAATATATTACATGCAATAAATAATTTAATTACCATGTATATTAAATCTATATCATTCTAAAATTCATGCTAAATAAATTATCAAATGTGTGCAATACCTGTCATAACATAATCAACATTTCCAAGTATATAAAAATGAACAGAAAAAAAAAAAAAGAAACTTTTTATAAGAAGCAAATATTCAAATGACATTGAAATTAACAAGAATTTAATCTTTAATGTAAAATAGAAGAAAAATGCGAAACGTTGATGATTTCCACAAATTTTGGCATGATACACGTCTTACATTTCAAGCTATTATTTTTTTAATTACCAAAATTTTCTTTTTGAGACATTTTAATCAAATAGTAAAAATTTGGTGCTACTTCACTTTGCTTTTAAGATAAAAACTAATACGAAATGCTTTTTATTAAAACAATTTCAAAGGTCATCATACGTAGGAAAAAAAAGTATTTGCAACAAAAAATAAGAAAGAATAAGGTAATCAAACATTTTTAGAACGATAAATTTTAAAAATTTGTAACAACTGAAAAAATGAAGTTCAGTGAGTTTTGCAAGACATAGGGAAACTGGAACATAAGCTACTAAATTAATCAAACGTCCAATATTAAAATCGTTATTCGTTTCAGATCAATATAAGCGTCTAATCATTCACAGCTGTAACGTGCATGCAATAAATAATTCTTTGTAATAAAACTTACATTTCTGTAAACTGTGATTAAATTTTATTCAAACGCAAAGTAACTGTTAATTTTTATATGGATAAAACTATACAAACAAGAAAATTGTAGACAACACTGCAGTCTCTGACACGCAATGACGTAATGAACGGTAGTAAGTGGAAGTTATAGTTACTTTTCAAACATTTGCCGACATTTATATTGGCTAAATATTCACGGTTTTGTTACCGGCAAAATTTTAAGACCACTTTTAATACCACACGAGCTCAATTTCTTGTACATTGATACTATATTTGTATTTAAATATAGGGATTCAAAATTAGGAATGGTATATCATTCATGAGTTTGAAAGATGAATCATAGGGACAAAGATAAAAAAAAAAAAAAAAAAAAAGGGTGTGTCTTTAAATATTTTCTAACTTTTTGTTTTCTTATATTTATTTCATTTTTAAAAAAAAATGTGGATCCGAATATCAGATAGCCTTAGGATCCATCATTCACTAATATAACCTTAAGAATAATTCTATCAACTTTATTCTAGAAAAAAATTGTTTTGATAACAGTTTTTCTAAGAGACTAATGCAATTTATAAGTATAATGTATTTATAAAATGCCTGATTTATTATTACTGACAAAAGTCTATTTGTTCATCTACTGAATAAGATTGATGTATCTAATTATTGACAATGAACACTTAATGTACTTCTGGAATACATGAAAATTTTCTTTGGTTTACAATTTTATGTGTGTGTGTGTGTGTGTGTGTCGTTTCCCGGTTAACCACTTAACAGCTCAAGAAATTTCAAAAGCCGATCTTCAAAATGCCAATTTTTATTGCAGAAATTGTAGATAGATTGTATTTGTGGAGAAAATGTGTGTAAAAAATCATTTTTAGGTCCAAAATTAAGTACATATATATCGAATTATTCAAACTACCATTACCATTTAATGTTGGCTTTTTCGCACACACAAACTAGCATGAATAGGAGTATTATTTTTTTCATCTCAACATTTAATGTGAGCATTGAAAACGGGATACTCAACGGGCCAATCACCCTACACACAAAAAGCGTAACCATTGGAGGTACGTGCATATCTGCTAAGGGGTTAGAAAGTCTGCTAAACACAGGAAATACGTATCATTATTTTAAGAACCGTAGTTAGATAATGAAGTTAGAATTAAAAAATGCACCAAGTCCTCATTTCTTTAATCCCACCCACGCGCACATAAAGCTTTAATAGCTAATATGTATTTAATTCACGTCAACTCCCTCAGCAGGATTGTATGTGCTTAGAATTTTGATCCAGATCTTTGATTGTCTTTTATGGCATGTAGAACCACGAAGGTTATTACACCAATTCAGACATTGTATGAAAAGTCCAATACATCAATGATGAAATCTTTAGTTCGCAGCCAAATTATATTAGGGTTACCTTCAACTTTTTGCTTTTGAATAGGAAAACCTTTATAGTCTTCTCAATAGCATATAAAGTTTCCACGTTTTCTAAAATCTTTCAAAATTACCTCAACTCTGTTTGATACAATCAGGTATGAATTTTTTGCTAAAGCTGTCACAATTACACTTTTATTAACTAATATTAATACAGATTGAAAGGGAATTACTACTCTAATTTTGACAATAATTATAAGTATTTACTTGAAACAAAAAAAAATTCAAGTTATTTAAAACTCTGGCCACGATATTCGAATGGTCGAAGCAGTAAGCTCATGTATCACGTTGTTTAATTTGAATCACTTGTTCGAACTCTGATTCCACAAAAGGCTAGTTGTCCACAGGGGTTGATTAACGTTAGATCTGTTGATGATCAAAGTCCTCAAGTTGAGATATCATGCAGATGTGGAGAGGGAGAGGACTTCACCTACTAACAATGGTTCAAAATTACGACACGTATTGGCTGTGACTAGATGACCATCGTGACGATGGGGAACTAATTACAAACTCCTTACAGTGGCCTAGGTGTAGGGGGGGCCTTGTAGAGGGGGCAGCGGTCTCGGGAGTCATCGATGTGTGGAGAAGCGGCAGGGCGTAGTTGAGATGTCTAATCTTATCTGTAGCATGATGTAATGCTCATTAGATCAGATAACTGTAGTGTCATCGGGATTATATAGGTACTTATGCGGAATTTCAAGGAAACTGGACAAGTGAAAATGGTTCAAAATAGATTTGTAAAATTCGACCTAAGCAAATATGCTACATTTATGTGAAGTTAAATAAAATTTTATAAAATATTTTATTCAAACTAAGAAAATAAATTTCACTTTTTGAATTTCGAAACGGACGTGGTCAATCTCGATCGGCTGTAGTCCCGCTACAAATGCAATTAGTGTATTTGTTTTGGTTTTTGAATTATTTTCTTATTCTCCTTGAACAACTCGTGAACGGACGGTGAGTAGGTGACATTTGATTTCTTCAATTTTTTTGTTATTTGGAAGAGCGAAGCATCGTTGATATTGTTTATTTTATACTTTGATTAAGTTTTGATTAAGATTTGTTTTAATACTTTGATTAAGATTTGGGTACTAGTAAAACTTGATTAAGTTTTACTACTACTCA
This sequence comes from Nephila pilipes, assembly GCA_019974015.1. Taxonomy (NCBI): domain Eukaryota; kingdom Metazoa; phylum Arthropoda; class Arachnida; order Araneae; family Nephilidae; genus Nephila; species Nephila pilipes. Next base: position 181,282 of record BMAW01019562.1, on the reverse strand, counting down.
AATTTTTTGGTTGTTGTAAAGTCAAGTTTATTTTTGCTTTATGCCAATCGGTCGAACATATGAACATATAGGAGTGTTAAGGTAAATGTTTGTTTTGTTTATTTTTAAACGTTTTAATGCCTTTGTGACTCCCACGTAAATTATTTATTCATTTTAATGTATTAAACTATAAGTGATTTAATTTTACTCGCATGCAATGAATAAGTGATATTATTTTATTTCCGTAGGGGAGGCAAATTTAGGGCTCGTCCCGGATGGCAGAAATCAACGATACGCCTTTGATTCTTTATTTACTTTATTTTGTTCATATTCTAAAATGAGTATGTCTATTTGTATTCAAGATTATAATATTTTTAAATCTTATTTAAACAAAATTAAAAAGAAGGACATGTATTGAATGGATATCAAAGTGTTAGAACACGTAATCATATATGTCTAGAAGACATCCATTGCATCTACAAGAACAGTAAGAGATTTCTAACGTATTCCTTGGAGGGATAATGGGTAGAAATGTGGAAGGGGGAGATTGTATATACCTAATCTCCATTGGTATGCTCTTAGGCATTGAGCTGGTTGTCTAGGGGAGTAATTCAATTACCAGATTCTATGATAGTTCCGATTTATTTACCAATTCAGTGATGAGGCTTGAAATTGGATCACTACTTTTATTCATGAATAGACGAAGGAAAAATAGCTACAAAAGCTTCTAAATATAAGTTGACATACTTTGAATAACTAGTTTGTCGGAGAAAGATTGATGGCAGCATAAATTTTTGGTATCACATCGATATGTGTTGAAATGCTCGCTGGCATTCAGAACAGTACAGTTTAATCGACTATGGTGAAGAGAGGGAGAAAGAGGCAAAAAGAGAGCAAAGAGCGATGCGCTCTGTAGTTTTGTTTAGGAATTAGGAGCGCTGCGTGAACTAACACATGGCGCTGATTTGTGGTGCCATCTATCCAGCAAATGAGGAACTAGTTTACAATTTCATTGAAAATGTAATTAATAAATTAATTATTAGCTGGAAAATCCTGCATAAATAGCAGAAAGTGAAGTATGGGATGAACGATGTTTAACAAGAAACAACACTTTTTCTTGTTTTTAATTCAGAATTGGTATGTAATTACTCATTAAGAATATCAAAATTTGACATACCTTTTCTGTCTTTCCAGGGAGCTGGTGCATTTAAATGTTTACTTTAGCTGCAACTAAACTAATGGAGTTTAGTTGCAGCTAAACTAATGGAGATTGAAATAATCAGCCACACCGAAAAACGGCGTTCTCTTGTAAATAAAGTAATGTAGTAACATCAGTTTAAATACAACATTTAGTTACACTTCACACTACAAGACACAACAACACAGTCACATAGAAGAGCAAAAAGCGTTCTAAATCAAAGTTTATTTAGTCTTTGAGCTGCTCACTCCATTCAACAGCGCCCTCTGGCGAAAGTCACGTGGTATCTTCAGGAAAAGTGTCCAGTTCTGAGCAATGTCCATATTCACCTATGGATAACTTTTAACTTACTGCAATAGCTGGGTTTTTTTTTTTTTTTTTTTCCGTTTCTCAGAATTAATTGATAGTTCTTATCTCCGACGTAAGGTAAGATCTATCAATTAATTCTGTGAATGATTTTCAACACTTTGACAGGAATGAAATTCAAAACCCGCCAAATAAAAATTTATTCAAACGGAATCAAAATGATATATAAAATGTTAAGTAGTTTGAGAATTTCCCTTATAAGTGTATGAGGATCGTTCAATGATTCTATAGAAATTCCAGGTGATGGTGCTCGTAGCATCAAAAATTGTGTTTAGTAAGCGTCATGACTCACTGGACATCTGTCTATGTCTTAGTTACTCGTATTCATGATCATGAAACCTTTCAACACCTCAAAAATTCTTCGTCGCAACTTTTCCGGCAGATGAGATCCTCTTCGCCTTTTTTTTTTTTTTTTTTTTTTTGGAAAAGATTCATTAGAAGCAACTCTACGTTTGGATTGTTGTAGGGCATACGGAGTAAAATGATGAATCCATTTATCATCAAAGATGACAATTCAACACGACAGCATTCAAATTTTGATTTGGCAATAAATGACTTTTACATCAATGAAGCCATCTGTCTTCAAATACAAATTCTTTTTACCCCCCCCTTGTATTTTCATAATAATTATCCATGATTATATTACGAAAACACTTAATTTACTTTACAGTATATAAGACAAAGATAGAATATTTATAGCCTACATAGCTGCAATAATTACTTTATGCTCTAATAAAACCACATTCAGGAAAATTTGATAAGAAATTTATTTAAAATATAAACATTACTTCTCTAATATGTATATTAATTGTACATTTTTCATAATTCCATTTAAACTGTTCAATTCTATTTTCTACTATCTGAAATAGCAGAAAAATTCTTATGAGGTGAAAACAAATGAATATGAATAACCCTAAAAGGTTATGTAAGTGAATAATATCAAAATAAGTACTTAAAGACACCACGAAACTTTTAATTGTATTAAAAATCAAGTAATTTTAGCTTAACTGTAAAATAAACTGTTTATACATGAAAATGAAAGGATTTTTTTCCAGAAAAATTTACAAAATTTCAGTAAACTGAAGACTTCATGCCCTAATTTAACCATCCTAAAATAACTTAAGATGAATGGAGAGCAAAAACTTTTCTCGAAAGTTTGTTGACTTCCAAATATTTAACTCATGAAAATCCTTCGTCTGACAGAATCACTTTTTAGTGGGAGGAAGGGGTTGGTTATAAAATTCATTCCAAATTTCTTCAAAAACGCATTACTGCGACTTTCAATAGGTATTTAAAAAAATCAAATGATATTTTGCTCAAGTGAAAAGAAAACACAGAATTAATCATTCCTCTAATTGTGATAGGATACAATAATTACCAAATGATAACAATGCTAAAACAAAATTAAGGTTACGCTATTTATATAAGTTGATTTTTATTAATAATGTATTCAATCTTAAAAATAGGTTATCAAACATATTTATAACATATCCATCCTTCTCTTTCCTATTCATTAAGTAATAAATATATTTCTATAAAAAATATTCTTACCAAATAAATATCAACAAAGAAGTTCTAATTCTCACTAGATATAGAGAAATAATAAAAATATTGTTAATCCGGAAGAGATTGCATAAAAATGACCATGCACATGACCTTGCTTTTTTAGAATATTTTTTAATTAAAATTCTTCTTGAAAGTGGATTAATTCTTCTGCAGCTGATTGTAAGTTCATAATTACTAGATGAGCTAATAACTAAGGGAGAGCTATGTAGTAAAAATAATAATGCAAAAAAAAAAAAAAAAAAAAAAAAAAAAGAGGAAAAAGTTCTATGCAAAGTTTTGCAAAGAACAGATTTAGCCATCCAAGGTGAGCTTTTATTTAATAATTATTATTAAATTATTTAATTAAATATAAGGATTAAAGTAAACGATGATATATAGTGAAATGGACAATAGTAAACTTTTTCGATAATAAAATTAAAGGAAATGATAAATTACTGAATTGAATATATTTAAGCTAAATGTAGTTAAAAACAAAGCAAACGATAAATTGTTAAATTGAATATTATATCAGCTACATGTAAATAAAATTAAAGCAAACGATAAACTATTAAATTCAATATATTTAAGCTAAATCTAATTAAAATTGAAGTAAATGATAAAAAAATTGAAAAGTGATCTAGTACGCTAAAAGTGATCCAACTAAAACAATAGCTCCTTGGATGGCTAAAATACGTAAATCGTTTAAAATAGCCTTTAATACGCATAGTAATTAAAAACCTTTTGAAATATCTCTGCAAGCTTCAAATTCTTTCCCAAAGCAAAAATTATAGAATTATGTTTTGATACATTTCTTCCCACTTCTCTCCCTTTTTTAATCTCTTTTTTGATAATTTTGTCGCCTAAGAAGACCTTTATACTGAAACAAAAATGAAGTTGTTTTTAAAACTCTTAGAGGTAGAAAATCCCCTGACTTCGACCTCATCGATTATTCCATTTGGAAATCGTATCGATCGGTTTGGCTTCTTCCAGCTTCTGGTAAAATTACAGAAAGAGTTTTTTTTTTTAAAAAAAAAAAAATATGTGTTTCAATCATAGTTTGTCTTAATAATACTTTGCATTTTGACTTATTTGGATTTGAAAGAAAAAACAATTCAAATTGATACAATATGCAGTTTATCAGGATTCGAAGTTTCTTATGGAATTTTTTTTTTACTTTATTCTTAAATTAAACGTTTTTTAAATTCAAATTTTAGCCTATCATCTTGCAATGTAGTCTATCCATTCACAAGTGAGAATACAGTTCATTAAGAAATTATAAGACCATTTTAATTTTGAAAGTTTTAAAATAAAGGTTCCAAATATAATTTGAACAAATTAAATGTGATATTACAATATATTTATTATATTTTGGTTTCAATAATTTTGAATAATGTAAAAATCGATTAAGTTAGTAAAAATATTAGAAATACATGAAAAATCACCCTTAACAAATTATAAGATCACTAGTCCAAAAACAAAAAAAGGAATGAAAATTAATGTGTTATTGTTCCTCCATTCTTTTTGATTACCTCAATCGATCTATTTTTTTTATTGAAATGACCAGGTGATTAAATTCAATTTCTGAAATATTGTGCCTTTTTTATACTGTATCTACTTTCAGTTCATGGAATGAAGAAAATTGTCTATTATTAACATAAATTTTGCGACATAATATACTCCGAGGAATTTCCAAGGCGTTCAAGTCTGGACTTCGACATGACCTTGGCAAAGCATTAACTCTCACTTTTTCTTTTTAATCCCTTCCTGTGTGGATTTAGAATGAAGAAGCATTGTCTGAAATATCCAGTTAGCACCACCTAATCAAGACTCACACGGAATCAGATGATCTTACAACATTGCTGAATATTGTGCAGAGTCCATACTCCCGAAATTCGCTGTAAATCGCACAATCCAGCACGATACTAAAGGATCCCGAAATCATTACCGATCTTCCTCCCATTTGTCAAAGGAAACTTTCTTTCAGTTCCCACCTCAAGCCATGTATATTAGTATTTGATTTAAGATTCTTCCTCACTGGGACTTGTGGATTCTCTTTTCTCTTTTTTTTTTTTTTTTTTTTTCTGAAAGTTCCGAAATTTTACGGAACAAAATATCTTACTTCTGTTGACAGCCGAAAATTTTGTCGATCGTTCCGTTCTGTCAAAATCTTAGTTCTTCCAGATTGTTTTATTTTATTTGACTAATCATTTCTAATTATAGTATGTGATTGGTAGTTTTATAACATTTTATTGACCATACCATTTCTCTTTCAGATTTACTACTACCCTAATAAAATAAAATTTAAAAAAATTCGCATCGCCCTCAGATAATTCTTTAATTCGCGGCATCTCAGAATAAATAACACAATCAAAGCCCGCATCTTTGCTTCTCGGGTAATGTGGCCATGAGATACTAACGCATGCATTTTATAAGGGTCCTGATTTGACGTATAATATGCTAATTATCTCAGGTGGTCTTATAATTTCTCTACAGACAGCTTATTCAATTTTTGGAAAAATGAGTAGATCGTAAAATTTAGATTAGTTTTTAAAATTGCAGTTAATACAGAAATTATTTCCCGATCCATTCTAAATACGCACGCTTAAAATTTGTATATTACGTCTTCTTCAGAAATGTGCAAATTTATCAGAGGCCTTCACGCACTGTAGAAATAGATTATTATTAATATTTATCATATCAACCATGGATTGTTATGTTTGAATTGGAAAGATCGCACCTATTGTTTACGATAGTCCTCATATCCTGTTCCATTATGTCTTAAACAGAAACTCTATTCTTAAAGTATTCGTACACCTTTAAAACGTCATTTTTTTTGTCAAATTTTTCGATTTTCTAATTTTATTGTCAGTTAAAAATTTAAACTTTTTTGTCGTTAATAGTGTTTGAAATTTGCTTATATCTTATTTAGAACTTAAGTTACAAGGATTTGAATTTTACTCGATACCTAATTTTTAATTGCATTTGAAAGTTTGTTTTTGACTTTTCACGACATATTCACGCATGGCAAAATGTATCAAAAAACGTTATGAACCAAATTAGTTTGCAAGTACCTTCCTTATATAGTTTTTAAGAACTCCTACTACTTTTATGGTTGTAAAATTGATATGCTTTTAGTAACGGAGGTGCAAATCATGTATTGTTACAACTTTTTTTTTTTTTTTTTTTGATTTTTCATTGTTATTTGACTCGAAACGCAATAAAAAATTGTAGTTATATGATTTTCATCATGAAAGTAGTAGCTGCCCCAAAAAATGTTACGATGAATAAGACAAAATTTACGGAATAATGGTATTTTTGTTTACTCTTGAGTTATGAGGCGTTATTCTGATAATCAATTTATGTATTATTTTCAGCATATTCCCCACACCAAAATTTTTTTGAATTAAAAGAATATTATTAAATGTGTTTTTCACATAGTTTTGGGTTACATTTTTGCATTAAAAAAATATTTTGATAGCAAATATCAATGTATTTCAAAATATTTTCTCCGAAGGTGTACGGATACCTTAAGATTAACAAAAGTTGCTTTAAAATAGATAAATATACCAGGATATATAATTAACACATGGATCTCTTGATGTACTATCTCCTCTTTTCTCGTTGCTCTTAAATTATTTGTTAAAGGAGAAATGGCTTTCCTCCTTGGTACTGGTGCACGACGTAGCAGATTAAAATGTAGGCTTAATACGCGTTGTGCACAAACTTAATTTTAGCCATTTTTGCTAAATTTGCTGTAACAGTCGTTGTTCACCGATCCAATGCAGCTCAGTTATTCATACCAAATTTCCAAGGGTGTGGACGTGATGGTAACTCCTATCTACTTCCCCCACAACATACGCCCCCATCATACAAGCTTAGATACGTGCAGTAGATCTTCCCACCTTAAATTAAACATTACTGTCGACGCAATACCGTCTTAGACCTTATCTAACTTTTAGCGATGAAGTGGGGGTATGGATCCTCCTCTCAACCCAAATAACCAAAACTAAAGCAATTCAACACACTCATCGTATTTCAACAGTATTCCTCTCATCCATATCAAAATTAAAAATAAATATTCAAAATATGAATTCTGGATCAATCTAATTTTGTTTTATACCCATTTCATTTATTTATTATATTACTGATTATAATATTCCCTTATATAACATATTAAACTAAGCAATAAAACCATTCCTTTTCATACTGTTGATGTCCTTCGGAATGGAAAGGGATCATGGACAGTTCCGAACCGGGTCTGAGACTGGGTACATGCATCTTCTTTCGATGTGGGGCGGGAGAGTTAAAGTATAAGAAAGTAAAAATCTATATAATGAAACTTCAACATTGCCTTTAAGGCAGGGATGCCTGTAATAAGTTCCCTATTCAAATGAAATGTAAAAAAACAAATAGAAAGCACATATATACAGACAGCATTTCATCAATTATTTTATAACAAATATTTCTCATAAACCAGTATTTTAAAATTGAATTGAATAAAAATTAACTATTTATGTTAATTACTTCAATATACGTTACATAAGAGTTCACAGTAACAATAAATAAAATCATTCGATTATTCGATTATAGAATTTTTTTTTGAAGAGATTAAAATATGATATTAACATAATTGTTCTTTGAAATGTTTTGTAAAGAACAGATTTAGCCACCAAGAGGACTAACTTTTTTTAAAAAAAAATTGCAGGTAATAATTTTGTTCCCAGTTTTAAAATTAAAACAAACAATAAATTATTAAATTTAGTACAATTGAAATCAAATGTAATTACTGCTGCTGTAAAGATAAAATGTAATTATTGCTATATATATAAATCATTACGAATTAATCTATTCTTAACATTAATACTTCAATGAATAGACTACAATTTAAACTGAAACTGTTGTGAATCGATTGGAAGAAATCAAATTCGAATAAATAAATCTCGTGTATTTAACATTTTATTTTGAAAAGTGGTCAGCAACGACATTTTGTTGTTGTACCTAAACAAACACCCTTTGGTAGCTGATATATATATATATATATATATATATATATATATATATATATATATATATATATATATATATATATATATATATATATACATATAAGCGAAATACCACTGACTGACTCATCACGAGATCTCAAAGACTATACAACCGATTGACTTGAAATTTAGCGTAGTTGCTCATTTTGCAATGTAGAGTTTCACTAAGAACGGATTTTACGGAAGTCTTATCCAAAATGTAATTTTCATCCGTTAATCTACTCTTATCCATCGATTATGGAATTTTTGGTGACTTTATCGCCAAAAATGATATGACTGACGCCAAACGAAATATATTTTTTTATATGTATACTGTGTATTGTCACCAATTAAGTTTACTTGGTGAGATTTGCGCGTTTGAAATGGAAAAATACCAAATAATTTAATATTGAAGCGCGAATGGAGAATTGGCAAGATTTTGGAGAAGGGGCTCTTTATGTGAAATTTCGTGCATGTCGAAAATAGGAAACGTACAGATTTAGCGATAGAAATAAATGAGTTTGGAATCCCACGGTTGGTGAAAGTGTAGTTTAGCCCCAAAACTTAGCGGGATTTTGAAAAATACTCAAATGGTTACTTCATATAGAGTAGCGCACATGTAGAGTAGCTATATATATATATATATATATATATATATATATATATATATATATA